>JAPQNM010000003.1:3356842-3371842 GCA_029783475.1 Metacarcinus magister | reverse complement strand
ATTCATTCATTCATTTATTCATGCATTCATCAAACGTACTGTTTCCTGTTCACATGTCTGTTTTCATTATCATTCTCTCAATGATTTACACATCAAACGCACTCTTTCTATTCACCAATCTTTTTTTCTTTTCTTTTTACATATTACGTTACATACCAAACTTCTCTTCAGCTTCCTCTTCCCCTTTGTCCGCATACACTTTTCCCTATACTTTCACCCTATACTTTCACCCTTCCTTCCCTACTAAGCAATAACGTTTCAGGAATTAGTGCCAAAGGTAACTCATCTACACACTCACGAAGGGTATGGACTGAAAGGCCGTTCCTAGTTATCATACAACCTTCGCTGGCTCTCATTACTTACCTATCTCACTACGCCAGAACGTATAAGGCAAGAAGCAACACCACCACCACCTTCCAGTGTGTGTGTGTGTGTGTGTGTGTGTGTGTGTGTGTGTGTGTGTGTGTGTGTGTGTGTGTGTGTGTGTGTGTGTGTGTGTGTGTCCCTGAGACCTGCTTCTCACTGTAGCGTCGCGGTGAGAAGTAGTAACTATTGACCTCACCTGGAAATATTTAATGAGATCAATGCGTTAGTGCTTACGTGAATAAGAAAAGACACAGGTTTCTCGTGGCCGCGGGGAAGGGCATTACGCCGCTACAAATCACCAGTAATTACCGCTTTACAGAGTGCGGTGTTATGCATAAAGGTATTGACGGCACGAGTTTACGACAACTAATTTCAAGAACCACTATACTGCATGGTAAAAATGGGTGGCTGCTGGTCTTTGTGTCTGTAAATTATGAGGATTGAAACCAAGGCGATGACGTAATCGACGCAATCCTAGCGAGGTGTCATTGTGTTCGGAGGGACGGAATTGGTTTGGAGGTGCGGCCGGAGCGGAGCAGCCACAGTGACGGCTCATAACGAATGCCCGCATACCTATACCACTGCACGAGAGCCGAGACTTTGTCAGCCTTAAGCCAATATAATAGACGGAAATAAATACTGAGTCTCTCTTTTCTATCGTGAAAGCCATTCATAACGGTGCATGTTGCAATTTCTGCCTTCGTATTGTTCCCGCCCTCGGCAGGTGGGCGTGCGTGCGTGTGTGCGTGCGTGCTTCAGACACATTATTGGCGAGGATCTGCACCGCCGTCTGAGGGTCGTCAAGCCTGGCCGCGTTACTGATTCCCGGAGCCGCGTGACGCTGCGAGGAGTGGCGATGTGCTGCCGGGCGCGTGTCCACATCCGTGCAGGGGTGTGGCAGTACCTTCTTGCTGACGAGGCTGACTCACGACGGCTACACACGGCGCGAAGGTGTTAAAACAAAGATGTGGGATTGCAAGTCCAATCTCAAGACAAAGCTCAATTCCCGCTCACGCTGAGTGACTAACGTTCAAATCACCTCGCCATAACATCTTATATTCCATTGTGTCTTTATTACAGTACGTACAGCGACACACGAGGTAGTCTGGCCCCGTTGCATGTCACATCCAAACACCACGCCTGTCAGTGTTGATGACGGGGCTCAATAGCAATGGCAAGGGGCACCAACACAAGGCACGCAGGCTGTATGGGGTCACAAAGGATCGTCTTGGGAAATATGATGGATGGATGAGCAGCCATGACGACATTGAAGTAATAATTAACCACTCATTGTAAAGTATAACATGTGTCAACTACAAATGAGCGATTTTCAATAGATATACTAAATACAATCGCATATACATACATAATTAAGACTAATAATCGCAGACTTTCTTCTAGTGTTTCCCTCTGTATTGCATCCATGCCATACACGTGCCTGCCACCATGCAACACCACACAACCAAGCACCAGGCACCATGCAACCTCCTAACACTACTATAACCATTTTAGTGAATCTCACCCACTATAGCCTACGAATACCTTGCACAAACAACAAAATACAAACATCAATTATTTTTCTAACCCCAACCTGTTTCCTGAATCCTCCTGAGAGTCTCGTTACGCACCAAACACCTGTAGCGATTTATGAGCTTTCACCCGATGACAAACAGGTACGTTAATGGATCTTTTGTGGCGCTGCTGATCAGTAAACAAGTCAGGGAGAGGCCACGGTCCGCCATCAACAAGCGAATGTCGGTATTGGGATTGGTGTTAAAAATGGATAAGATGCGGAAAGTTTCTTTTTTATTTGCACAACTTGCTACGTTCGGGTTATGAATACTGAGGTGTTAAGTGTTGTGTGCTGCACCTACTTCATATCTTAATCATGGACCGTACTCGCACTCTCTCTCTGTCTCTCTCTCTCTCTCTCTCTCTCTCTCTCTCTCTCTCTCTCTCTCTCTCTCTCTCTCTCTCTCTCTCTCTCTCTCTCTCTCTCTCTCTCTCTCTCTTTCTATGTATGTATGTATGTATGTATGTGAGTCTGTATGTGTATGTGTGTGAATGAGTGAGTCAGTAGATCAGTCAGTCAGTTTGTCAGTTACTCAGTTAGTAATGCAACCAGTAAGTAAGGAAGTAAGTAAACAAATCAGTGAGTCAGTCAGTCAGTCAGTCGGTCATCACAAAATCAAACCCGTGCAGTACGCGTGAGCCGCCGGACAGGCCTGCACCTCAGGATCTGCAGATATTTTGGTGTTCGGCAAGGCGAGGTGAGGCCAGGCGAGGCTCTTCCCCGTGCACGTCTTGGCAGCGCACCATCCCAGGGTGACACTCCACACCTGAGGCAATTACCTCGTGGCAGACTTATGGCTCACTGCTCGCCCACCCGTGAACCAACCATACTTCACCCCCCTCCCCCCACCTTAAACCATCGCCAACAGTGTCATTCCCTTACCTCATCCGTACCCATACCCCTCCAAACACCATCACCTCCCCTCCCCTATCAACCCCTCCTTTTTAGCACAACATCGCTCACCCGTGTCACCCTCCCCTCTAACTCAAGGGCTATATCTTATCATGTCTAGTGTAATGGTAAAAGAAAAGCATTGCACACACACACACACACACACACACACACACACACACACACACACACACACACACACACACACACACACACACACACACAGGATTAGTAGCACAATGTAGCCAAGTCGGCACCTCGTTTGCCCGTTGGTTGATCCTCCTCTTACATCACCCCAAACAGGATCATCAGTGATATTTACGCAAGGCAGGGTGGCGCCGCTGATCTGTCCCTCTGATATATCTAGCTCGCTGCTGGAAATTATCGATTACGACCCCGATGTCCTGTTAATGGATAGCGGTGGTGATGGTGGTAGTAGTGAAGGATAGCCAGCAGTAAGGACATGCTGCCTGTTTGTAGTCTTATGCACCTACATATGTTTTTGTTTATTATAGTTACTGAAGTGGGAAAATGTATGCCAAACAAGTCTTCATGTAACGTCTTTCACCATTTGGCTGCTCAGGGATAGGAGGAAAAGATCTGCTCGACACAGCCACGACACTGACCACGTCTTAGCAGTGTTTGATAGTCTTCGGTTTGGAGGAGCAGAGGCAGGTGCTTATCTATATGATTACAAACGAGTACTGAGGTCAAGAAGTAATGTTGTGAATATGCTACACATGTTTGGTTCGAAAATTG
Source organism: Metacarcinus magister (assembly GCA_029783475.1). Lineage (NCBI taxonomy): Eukaryota > Metazoa > Arthropoda > Malacostraca > Decapoda > Cancridae > Metacarcinus > Metacarcinus magister. Next base: position 3,368,253 of record JAPQNM010000003.1, on the reverse strand, counting down.
AACCAACCAGATATAATAGTGTGTATGTGTGTGTGTGTGGGGGGGTAGTGTTCCTACCAAGTCGTTCTTACCTAATTGTATATTTTGCAAGGTTGAGTCAAGCTGAATCCTGATCCCGTCTCCTAATACTACTTCATCATACGCTTATTTCAATTTATGTATATTTCTCGCACACACAAGTTCGTCTGCTAACTGGTCAATAGTTCTAGTTGGGAAGCAATGAATGAGAGAGAGAGAGAGAGAGAGAGAGAGAGAGAGAGAGAGAGAGAGAGAGAGAGAGAGAGAGAGAGAGAGAGAGAGAGAGAGAGAGAGAGAGAAGAAATTGAGAGAAAAAAAAGTTTCCTTGAATTTGTTTTCCCTGTTATCTATAAAATTGACCACTGTAACTTCTTGGTCTGCCACTCACCAAGTATAATAATCATCACAGTCTATCCAGTTTATTTTGAATTCACTCCTGTTATGATTTATCACACCATTATCACGTCTTTCCTCTTTTTACTGTATTACATTTTTTTTTTCTTTCTCCGGGTGTGGGAAAATTCACCTTCCTTCGGCTTTCTTCGTATCTGAGAACAACATTATTATAGTCATTATAGTCATTAGGTTGGTGGTCTTCGTATTTTCCTTCCAGTATGTTGTTGCTGATATCATGTAGCACAAATGTGACAAACAATTGGTTCTATAAACTTTCTGCAAGGGTTTTTTTCTTCTCTATTTTGTCTGTCTCAAGGTTTTCTTCATCATCATCTAACATGTTCAAGTAAGTATTTATTTTGGCATCAACAGTTAGATTATAAAGTATATCATGAACCTAACTTAGTGAGACGTAGCTACTGATCTTCATTCTCTAAACTATAAAAACATCTTGCAACATTCCCTTGCAATTTTAAGATATAAAAACTCCCAAACCTCCTTAGACTCAAGTAAAAGTAAGAGAAATTGCTATATTAAGTCACTACATAAGAAATTCTACGTTCCACCAGTTATAACGCATTTGATCACTCATGTAATGATTCCACTTGAAGTTTGATGTCACAATTCAAGTGCACTAAGCTGGATACGTAAAAAAAAATATCACAGTGCCATTAATAACCTTCATAACACGAGTGATAGTTTCCTCTAGCTGTTACTTGGAGGCTGACCATCTCAAATAGTCTCAGCAGATAACCGACAGATTTTTTAAGGGGAAAACTATATTAAAATCCTATATCGTTGGTCTTACATGATTGTTGATACACTTAAAGAATCATGAAGCATTGCACTATTCAAAGGGCACCACCACAGGGCTTCATTAGCATGCCTTGTACCTTCAAACTCTATAATGGCTTTGGTGGAGGATGTAACTCGAATTGCTGCTAGCGAAGGGTAGAAACTTTGTGTAGTAACTATATTTAGCTTTCTTCTTTTATTCATTCCACTTGCGTCAAAGAATGCATAGAGATTTTAAACCTAAAGAGTGCAAGAGGATAATGTAAGATGCCTTTATGGCGAGAAATAAAATAATAAAGATTTACAATGTTAATATGCCTTTAAATAATTATAAACGTTACACTCGTCGTTATCACAGTTTCTCTTTTACTATTTACACATCTAGTTATTGATGACCTTGTGACATGTTAGGGTTATGAAACACTGCTCTTTACGTAGACATTCACTGGAAAAGTTAGTATAATATATAATTGAAAAAAAAAGTAACCGTATCAGGACGTAACACCACCGGACAGAATCCTATGATGGTGGGACAGACCAAATTTCACCTTCATATACGCGTGTTTCCTTCCTGCTGGACCCACACAATCCTTGCCTTCCATATGATGTGATTCCTGATGCACTTGTTTGCTTCTAATCTGTTTACTTTAGCACAATGAAACAGGAATGGTTGATGTATAAAAAGCATACATTTGAGACCACTTAGAACACGTGGAGTCAAAGGAAACGTTACAGTATATAGTGTTAGTACAGGTGTTACGTAGAGGTGTATTCACTAGTCCCTTCCTCTCTGTCCTGTCCTCCCTTCACTCCACATCTGTCCTTCCCTAACCCTGCAACACACCATTAACCCTTATTATTGTAAGTGATAATGTAAAGTTATTTAGCTTAACTCACTCACTCACTCACTCACTCACTCACTCACTCACTCACTCACAGCCTGGCATATACAAACCTACAAACAAACGCACCATGAGATCGCGCATCGCCTAACACATCTAATTCCGCCTCAACAACCTTCCTCGCCGCGCAAAAACTCCCAGAAAAAAGGTCTCGGCGTGGTGATTGGGTGGTGTCCCGCGGCTCGCCAGGGAAGAGCAGCAGCCACGCCTCTCTTCCCACCGCTGACACCCGTGGCCAGGAACACGTGCGATGTAATTAATACCGTCAAGTGTTGTGTGTGTGTGTGTGTGTGTGTGTGTGTGTGTGTGTGTGTGTGTGTGTGTGTGTGTGTGTGTGTGTGTGTGTGTGTGTCGGTTAGTCCTCCTCAGATTTCTTCTCTTATCTCCTCCTCTTTCTCCTCCTTTTCTTTTCCTTCTTTTTTCTTCTTACCTCAACACTGTGTCCTGTACTCATGAAGGAAGTACGTGCATGTGTGTGTGTGTGTGTGTGTGTGTGTGTGTGTGTGTGTGTGTGTGTGTGTGTGTGTGTGTGTGTGTGTGTGTGTGTGTGTGTGTGTGTTTAGGCCTCGAAGCACACCTGAGAATGCAGTTACGAGGCTGAGAGACACATGATACCTGTCTCACACCTTCCTTTTACGGGGATTTTGAATAAACAATCTAATATCAGTCTTGATGTAATCGGAGTGACTATTCATTACCTCTCTCTCTCTCTCTCTCTCTCTCTCTCTCTCTCTCTCTCCTCTCTCTCTCTCTCCTCTCTCTCTCTCTCTCTCTCTCTCTCACAACACAACACCTTCGCTCCAGCACACATTAGTATACCAACTGAGGCAAAGGAAGGAAGGAAGGAAGGAAGGAAGGAAGGAATAATCAACAGCTAATATAACAAGCCATAATTACCCTCGCGCCCCTGGTGGAGGCTCTGAGAAACGATCGCTGAAGGAAATGCCACCTCCATGACACCGAAGGAAAATGAAGTGCCGCTGATCCCCTTATACAGAGCCATAATTAACAGCATGTGTGAGTTAAGTGAGGCATGGAAGGGGAAGGCTCGCTACTCGCACTCCTTCTCTTCAACCAAGGGCGTATATCACTCCTAAGTATGTGTAAACTCTATGCCCAGGGTATTGGACTCGTAAAGTGGTAAAGCCTTTTATGATACCCGCTTACCGATGCAAAGAATCCTGTGCTTCTATTATCTATTAGGTGTGGAGTTTATGGGCGGTGGTGTTGTGGTGTGGGGGGGTGTTGTGGATAGGTGATGGGGTAGGTAGGTAGGTAGGTGGTGGTGGTGGTGGTGTTGACCTATATTGTGTGTGGTGATGGTTAGAGGTGTAGGGAAGAGGCCTCCACCTCCACCCGTGCACTCTGTTGTATAATAGTTTGGTGTGTTTTAACTTGTACTTTAGTTAATAAGAGAAAGGCATGTTGCAGGTATTTTAATTTTTTTTCTCTCTCTCTCTCTCTCTCTCTCTCTCTCTCTCTCTCTCTCTCTCTCTCTCTCTCTCTCTCTCTCTCTCTCTCTCTCTCTCTCTCTCTCTCTCTCTCTCTCTCTCTTCTTTTTTTAAGTGTCTTTTTTTTTATTTTTGATATCCTTATTACAGCAATCCAATTTTTCCTATCACACGCACACGCACACGCACACGTACTCATGCACACACACACACACACACACACACACACACACACACACACACACACACCACACACACACACACACACACACACACACACCGGACGAAGAACCAGAACTAGAGGAAAAGACATTTACGTGACAGGAAGCATTACGTTGCATAAACCCCAAGAAAGAAAAAAAGGAAAAAAAAATGTACTCGGGAACGAAATTAACCAATACTGTTCCATCAACTTATCACATTCATCAATTCCTCTTTTAAACCCTTCCACCTCAACCTGCCGCTGGAGGAAGAGGAAGAGGCTGAGAGAGTCTGGCTGGCTAAGGTTTTGGGAGGGAGACAACGGTATGGACTGGGGGGGGAGGAGGAACGGGGAAAAAAAAAAAAAGTGTTGGGAAAAGAGTAGGAGGAGGAGGAGGAGGGACAAGGATGTGGAGACTCAGTACACAGACAACACAGCGGCACACAGCATTACTGAGCGTGTAACAAGAGGCGAGAGGCTGTATCCCGCACCCGTCTATGAATACTGATCAAGGTGGTGGGGAGGTAGCCTGTAGTTAGGCGCTAAATGACCGCTAATAGTCCAGAACCAGAGGGGCACATCGACAACTCCCTCTCACGACTATTTATCTCCTACTACTACCACCACTACTTTCTTTCCTCTTCCTTGCCCCCCTCTCCCTCCTCCCTCCTCCTGAACCTCCACTACATATCATCTTTTTCCTCCTCACCATCAACACAACCACAGCTTTTCTCTCTTAATATGACAGCCCTGGTTTGCTACAGTAACAATGACACCATACGGTCACCATCAACCTCACCGTTATGTTAGTTCCAGCACCATTATCACCATGTAGTCACCATCACTATTCTCACCACATCACGACGCTCTGTTCATGTCATCATCAAAACTTTATAATATCCACACACCGTCAATAGTATAATCCATTAGCATTATCGTAGCTACTCCCCTTCTATTATAGTCCCGCCATCATCATCTCCACCACCACCACCACCTCCACCACCACCACCACCACCTCCACCTCCACCACCACAGCCCCGTCCCCACCACCGTCACGCCCAACAAAGCCACAACACACACGCCAGGACACACGAAGCGCCACTCTAGACTCACCTCGTCAAAGAGTTTTCAGCGAGGTCAGTTTAATCGGTGTTCACATTTGCATTAACATGGCCCAGGCGGCGACGGAGGCGGCGGAGGCGAGGGTGCGATGAGGCGCCTGGAATTTTGGGCATTTGACCCACGTCCCGACCATTAGATTGGAGAAATTATGCTTCTTTTTTTCCTTATACATGACACCTAACTTGTTCATAAATACATTTGGTGTGATGCCCTTTCTGTGAGTGGGTTCTGGAAGGTGTGTGCATGCACGCTACTCCAGTGTATATCAATGTCCATGGAAGTGTGAAGACGCTTGCCACACTCTCCTCGTCATCCCGCCGTCAGTGTGCAGCGCCAGGAGCGGCAACACCGATGGTCTGAATGGGAGATGGACATAGGCGGTTGTTGTTCGAAGCCCCGCTAGAAGCATGCTGATTAAGAAGCAGTTTACGAGCGACCAATATTGTTGACACGTATTATGTGTGGCTGGGCGGCGGGCCACTGCGTCCCTTAGCCCCTCCCCACCTTTGATTTGTGGTGCCTTCTGCCTTGGAATGGCGATGATAGACGTGGATGAGCAGGGAGGGGACGAGGCGCGCGGTGGAGAGGCAGGGGAGGGGAGGAAGGAAAGACGAAGTATTTGGGATGTAACTCAGGACAATTTTCAACATTATCGCATTTTATTTTTAAAGTAAACCTCAGTACCACTTCAAACATTATTCCATTTCATGTTTATGACAAAATTTCCAATAGTATCACATTTCATATTCTTACATAGTCGCCAAACTTAGCGGTGGTGGTACAAGACAGTTGAGTCGAGTGGTTCTGTTCTCGTCCACCTTAACGCAACGATTGTGGAGCGCTGATGCATTTTTAAACCAAACCCGTCGATGACAAGCGGTAACAAGGTAGCAAAAATATGAAAACTAAAAGTACCTCGCCATCAATGTTTGGTGGAAGGCAATTGGTTCGCCTCTGTGTGAGTAACGTGAATAATGAAATTGTTGCTGCGGCATGAAATTGGAGGGTAAATATTTGTCCAGGTATCGTGGTGCGGCAGCTCGTGGTGGGGCGGGGAGGTGAGGAGGGGCGAGAGTGGTGCTGCTCGTGTCATCACCACTCCCGCCGCCCTCCCACCACCATTATCATCACCACTAATGCCCCGTGAGTACTGGCATCACCATCATTATCACCATGCCCGTCCACGCCGCCGCCATCACCGTCACCTTAATGACTTCCTCAACATCCCTCACCTACACAAAATCACCGTCGCTCGCTGCCCGCCGCCCGCTGGCTCGCGTTCACCTCCATAATTCACGATCAGAGGGAGAGACCGGGATTGCACCTAATAATCACCTTGTTTACAATGTGAAGTATTGAAGCCTCACGCTCTGGATTATGTAGAGGCGGCACCAGGGACGGTGGGTGCGACATGCGACCTTGCATACCTGAGCGGGGACGTGTAGTAGTAGTAGTAGTAGTACATTCATTACCTGTCTGTGTTCCTTGCCACCACGCCGCGTCCTTCAACATTCATTATCCTCACGACACTCACAGCTGCACCTCACACATAATCAAAACACGTCACTTCATTATTGTCGATGCATCTACCAGTGATTATCGCCGGTAATTTGATAGGCGTTCACACTTCCGAGAGACGCCCGCTCACCTCAGATCAATACTACACTCGAAGTAAGAATTTACTCACACCTGGGCGTCCTTAAGCACAGGTGACACACGCGGCCTTCAAAAAGAATACCAAGTGTTACACCTACGAAGCCCACCCTCCACCATGCACCATCTTCCACGTAATACTCCACTCGCCTCACACTCCACGCACCAATCCACAGTAGCTTATTATACCCGCCCCTAACCTACACCAAACCAAACGTTCACGCCTCTAAACAATGATAACGTAAGCATGTTTCCGTATCCACCCACCTGTATCACCCGCCCGTGGAAGACCTTTGTGCTCATCAACCTCGCATGCACACACACCCTTATGCACATCCCTGCCGCCTCATGCACACCGTCTTTGTACCGCCGCGCCTTGCCTCCCATGGCCCGCCCCGGATCGCAGCGCAACACATAATTGAATATTCGCGGGTTCGTGTTAATGAAGGGGAGGGTGTACCTAGTGTGTAGCCAGGGTGTAGCCAGGGTGGGGTGTTGGCTCACTGCTGGTGCGTGGCTCAGACCCTGGCCAGACCCCCTCATTAACCTCGGCCAGACTCAACCACACCCACCACCACCACCACCACTACCACCACCACTACTACCACTACACTAGTTCTCCCTCCTACACCCCGTCCTTCACACCCATAGTCATAGCCTTCCTTCCTTATCTTCCGCTACCACTCCTACCCTCCCCTCCCCCCTACCTACACCACACCACACCACACCACACCCCTACACTCCCTTTTACCACCAACACAACCACTTACTATACCCTAGCACACACACACACACACACACACACACACACACACACACACACACACACACACACACACACACACACACACAGAAAGCGTCACTTCCCACTCCGTATGTCCTCACCGCCCCCCTCACCCCTCCCCCCCCCCATCCCCCCGGCGCAGCAGTAACCAACCCCGTCCCAACTTCCGTCTACCTGGTTCCAATCTTTGTTAACACATATGACCGATCTTGAGGGACAGGGCTGCAAAATTTCTCTCTTAAGCCCAAAATCCACATGAAAAGTGATAATGTTGGGAATATCCGCCGTGCTTGTGGCGCTGTAAAAACTTGATTATCCATCCGGCGCCTGCTACCACCACCACCTCACTCTTTCTCTCCATCCCTCCCTCCCTTCCCTCCCTCCCTTCCCTCCATCCCTCTCTCCCACTCCGTCACTCCCTCACTTCCGCCGCCACCTTTCTCGTTTTATTATTATTTTTTATTTTTTTATTATTATTATCTCTTTCCTTCAATGTTTTAATTTCTCTGTCTGATTAGTTATTGTTAAGATTAAGCAACATTGGTAGAGGAGTCATTTATCTTTCTTTATTTGATCTCTTTTTTTTTATGCAAAGGAGCCACTGTCTGTCTGTCTATCTGTCTGTCTGTCTGTCTGTCTGTTCGACCGCTCATTCATTACTCTCTGTCGGCTTTTGTTTCAGTGTCCCATCAATTCCTCCCCCCTTGCATGACGCCATTTACTTCCCATCATTCCCACGAGTCTTCTTTCCCCCCCCTCCCTCCAACCCCCCCTCCCCCCCCTCCCCCCCTCCATCATCACATTCGCGACTCTCCTCCACTCACTCTGCTGCAGGTCTTAAATTTTCATATTAATTTCCTCTTCCCCTTCGACTGTCATTTGTATCCCATTATATCGATATCCTTTAATAAATCTTTCCACATCTCTACTACTGTACTCCGTCCCGCCCTGCCCTGCCCCGTCCCCTCCTACTGCCCCCGCCCTGTCAAGAGGATAGAAGGCCCGCCCCGCCCACCCACGGCCCCTCAAACACCAGCATTGCCACGCCACGCCACGCCACGCCACGCCACGGTGAACACACGCACCTTGGACTTCGCTAACGTAAACCTCTCGCCTATAAATAACAGGTGTTTGAGCTGCTACTTTTGAAGGGGGAAGGAGAGGGGGGGTGGGGGGGGGTTTAAGACGCTATGAAATTCCGTGAAAATAGGTACTGTTTATTGGCTGCAACGGAGGGTGAAGATATCTGAAAATCACCTTGGTTTTCTCATAATTATCGTGGGTGTATTCAAGATAATAGTAGTAGTAGTTGTAGTAGTAGTAGTGGTGATAGTGCTAGTAGTAGTAGTAGTAGTTATAGTAGTAGTAGTAGTAGTAGTAGTAGTAGTAGTAGTAGTAGTAGTAGTAGTAGTAGTAGTAGTAGTAGTAGTAGTAAAAATAGCAGTAGTAAGATTAATTAATGGTTTTACAATCCTCCTCCTCTTCCTCCTCCTCCTCCTCCTCCTCCTCCTCCTCCTCCTCCTCCTCCTCCTCCTAGCTGCGCACACCCTCCACCTGTTGGGAAGGAGAACAAAAGTATATATAAAAAAAAAAAAGCCAAGGGTCACTGCTCGGGCACATCCTCCACGAGGTGACGACCCTAGTTAGCGCTGCGCACATTTCCTCCCTCGTCGGTGTTCACTTAGGATGACTCGATGCGCAAAGCTGCTTCCATACCCTTTTTCAGTTGTATTTCTTTCCGCTGATGTTGAGTGTCCGGTCTGAACCCGACCACCACGAAGTTTTGGCGGGACAAGACGAGGTGAGAGAACCGAGGCAAGAGTGAAGGGAAGGAACACTGATGAGTTTTTTTTTAGTTTTTGTTTCACCTTTCTATTGTTTTATTTAGTCATTATATATATTAATACACCTGTTACGTGATATACCTGTAGCTAGACCGGACGGCTACGTGGTGGTATTACGTAGTACCTCGGACAGGGGAAATACAGGTAGAAATCAAGACAGTGAGTTCTATAAATGTATCACAAAAAAAATCCACGAGCTCCAAACGGTTTCATATTTCCAGACAACTATAAATGCAATATACTTTTAAGCTTGAATATTAAAGAACTAACAGAAAGATTACCAAAGGACCAACAGTTTTAAGGGAGAGGGAGAGAGAGAGAGAGAGAGAGAGAGAGAGAGAGAGAGAGAGAGAGAGAGAGAGAGAGAGAGAGAGAGAGAGAGAGAGAGAGAGAGAGAGAGAGAATACCAAACCAAATAGCAAGTTATAAAGGATAGAAAAGCTTGGTGACTATTTCTTCCATGTCCTCTTCTTTGGTCTTTAAGGTCTTTAAGGAGAAAAAACATGAACCCACCAACCAGAAGCGACGAGAAACAAAAGTGGCATCCATCGACCAGGAGAAGGAGCAGCGGATAACAACAGTCCCTTGAGAGAGGAGAGGAACGCGTCTGACGGAATCAAAACAAGGGTACGCGAGATAACATTATAAGTGTGCCACAACATGAAAACAAACGGACCAAAAGTATTAATGATGTCGGTAGAGTGAAAGGGCAAGAGACTAGGGGGCAAGAGGCAGCAGGACAACACACCTCAACACACCTCAACACACCTCCACATCCTCCACCTTATTAACTCTATCTACTGGACGTAACAGCCACCCAGCGCGATGCTCCCTCGCGGCGAGCCAGCCTGTGCGTGCCTGGGCGGTGACAGGAAGAAACCACGAATGTCTAATTTGCTTGAGTTCGCATTAGGGAAGTGAGGGAGGGAGTGGCAGGGCAAGCTGGAGGGCAAGGGAGGGGGGTAGTAAAGGAGGGTGAGGAAGGGGTCAACGGGAAACTATCTCGTGAAAGTTGTAACATATATGAGAAGAGAATAACGTTCTTCCCATCACCGGTTCAGAGCATCGGTGTGTGTTACCTGAGAGCACCAGCGGACAAATAGTGCAAACTTGACACGCGGCGTAACTGTTAGAAAGAAAGAACGGAAGAAAAAAAAACAGGAAGAAGAATAAAATGCCAGGAACGGTCGACGCCTGAAGAAGATGATGAATGGGATAAAAGTGAGTGTATGACAGACGTGCAAGAATGGTAATAAAGAACACGACGGAGAGCAGACTGACGCCACGATGAACGACGATGTAACGAGGTGCAGCCATACGGGCACGACATCACATCACGCTGCTCGGACGGTGAGAGGAAATGAAGAGTGGCGCACACACAATACTTGCCTTAACGGAGGGAGTACCAGCGCTATGCAAGTGGTACAAAACACGCTAAGTAACGCCGATAGGAAGGCAGACTCAATACATACCCTCGACAAAGAGACAGACATATGCTGCTAAACCTTTCCTTACACAACAGAGGAAAGGAGATGGAAGGAGAGGAGAGGAGGGAGAGATCAAGTTGTAAGTCTCCAATATACTCTCTGACACATGAACAACCCAACCAGCTGCCTCGCCACTCCTTGCCGCCAGCTGGAGTAAGAAGAACCACTGTCTGCTCCGTGAGGTGTGAGTAAGAGCTCGGGGTGTATATAGAGTGATAACGGAGACAGTCGCTGCACGCTACTTTCAAACACGCATATGTGTACTGTCCTCACCACAAACGTCACCAATACGACTCATAACCTAACTCATAACACACACATACACACACACCACACACACCACACACACACACACACACACACACACACACACACACACACACACACACACAGACACTGACACAATATTGACACAGGCGGCAGCGGGTTGAGTGAGGCAATACGCTGAGATGAATGACGGTGGACGCATCAATAATAGACACTGATTGACGGATTACCTTCTAAAATGAGGGAAGAGACGATGACATGATGATAGGTGTGTGTGTGTGTGTGTGTGTGTGTGTGTGTGTGTGTGTGTGTGTGTGTGTGTGTGTGTGTGTGTGTGTGTGTATATGTATGTGTGTGTGTGTATGTCTTTCTTTGTGTCTGGCTGTCTGTCTTTGTGTCTGTCTGTCTAGTAGTAGCAGTAGCAGTAGCAGCAGCAGCAGTAGTAGTAACACACCATCTTTACCACACACGACAATCACACAGCAAAGCC
>JAPQNM010000003.1:3349342-3354342 GCA_029783475.1 Metacarcinus magister | reverse complement strand
TCTCCATGGCCTCGTGGGTGTGTGACGCGAGCCAGGTCACACAAGGTGTGGTGCCGCGGGACGGCTGGTCGAGGTGTTTGTGACAAGCTGAACATTTTCGTGATGCCGGTAGTTAGTGGTGGATGAGCCACATGCTCATGCCAGTGTGCACTCTGGCTGCGGCGACCATTACCACCACCGTCCATTAACTCAGAGGTCATCTTGGTTGGCTACAGGGGGATGACCGGTTGCCCGCCACACGCCTTACTGGGACTGGGTTCGTTACCCACGAAGACGCACATATACTGTAGACTGACCACTAAGTTACCTCCTGTAGTGGTAATAGAAGTAATAATATTAAAGCGGCACAAGTTGCTAACTTCCTGTAATTTCAGAAAACAATTTGTTTTTTACAAAACTGTGGTTAATATTTACTCATATTATCACGCAGCGATTCATGCATATCGCTCTTCAGTCTGCAAACACCGTAAACAAAATCGTGATGTTTGTTATTTCAGTGAATATAATTATGTATTAAAAAATGAGGCGCCTTAAGGTATAAAGGAAGTTACGACGTTGGTGCCGGCGCGGCGGAGCTCCTTCTACGTATCCCAAGTGTACACCGCAACTCACAGTTACTGTGATTTCCCAGGCCGTGTGCCACCCTTCCTTTGCTGTCAGGTGCTCGGGCCAAACCCTCGTCAGGAAGGGACTTCTGGGGATAATTGTCTCACCTCCAGTCGCTCCGTATCGCCCCTGAATCCCCCTCAACAAGGGATTGTCAGCTCGACCTGCTCTGAGCTGCAGCAAAGGTACAATCATAACAGTTGACGGTGATGACAGCAACGTGGAAAAGTAAACTGGGACTCTACAAGTAAACAGGGGTAAACAGGAGCAGGTTTGGTACAACACATTACCTGACATTAAACAAGAGTTGTTTTACGAACCCTTGATTCAACCCAACACATGTCAACATCCTGAGTTTCTGGAACACATTGGCAGCGTCTGGCAGATGCCTAGGACAAGGGCAGGATAGGTGACGGATTCAAGTTTTACGTTTCTGAGGCAATTCAGGAACAATGTGCCTTAATTAACTCTGGCTCTCGATCACTCGGACGCTTACAACCCAACACTCTCAGAACACCTCGGGAACTAAACTAACCTCGTCCTCTTTCCTACTGACTTACTATTTTCTCTTTGGTGGTGTGACATAGGAAAGGGAGCACGAATGTCAAGGTTTCCTGATTGTTGTTATAGTTATTGGCATGTTTCATTCAATAAATAATGAAGACTAAGAAAGGGTGAAAAATACTGATCCCATGCAAAGATTACAATGGATCATTATTATATATTATATGATATATAGATAAATGCCTCTCTAATAACTTAAATGAGCAATCACAAGTTCTGTGGCATACGTTGAAATCATTACACTTTTTTCCTCTACAACTGTGTATAGCAAGGAAAGAATGCAAATCCAAAGTCCAAAAAGCTTTGTTTATAAAAGGCTGTTTTTCAAATACCCAATAAATAAAAAAATGTATTTATTGACAAACATAATAAGGTGTATATGTGTATAATTTTATAAGTGTACAAGTCTGGGGCTCGGGTGGCCGCGATTTCAAACTTCAAACTTTAGGTATTAACAACAATCATTACGCATCAAGAATAGTTAATATCGATCTTCTTCCTCAGGTAATCATATATTGGGTACAAAAAGAACACTGCATGATGGACTACTTCCACTTCCTCGTAAGTCAAGACTGTTAGAAAACGTTGCCTGGTCTGGCTCAGTCTGGTTTTAATTTTTTATTCTTTATATTCTCTGTTTTATGTATTTGAAGCAGCAGGAGTAGCGGCCACCTGTTGGAGTTCATCGGACAACAATGCACAACTCTAACGGTACCGTTGAATGAGTAGGTTTAATGGGTTAGGTTAATTTTGTAGTCTTCTCTATTCACTTATTCATGCGTTTGTAGGATCAAGTGCAGGAGCCAGATAATGGGACTCGGAGATTCACAACACTGTCACTTTGCTCAGATTAGAAGCTTCAGAGTATCATATATTTCCTGATAAAAGTCTTCCTTGATTCACGAGCTTGCATTTATATAGTTTATGAGACAGCATGGACTTTACCCTTCCCTCAGGAGAAAAATAAATCAGATGTAGTAACAATTTATCTAAGTTTTCAGAGGAAGTGTTTTGCGACAAGACAGCCTTGACGAAGAACTGACACCTTAGCATGCCTCGTAGACGGGCAGGAAATAGACAGAGGAGGAGCATGAGGACTGCCGCCACAGACCATCTTTCTTGTCTCAGTAATATCTTGGAGCTGTCCAGACGTAGTACGTACACACTAGCCATTACCTCATTCCAACCCATCTTAAGTGGAAGTAAATAAATTCATTCCAAGGAAGCCACCAACCACAACGGACATTTATGGGGGGAGGGGGCGTGCGTGCGTGTACGTGCGTGTGCGTGTGTGTGTGTGTGTGTGTGTGTGTGTGTGTGTGTGTGTGTGTGTGTGTGTGAACCCCCGCGCGCTCCGGGAGTTTACGAGTGTTCGCAGATACAACCTCGGGACACTAAACCATCCTTCCCACGAAACCCAAGTAACACAACGATATCTTAAAATCAGATTTATGCCCAGTTAATGAGGCTGCCTCCAGGGTATTCAGCGACCACTAAAAGGGTCAAAAGTATACGGGAAGCAGACGAAACAGGTGGTGGAAGGAAAGCGTGAGGTAAACAGAATAAAGTTGAACACGTCTCCATATTCCAAGAGGTTGTTGACCAAAGAATCCAATGCATGTGTTTAACGCTTAGTAGTACTGGAATTTTTTAAGAATTTTTTAATGGGAAGAGGCAAGAACTCATATAAATGAAGAATATATGAATAAACTTAGATTTGCTGATGATATTGCTCAAATGATTGAGTCAGCAGATGGACCACAGCAGATGATTTCGTATTTGCACAGAGAAAGCCAGAAAGTCGGTTTAAAGATGAACATGAAGAAAACTACGGTGATGTTTAACAATTACATAATATATTGTGAAATTGAGTTATATGATGAAGTAATAGAATGTGTCCAGGAATACATTTTAATTATGACAGAAAATAAGTACATGTCGAGGTCATGAAATATAAATCTAAAGAAGAATAAGGATGGGATGGGGTGCTTTTGGTAAACAACACAATGTTATGAAAAGTAATCTCCCACTATCGCTGAAGAGAAAGGTGTATAATCAGTACATTCTACCTGTTCTAACATAGCATATGGATCAGAAACCTGGAGTCTTACGAAAGCCCTGGAACGAAAACTTCAAAGTGCCCAAAAGGGAATGGAGAAAATAATGTTTGGCATAACATGGATCATGGATTAGGAACATATCAAAGTTGAAGACATGGGCAGGACACGTCATGCGATGAACAGATAGACAATGGACTCAAAGAGGATGATGATGATGATGATGATGATGATGATGATGATGATGATGATGATGATGATAATGATGAGTACAGGGCATTAGAGTGAAACTTGATTACTTCATTACTATGAGCAACAAAAACAAGCGTGAGAATTGCTGTCAAGGTCGAGGGGTCGCTCAGTGGAGGCACCAAGCTTTCAAACTCAGTCCACCAGTGTGCTTGGTAACAACTCGACGGTACAGTACTCGTGGTAACAAAGCAAGATGTTTACTGATATATACCTTAACTTGAGGCAACGGTCTTGATTCTGTTAAGTTGATGAGAGAGGAGGAATTGGTGATGGAAATAAGCTACTCAACCACCTCACAATATTACTGAGACACTTTCCCTAACACAGTGAACGAGGTTACTAAATGTTCTGTCACCGTCATCTGATACAGCAAGGAAGGCGTTACAAGACGATTATTAACTTTCTCGGAGGCACCAGCGTTGAGTTTTGACACGTTGCTGTGACTCGTTAGGATAATAAGCACCGAGCTCATCGCACTATATCCTCTTCCAGTCATTACTTAATTAACAAACACTTCCAGCTCATAACTTTCAACGCCACCATGACCGCCGCTCCTAGGACACACACACACACACACACACACACACACTTAAGTTCAGGGTAATCATTTCCACTAGTTTTTTTTTCTGAATACTTTGTTAACACTCCCAACATCGGCTCATATCCGCACTACCCTCGACACCACCACCACCACCACCACCACCACCACCACCACCACCACCATCACCACCACCACCACCACCTGCAGTAGCTTTACCTCGTCGCTCATACCTTAGTTCACAGAGGACGTGAGAAGCAACACATACAACAGTCTCACAGTGATATTCAAATGGATATACGAGAACACGAAATTCTTTAAAGCTGTCATCACTATTGTCCATTATTCATTTTTGTAGCAAGGAAATGATCATTAATGTACTATGAATATGCAATTGTGTTTTTTGGGGAGAAAATAGAAATCTTTTTTTTTGCGTCCACCATCATCATCACCGCCGCAATATACATTTTTTCGTAATCAAGTGTAATTTATTATCAGTAAATCAATAGTTTAACAGCAAATCCAACAAAAAATGCCTCGTTTTCTCGCTTATAACCTTTACTTATACAAAATAACACATTATTTTACTTGTGTGTGTGTGGGGGGAGTGGGGTAGATACACCGCATGAATACAAGAAGAAGAAAAAACGAACATTCTCTCTCTCTCTCTCTCTCTCTCTCTCTCTCTCTCTCTCTCTCTCTCTCTCTCTCTCTCTCTCTCTCTCTCTCTCTCTCTCTCTCTCTCTCTCTCTCTCTCTGCAAAGTAGGAATTAGGTCGGTGGTGCTTTGACCGCCTCCAAAGTATAGACATTAGGACCCGACGGACGCCTCTTGACACCATGTAAACACACAGCTGGAGGAGGAGGAGGAGGAGGAGGAGGAGGAGGAGGAGGAGGAGGAGGAGGAGGAGAAGGAGGAAGAGGAGGAGGAGGTAAAATCCACAACATTAAGATTTACCGCCTGTTATATATATACTACTCGCA
>JAPQNM010000003.1:3259342-3344342 GCA_029783475.1 Metacarcinus magister | reverse complement strand
AAGAGGGAGAAAAAAAAGTAAAAAGAAGCGCCACATGTGAAGTTCTTACGTCGTTTGTTTCGCACGTTAATTTGTCGGCATGTGGCGGAGGCGGCGGCGCGAAGCGAGAGGGAGAACTGGCTGGCTCACACGTCCTCTCTCCTGCTGTTGCTGCTCCTCCTCCTGCTGCTGGTGTATCTCCCAGACGCCTGCCCACACACCTCCCACGGCCAACACAGCACCGGGGACTTCTGAAGGACACCAACGAGAGGGATGGAGAGTGATACACCAAGGCGGCAGCACGTCAAGAGTGTTGAGTGTAAATACGGCAGGAAGAACAAACAGACGAAGAGGAAGACCCCAAAAAAAGCGTGGAGGTGTGAGGCGGCAGCAAGGAGAACGGTCGACATTAACACCCGTCATGACGTGCGGGTGGCGTAAAAAACGGGGAAGCGGAGTGAATGATGGCACAATTTTAGGCATCGTTGCCAGCTGGGTATGAGTGCCGCCCTCATGCCACCACGACCCGCCTGGTGCCGCGCGGAATACAGCTGTGTGTGCCCGGCGCCATCACCTTGACAAACCAACGGCAAACCATTCACGGCCGCTGCTCCGTACTGGTGATATGAAGTTATTATGGCATCAGTGAGGTGACGGTGTGGCGAGGGAGGGGAAGGGGGGAAGTGGGGAAGTAGGGAAGTAGGGAAGTGGGGGAGGGGAGGGAGAGAAAAGAGGAAAGGGAGAGCCTCCAAGACACATCAACAATAATAGTCAACTAGCCTTCCCCCCCTCCCCTCCCCTCCCCTCCCCTCCCCCCCCCCTCCCTCCCTCATTACAAGCTAACAGGCGGTGGTGTCATGTTCCCGCCATGTTCACGCTTATGTTTAACAGCTGAATTACATCGATCATGTCTTTTTCACCTTCCCTTCACTTCAATGGCCACCGACACCGTTTTTTTTTTGGCACGGAGATTCATTCGCACTTGTCATTTTCGCCTCGCAGCCTCTCCCTCTGCAGGGCGGCGTTAGGTGGGGCACAGTGCACACCCTTCCCACCCATAAGGACGAGGCTCACCTTAGACACAGCCACTCCGCCCGCCCTTAACGCACATTCCTTCATGCTCATCCTTCACCTCGCTCACTACAATTTGCACCTGAAACTTATATTGGTCTATAGTGTAGCGAGGAGCCGGTGGGAGGTACTGGCCGACCCTCTAACCTTGAGTGTCCCTTGACGTCCCTTTGTGCTGATCTGCCGCCCCAACACCACCACCAGTTAAGAAGGAAAGTACAGTTAAGGACTACAAGCCATTCCCTTCCTTCTTCCCTCCCTCCCTCTCTCCCTCTCCCTTCACGCCTGCAAGTTGAGTGGAGGTAGTGCATGTATCACTACACAACGCCGGGGACGCAAAATATATACTATGGTGCGTTGCTGTGATTTCTCTTTTTCTTTTCTTCTTATCTTGGTTATGTGTACTGAGACAATAGCATGTAGTAGCGGGAACAGATCTAGTGTTTGTGTGGTGTGGCTCAAACTATCCCAGAAATGAGTAAAGTAAATAAATGAATAGATGAATATGTCAATGTTATGCCTGGTAACTAATACATATCAGTGTCACGTTAAGCAGCCATAGACAATACAGGTAAGAGTCGAACACGGTCCCATAAGGCTGTCTGTCAACTCACTGCACCACCGCCTTCCCTTCCGTGCTAGTAATGATAACGCACGATAGGAAACATGTATTTTAATGGCATTTTGTTCACGATTCTTTACAATTTGGGCTCTGTGTGTGTGTGTGTGTGTGTGTGTGTGTGTGTGTGTGTGTGTGTGTGTGTGTGTGTGTGTGTGTGTGTGTGTGTGTGTGTGTGTGTGTGTGTGTGTTTGATGTTACGGTGGTTGTGTTGTGGTAAGTCTTGTTGTTTTTGTTGTTAGTGGTGATGGTGGTAGTGGTGGTGGTATAAAATGAGAGGAAGAAGAAGAGGAGGAGGAGGAGGAGAAACAGGGGACAGGGGACAGAGACGAGAACGAAGACAAGAATGAGGACAAAGAGGAGGAAGACGAAGAGGACGAGGGGAAAGAAGGGCGAGGAGGAGAAGGAGGAGGAGGAGGAGGAGGAGGAGGATGGTAGCGGCATGGCTTTATGAAGTACCACTACATCACCTCATTTCAAAAACACTTCCTCACCACCACCACCACCACCACCACCACCTCCACCACCACCACCACCGCCCTTCCCACAACACTCAGGAGCCGCACCACTTCCCTCATCACCACCACTACCCTCCCAGCCAGGCAACACCACCTCTTATCTACCTTCCTTCACCACCACCTCCCTCACACCTCCCCTCCATCACCGCCACCCCCTATGAGGAACACCACCACCGCCGCCATCACCAGTCCTCTTCCCATCACCACCATCACCATCCTGACTCCCTCCCGTCCTTCCCACCATCACCACTACTATAGGAAACAGATCAGTGTCAAGTCATCGCCGCATCAGTGGAGATGGACAAACAGGGCATCAGAACGACACTGCCCTCCACAGCCCCGTGTCCGTATGTCCTCCTCTGGCCTTGGCTTCCCGCGCTGCCATACAACACTTCAAGGGTAAAACAATAATGGACATGTAACACTTGTAATGTTACATATGTTACTGTATTTACTCAGTTTTGTCACTTCTTGGTAGTCGTACGCGTGCAGCTTGTAATTTGTGCAGTTCAATCTTGGCGTAATTGCAGCGAAACGTTAGTTGCGTCAAGGAGTGTGTGAAGTGCTTATATGAGGCAATCACACCACGACACCTGTAGTGGTGGCCAGGTAAACATTGGTAACAAAGTTTGGAGGGGTACACACTCACCACGTATTTGGGAAATACTGCTCCAGTGGAACATGAGAAGTGCGTAATTAACCGGGGTCTTGAGAATCATGCACTGGACTCGTGATCGCCAGCCATTACCCACCTGGAGAGAGTTTAGAGCTTCTTATAGCCCGATCTATGGGTGAATCTGTGACCGTTCACACATCAAACATCCCATCCTCTTCATCAAGTAGGACAATAACTGTTTGGTCGTCAGTCAAAACTTTGCACCTTGAGCGAGGCGCGAACCCAAGCCTACCGAGTACCAAGCCAAAACGTTACCACTGAGTTATCAGAAAATGTTCAGTATTATATATATATATGTATTGTGTGTGTGTGTGTGTGTGTGTGTGTGTGTGTGTGTGTGTGTGTGTGTGTGTGTGTGTGTGTGTGTGTGTGTGTGTGTGTGTGCACCGATATCGTGGTGAGGCTAAACCTAACACACCCCTAGTCCTTCCCCCAATAATCATACATGATATAGACATACATGCATACGAACACATACATAAATACATACATACATACATACATATATACATAGTGAGTTGTTGTAATCTCTAATAATAATAATAATAATAATAATAATAATAATAATAATAATAATAATAATAATAATGATAATAATAATATATATGTATTTTTTATCAGATACAGATAGATAAGTGTTAGGTTACATGCAGTAAAAGTCACAGCAATAAGTAACGGGCAGGCGCAAGGAGTGTGTGGGAAGGGTGAGTGTGGCGTCGCCTATCGTTATGACAGTGACAGTGATTACACAACATGCGTGGACGTAAGTACCAAACAGTTGTATGTTCTCACAACTTCCTTTGTGAACATTTACTGCAACACCTCTACCTTATGAAAAAAAAATACAATAACATCATACATCTAATTACAGTATTTTCTCTTTTTTACGCAATAATCCCCAAAACAAACACGCAATCGACCGCTTTGCCGCCAGACTGACCATCTTACGAGGCCATAACAAGGGACTCTGAGCGGCCAGCAAGCCAGTGGTCGGGGGGGGAGCAGCAGGGGTTGGGACGCGGTCGGCGGCAGGGTCGGGTCGGCTACGTTACGGTTGTCAGCACTCCGGTAAAAAGGCCTCGCATATAATTGCTGGCGGCGTCAGCATCGTCTGGTGGCGGCCCTGTAGAAGTGTCACCATACTCCACGCCCAGCTGGGGTTACCGTCACTACCACCACCACCACAACTACCATCACCACTACCACCACCACCACCACCACCACCATGCAAAGGGACGTGACCGGCCTGCTAGCGGACCCATGTCACTCGTGGTCCCCCTCGAACAAACAATTTCCAGACTCACCCCGCCCACACCCCGCATTATCGTAATCCTATCCTGCGTGCCGCTCACAGATTGGTTCCAGCGGGCCAAGCCGTGGGGAGGAGCGCTTAGCTGGTGCACCAAAATCCCTTCACCCCACACCCCCCTCCACAGACTGGCCGCCCAGACGTGTGTATAGCGGCAACGGGATTACCGTAGCCCAAAGGTCGGCAGGCGCTGTCATCCGCTCCATTATGACAACATTAGCGGCGGTATTGTCGGCGGATCCAAATTGGCCTTCGCTTTAGGGTTGACAACTTTTTCGACTGGGCCAAGGCTTGACGGACAGTTTTGTTGGCGTGGTGTTGTGGCGTTTGATTGGAGTTGTGTTTTTGTTGACCGACCGTCCGAGCGCGAGGAGGGAGGGAGGAGTGGTAGGGAGAGGAGGAGGAGGAGGGAGGGTAAGAGTGGAGGGGAGAGGAGGGAGAGGGAGGGAACGTAAATAGAACCGCAACCATTCACTTCATGTCATTCAGTGTAATATTACGGATAGCAAATCAAATGTGTGAATTATATGAATGATCAAGAGATTAGCGACACACACACACACACACACACACACACACACACACACACACACACACACACACACACACACACACACACACACACACACACAGTAACATCGATTTTTAAGCCAAACAAAAAAGAATAAACAAGATATTCAGGTGACGAGCTGGTAAAGTTATTATGGACTCAGACTCTTGATCCGCCGGCCAGGGTTCGACTCCTGCACACTACACTACCACATTACACCTAACCACCCACCCCAGTATAGTAGTCATAGATGCTGCCAACATGTCTCCAATAAGAAGTCAGTCCTACTAGTATAATAATATAAACCTTTTTTTTTTCATCGATTCCATATACTCTCTCTCTCTCTCTCTCTCTCTCTCTCTCTCTCTCTCTCTCTCTCTCTCTCTCTCTCTCTCTCTCTCTCTCTCTCTCTCTCTGATTCAGTCACTTCTTTTCCATCCTTCCTTCCCACGCAAGAACTTTCTCCATGTTCTGTACTAATTGTTTTCCAGTTTGTTTTTACCACTACATCACCACCTCCCTCCTATCCCGCTGTTCCACTCCAAAGAAAACTCTCTCTCTCTCTCTCTCTCTCTCTCTCTCCTCTCTCTCTCTCTCTCTCTCTCTCTCTCTCCTCTCTCTCCTCTCTCTCTCTCTCTCTCTCTCTCTCTCTCTCTCTCTCTCTCTCTCTCTCTCTCTCTCTCTCTCTCTCTCTCTCCACTTGATCAAACTTCCTCACTGCTCACTCTTTCCCAATAGTTTCCTATCTCTCGCTTCCTTCCTCCCCTCCTTCCGACCCTCCGCTCGTCTTCCCTCTTCCCTGCCGGGCGTGACGGAGGGAGAGAGGCGAGGCGTTGTGGCGGCGCAGACAAGCTTTCCGGGGCGTTAGTTTGACAAAATGGCGCCTCCTCTCCCCTGACACTAAATCTGCCATAAGGGCCTCACCCAGACACGATTTAAGACTGACGTCGCGCGCCCCTGAAGAGAAAGAGAAAGACAGAGAGAAAGAGAGAGAGACGCTTGCCGCCACACACCTCAAACTCCGGCATTCACTCACCAATTCTACACTGCATGTCACCAACTATAGTACTATGTCAAGGACTTCACTACCAGTTATCTTTTCCAATCCCCTTGAACGCTAGTACCCGCAGACCACAGTCATCACCACGCATCAGTCCCCACCACCACCACCATCCAACACCAGTCCCCACCACCACCACCCCACACCAGTCCCCAACCACCACCGCCCCACAAAAATTAATTGAGATTTGTTGTTAATGGAAAGCGTAACAGTTTATTCAAATTAAAGTTTTGAAGTACAAGCTTCTGACAATATCAGAGGTCCTCACCGAAGCCAATCATTTTAAAAGCTGCCGTTGTTGACACTACAAGCCTGTAAAAACTACTGATTAAAACTTTGGTTGATAATGCTTGTAGCACCCTGAGCGTGAGTGTGGCAGACCACTAACCCGCTTCACTAACTAGCAGACCTTTTTTAACCAAGATGGATGGTGCGTCCACCCTGAGCGTGTGGCGTAACGCTTCACTGTTTGCTATGACGGCAGACACCAACGCATCCAACTGACACCAGATCTCAGTCTACGAAACAACATAAGTATTGGTGTAAGTTTCTGTTTTAATGCGTCATTAGTTGGTAGATAAGAATATATTTTGTTACAGGATACCAGTGTTGTACTAGTACTTGTAACATTGCCAGGTGTAAACATGCCTCTTTGCTGATGTGTGTTTGCCCCGCCACGGGTCAAGTATGTGAGAGGAGATTCACGCCACCTGACCGAGCTTTCCAGAAGACTGATATCAGTAAGACTATATATATAAACTCAGAAGTACCAGAAAGTTTCTTATAAACAAACTCAACCACTCGAGTGGAGCAGATTCATTACTCATCATTAGCAAATACCAGAATCCACACGGCGGCGATAATGAACAGCTGGAGCACGAGTGTCTGGCTAAGGTGGTGGGCGGGCGGGTGGGGGTGGTGGTGAGGCTGAGGGTCGAGGGTCGATCACAGTGGAGGAGGAGGAGGAGGAGGCGGAGAAGGAGGAGGCGAGAAAACAGCCATTAGTGTGTCGGCCGTGCCCTCCTCCAGGGGCTATCTCCTCGTTTATTTAACTGGCTCGATGTTGCACGCCCGCCTGACCTGATCTGTAAGCTAACCCAATCAAAACAATTAGCTGATGACCGTCTCATGTCGAGTCTGCGAGGCGCCCTGATGGGATGGTGCCGGCACGAGGCCTTGGGGGGTATGGGTATGGCCAGGCCTCGCCCCCAGTACTGTGCTACCCTTCACATGCCATTGCAGGCCACGTCCCTTCATCCACAACTGTCCCGGAGCCTTCATCTCTGTCCCTCACGATCCCGCCTCTAACTGTCTCCTTTACTCGTCACCATCCTTCACCTACCTTGTCGCCTCTCTTATCTCCCTTCCTTCACAATCCTTCTGTTTCCCCTCACCTTTGTCCCGCCCTCACCCTTCCCTCCCTGTCGCTGTCCCTCTGTCATCCCCGTCCGTCACCGTCCCTCATTTTCCTCTGGTCGCTCGTCACCTCACTTTCATCACCGTATCTCATCTTAATGGAGCTTCTGTCGGCACATCAAGGCTTAATTCATAAAGGCTGGAGCCATTCAGTCTTGTCCAGCGGCGACCACCACCACCACCACCACTCGCTCTTTCCCTACTGGCCTTCTCCTCCCCCACGACTCCCTCAATCATTTATTTACCTTCCTTCCTACTTTCATTGCAATCCTCCTTCCCAACTTCCATATCATATACCTTTATCCTTATATTTTTTTTTTCTCTTTCTCAGAATAATTATCAGGATGCGGAAGAGAAAAGATCACATTACGATTTCAACCAGAAAGGAGGAGGAAGAAGAGGAGGAGGAGGAGGAGGACCTGTCACCACCTAAGGACATACCGCCTCTTCATTGACCGCAAGAGGCCTCGCACTCTCACTTGACCTCAGCTAATGAAGGGCTCACATCCTCTCTGTCTCTCTCTCTCTCTCTCTCTCTCTCTCTCTCTCTCTCTCTCTCTCTCTCTCTCTCTCTCTCTCTCTCTCTCTCTCTCTCTATGTATCTCTCTATCTCTGTCTGTGTGTGTGTGTGTGTGTGTGTGTGTGTGGTGTGTGTGTGTGTGTGTGTGTCTTTTCAACATGGTCAAGTGCTTTCCTTCCTGTTCTCTATCGCCTATTCCGGTCCAATACAACCTTTACAGTCTAGCCTTCCTCTTCCTCCTCCTCCTCTTCCTTATCATCATCATCATCATCATCATCATCATCATCATCATCATCATCATCATCATCATCACCATCATCATCATCATCATCATCATCAGGCGAGCAGAGCTGGTGGAGTGACTTTTCTTATCTCCAACGGAAACTTAAAGCGAAAGAGCATCATCGTTTATGCTGGTGACGTGAAGAGGATGTAAGCAGTCACCACCACCACCACCACCACCACCACCACTACAACCACCACCACCACCACCACCACCACCACCACCACCACCACTTACTTACTTACTTACCACCACCACCACCACCACCACTTACTTACTTACTTACCACCACCACCACCACCACCACTCATACTACCACCATGCCCTATTGTATATACATGTTACCTCCGTTACCTCCGGTACATATCACTTTCTTTGTTGTCACACAGAAGACCAGCAGGAGGAGCGTCATTGCAGGGACTCTTCAAGGTACAACTGTAATCAGCACGAAGGGTTTGGTGTGGCAAGGTAAGGCAAGGCTGCCAGGTGTCACATACATTCCACATCCCGTGACTTACGGCATCACATCACATTGCTTGATAATAAATCACATTACTATATCACATCCAGGAGTGGCGGCGTCCACGTCGCGGTAATTTAGCAGGAAACTGATATTGATATCATCATCATTATCATCATCGTCACTGTTATCATTATCATCACAACTATTTGAGAGAGAAAGAGAGAAAGAGAGAAAAAGAAAGAGAGAGAGAGAAAAAGAAAAAAAAAGAGGTGAGGGGGGTGCTGTGAAACACTCTAACCACCAGACGAGGTTATCTACACCTTGCTAATTAGCATGAAACAGTTGTCCTTATCGCAGGGCATCACACAACGAGCGGGGGCGGGGTTCAAGGGTGAGGCGGTCACCCGACGACACACACACACACACACACACACACACACACACACACACACACACACACACACACACTGGTAGTCACAAGTAAGTTTTTTCTTTCACGCCACCACATAAGGAGAACAAGGATCACGTCACTAGACTATCTTAAGCCATCATTCACACAACACAGAAGAGCCTCGCTGCCCTACTGACGACTCCTTCACGCTGGTAAGAAGCTCACATAACAGTCTACTTTATATATGTGGTAATAGTAACAGCAATCCTTCCAAACACAAACACACACACACACACACACACACACACACACACACACACACACACACACACACACACACACACACATACACACACACCAGCTTCCCTCTCCCCGTAGGATCATCATTCATCCTCCCTCACTCTCCCCTTTTACTTTGCCTCTCAGCCTCACCGCAGTGCTTTCTCCCTCTCTACTCGCGCCCTCAGTTGTGCCTGGCGGCCACCCACGGCACTGTCAACGCGGCTCTTGGCTCTGTGATTCATGGGCGCGAGGGCCGGGATGGTCAACACGCCCCTCGCCGCCCACAACAAGCCCGTCCCTCATCACCGCCCCCATCACCCCGTGGCTATGTCAACACCCGCCACCCACGCCACCTGATTAATCAATTAAGATTACGAGAAATGTTTATAACTTGATGTGTAAGACGATCGGGGGTAAAGTGCATTAAGGATTCCTGTGTCGAAAAAACAGAAGTGGAGAGAGAGAGAGAGAGAGAGAGAGAGAGAGAGAGAGAGAGAGAGAGAGAGAGAGAGAGAGAGAGAGAGAGAGAGAGAGAGAGAGATCCTACTATACTCGCACGGCATTGACAGGTGGGCTTCGGGACTGAGTTTGAAAGTATGGAGTCTTTTTGATCACTCTAGGATGATAATCTTTACTCCCCCAGATGCTGTGATTCCCTTGTATTATATTTTACGGGACTCTTTCGTATTCTTTGTTCCTTGTAGTTGGTGGTCCTTCTTGCCCTGAGGCAGGTGGTCGGTGTGGGGTAGATAGGTAAGTGTGAGAGGTAGAGGTGAGTAAGAGGTACGAGGGTGAGGTTGTAGCAGGTTCGCGTGACAATGATGGCTTAGTATAACACAGGGAAATATTTATATATATATCCGTTTTTTATTTTTCTTCTTCTTTATGTCCATTATTTGTGTTTGAGTGTTGTGTTTTTTTACGCGTTCCTCCCACAACGTGTAGCTCCGTGGGTGGCACTGCAAAGCATGAGCCTCGGTTTGAGTTCGTGTCGGTTTGTAAATGTATAATTACACAAAACAAGGGAAGTATATCTCGGAATTAGATGTACTACGTTCCTGCCACAAACAAAATCTAATCGCAATTTGCCATATAACCTTCACCTTCCACCTCCCCAAAACGTCCTCTCAGCCGTCCTTAATTTAAATACACGAAATCTTCCTGACTCAGTACCACACTGACCTTCACCCTAGAGAACACACGTCATGATATGAGTTCCATTGGACCGGCTATAAGCTTATCTGTCCGAGGCACGCCATGCACGCTTGATTGGAAGGAGCCTCGCAGCAGCTGTACTTCCAACGCAACACAGGTGCATCCTTAATTCTCCTTCAAAGATAAGACTTGAAAAAAATATAGAAAAATATATAAAATACGATAAAAACTAACGTTCTTTTCACGATGTGATACACAATAGACATTTGTATTTGTCTTATCACAAAAAGAATAATAAAAATACATAATTGCTGGTTTGAATTCATCGCTGACAACCAGTTTCATGCACTGAGGAAGATCTTTATTGCATGATAAAAAAAATTTAACTATTTAATACTGGATCGCTTGAAGCTTCCCAGCACTACAAAAACCCACACGAGGGAACAAGTAACCAGATACCTCAATTACTGACATGAGACCTGATGCCGAGTAAATACTTTGAAAAAAATTGAACAGTCATGAAGTAACGTTTGAGTTGGAACTTCACATTATGACTACGAAGACTCTTAATAAATAATTTTCTTTTACACTTTTACGATGATCACAGTGAGTCAAAAATAACAGAAGATAAGAAGCAATGCCTCCAAATACTGCTAACCCCGAGGCATAAACATCCTTTGGGAGTGAAAATAATCTGAGACTCTGTTATCCTGCCGTCCGGGTTTTGGTTTCCTGAAGAGGCTCATTACGACGCGTTAGAATTTTAAATGAATTCTTCGGGCGATGCAGCACTTATAATGCAGCTTTCCTTACCACATGTTCACACGCTAAAACACACACACACACACGCATACCCACACACACACACACACACACACACACACACACACACACACACACACACACACACACACACACACACACACACACACACTGACGTACGCACGGAATTTCCCAGTTTGTATGAAATGGCAAACACTCTTGAAAACCACTCATGGGGTAGCCCCTTGAAGCCCCTTGATCAGGGTAATGGACAGGCCACTCGGGTTACCACTGCCTAACGAAGCTGTGTCGAGCACCTCCTGACACACCGTCCAAGAGGCACACCACGCCACGCCTGTTAACCCAGTGACAAGTGTGCTCACCGCATGCAGGAAGCCGCGCCAAGTGTTGAGGGGCGACGCGTTGCCACTCCTCAGGTGAAGACAAGTCACGTCGGTGATCCTCAGTACTTGCCTGGAGGAGAAGGTTAAGGATGGCATTACTACCTTCTGTCATTATACTCTCACTGAACAAAAATAGCAGCTTTCCTTGATGTACTGATGAAAAATATATTCCCTAATGCAGTGGTTCTCAAACGGGGGAGGGAGGGGGACATCTTAAATAACTTACATAACTCTTAACTTACTTTTCCCTTACCATTCTAATCTTCCCTTAAGGTATGTACAATAAATGTGCTACAGTAACTCCCGTACAGGCGAGCTTTATCACTCCTGCTTCTGTCTCTCTCGCCTCCTTTTCTTGGCCTTTCTATCTTTGGCCGACACCTCCTCTGCTCCTGTTGTTTTGTATGCCAGACACTGACAACACGCAGAGATATGCTTTGAGAACGAAGTGGAGATATTTACCTTAGCATGGGTGGCAGCAAGAAACACTATTATAGCCGTCCGAAAGTCAAGGGCATAACAGTGATCAAAGAAAGAAGTTGAAGACAAGCAACATTACAGTGAAGGGTGAGGCGGGGAAGATAAAGTTGATGAGGTAAATGTTAAGAAAAGGTGCCATTGTAGTAATGTTCAGCTGAAGGGAGAGACGTCAGCCGCGCCGTCTGAATCAGAGAGACGAGGAGAGAGAGATAGAAAGAATCACAGAATCAAAACACAGTAAAAGTTATTTGGGTGTCTGCTTCAAGTCCAGAGGAGAGTCATGAGTTAGCAAGATTCTAAAACTATCTATCGGTCAATATATTTATCAAGTCGAGATGGCAAACTACTACTCATAATAAACCCCTTCTATATATATACGATAACACTGATAACACGTTGAAATGACACACTACGACTCCACATAAACCAACTCTTTATGATAACACACAAATACACAAATCAACTCAGGCTTTCCACCTTAACAATAACATTCAACTACATCTGCGCAACATACGCCTTTACACCTCCGTCAACAGATGTGCCGCTGAAACAGAAGAAGCAGCTGTCATGTCACGGATAATCGGAACAGTACAGCCTCAGGTCCTTCCAAATAGTTAACAAGACATAGCATCACCTTAGCATCGTCAGGTTCTGCAGAGGATGTACTAGAGCGACAGGAGGGAGTCTTAGAGAATAGATACTGAAGAAGACTGTAGAGAGAAGCTTAGCACTATAACCTACAGGAGAGAGAGAGAGAGAGAGAGAGAGAGAGAGAGAGAGAGAGAGAGAGAGAGAGAGAGAGAGAGAGAGAGAGAGAGAGAGAGAGAATCTTGAGTGTCTTTTCTATGGTGAGGCCACAACATAACACAGAGTCTAATACAGTAAACAAGTGAGTGAGTGAGTGAGTGAGTGAGTGAGAATGATGCCACACTAAGAATATCATACTTGTTGAACCACTTCATCTTCATCTTTATCATCCTCTTCACCAATCACAAGAGTAGTAGTAGTAGTAGTAGTAGTAGTAGTAGTAGTAGTAGTAGTAGTAGTAGTAGTAGTAGTAGTAGTAGTAGTAATAGTAGGAAAAGATTGAGGAGGAGAGGAGGAGGAGAAGAAAAATAAAATTAATATGATGATGTATGAAAGAAAGAAAGAGAACAAAGTAAAAATAAAAAAAAAGGAAGAAACAAAGAAAATAAATAATACACAAAACAAAACAAGCAACAAAAGAAGAAGAAAGAAGCAAAACTAACCTCCCCAAAAAAATATATAAAAACAGTAATTAAAGAAAGACAAGATTTAGAAGAAAAAAAAAGTTGGAACGAAAATTAACAAAACATAAAAATAAAAAGATGAAAAAGACTCAGGAGGAGGAGGAGGAGGAGGAGGAGGAGTAGGAGATAGAGTAGGAGGAGGTAGAGGAGGAGGTAGAGGAGGAGGAGGAGAGAGAGAAAAAAAAATCTGCCTTGTGTTGCTTATTATTAAGAGTTAAAGCATCTGTTAACACGTCAGCAGTCTATCAGAGGCTACAAGATAACACTACAAACAGGTCCAGATTCCACCAATCATCATCATCATCATCATCATCATCATCATCATCATCATCATTATTACCATCATCATTATCATTTTTTATTTCTCCTCTTGCTCCTTCTCCTCCATCTTTTCTTACTCTACTACTACTATACTACTACTACTACTATTACAACTACTACTACTTCTACTACTACTACTACTACTATTACAACTACTACTACTACTACTACTACTACTACTACTACTACTACTACTACTACTACTACTACTACTACAACAGCCTCGTCAGCCGTTAAACAAGTACTTGACCTCTCAATCAAAAGTTATAGTTCGAAACGCGCACACACACACACACACACACACACACACACACACACACACACACACACACACACACACACACACACACACACACACAGTACATAGAAATAGAGAAAATTAGCGAACGAGGGAAAGAGAAAATTATAATTGACAAATAAATTAACTAAAATACGAATGGAGGTAAGAGAGAGAGAGAGAGAGAGAGAGAGAGAGAGAGAGAGAGAGAGAGAGAGAGAGAGAGAGAGAGAGAGAGAGAGAGAGAGAGAGAGAGAGAGAGAGAGAGTGACGGAGAGAAAGAGGTGAAAGGACACTCGTTGATGACTGACCGAGGAAGATGAAACAAAAAAACAAAAAAAAACAAAAAAACACGTACAGGGGAATGACATTGCGGGAAAATATAAATGACTTGTTAGCAGATAAGCAGGCGGACAGGTATGCAGGCAGGTAAGCAGGCAAGCAGGCAGGCAGGTGGTGAGCGGATGACAGGAAATAAGACACACAAGAAAGAAGTAATACAACCACGCAGAAATAATGGATACAAGCCAACGCGTGGGACATAGACGTGTGTGTGTGTGTGTGTGTGTGTGTGTGTGTGTGTGTGTGTGTGTGTGTGTGTGTGTGTGTGTGTGTGTGTGTGTGTGTGTATGCAGACGAGGCGGTAAGCAGGGGAAGGAAGGGAGTCCCGCAGTGGATGCAGTGAAGGAAGCTGACGGAGGAGACTGGAGGGAGGGAAGTAGAGGGAGGGAGGGAAGTAGAGGGAGGGAGGGAAGGAGGGAAGGATGAGTAAGAGAGGAAGGAAGGAAGGTACATGAGAACAGGTTACCCGTCACCCATCGCCAGCCGTGAAGGACGGGAACGGAGCCACCCTGTACCCCACCCCCGTCCCTGCCCTGGCCCATTCCCGTCACCACTCTCGCCCTCCTTCGAACAAGACGCCCCGCTGGGTAAGTTGCAGATGCAGGGGGTCGGGTTGCAACACAAACAGAGGGGCTCGTGAGTTTACGCTGCAACACAGAGATCGCCTCAGCGGGGCAGGCTGGCGGCGAGGTAGCGGCCAGATGCTCAAGTGCTCTAATTGTACGCGTGATTGATGGTGATGCCGAGGCCTTATCAGCTCGGGGCGGGGCGGGGCGGGGCTGGGTGCGTCTAGGGGCAAGGAGCCTCTCATGATGGGATGCGTATTACCAGCTGGGTGAGTCAGGGGAAGGAAGGGACGGTGGGGTGGAGGAAGACAGTGAGGGGATGAGATTAAGGAAGGGATGGAGGGGGTGGGAAGGAGGGGAAGTGGGGCTCGGACACTGAAGATTCGTTTACATTAGTTTTGTTTATCTTGTACAGACAACTAAATTCATTAAACACTCGCGCGCATATATACATTTTACAGATTACTCATGGCAGCGTTTACAACGGGTCCACAAATCTGAACACACTTACTACGGAACATGGACTGGCTTTGATTAAGTAAGTACTCGAAGTAAAAGAGGCGGTAAAAAAGAAAAGAAAAAAATCATGATACAATATATATTACAAAAACAGTGACTTCCAATTTTTGTTATGCATGTTTTGTGTTAGAGGTTGAAACTAATACTTAAATAATAATCCAGGTATAGTAAGTTCTTCTTATACATAGTTACGCTTTCTTTATGTTTGACAAGTAGCATTATTCCATACAGCACCGTCTTGCACTAGAGGTATATGTGTACTGTACCTTGTAACAGTGTATTAAGCTGCCTATTACCACCACCACCACTACATCAAAATTATGCACACACCATCACCACCCCAACGAAGCTTGTCACCATCACCTTCACCACCACCACACCACTATACCCAACACCACCACCACACCACTGCACGTACTATATATATATACCGCACACTACCTCCACTACCCTAGAAATTAACTCCACACCACCCCCACCACACCACAAACATATAGTGATGAGATAAGAATACACTACCATCACAACACTGTACCCAACACACCATCACCACCACCACCACCACCACCACCACCACCGCAGTACTACACCCTCACCCTCCCACCCCATCATTGTACATGTAAATAGTCTCCTCTTTATTCTGTCCGATACGTACTGAAACTCGGTGAATTAATGGCAGTAAAATTCATCTATAGAGTGCCGTGGATGTTCAGTCATTCCGTCATACGTTCTATAAAAATTAGAGACATTCACTGACATATTACTGACTATACTTCATATTCTATTCAGCTCAAAGTCTCACCCGGATAAAAATAAAGTGAAAAAATAATAAATGGATACAGTTTCTCGTGTGTTGATTAATTATCCTCCATCATGGTGAGTAGAGGATTCCTTACATACACTGCCACCGTAAATGTACTACCAGTGGAGGGTAACTTCTTCCTCTTATGAAGCGACACATCTTGTAGTCTACACTGCATACTCATCACTGCTTCACATACAAACAGAGAGACACTGCGTTCACTGACGAAACGGAAAATTTTTTAATACATATTGATTCAAGTCTTGCAGCTTTTTTCATATGTATGTTTGTGTTGATGTAAGTATGAAACTAATGGTCATGCACGGTAGTAATAGAAACATTACGTCATGAAGTTAGTCACAATGTTAAGGGATAGTGTGTGTGTGTGTGTGTGTGTGTGTGTGTGTGTGTGTGTGTGTGTGTGTGTGTGTGTGTGTGTGTGTGTGTGTGGGTGGGTGTGGGTGTGATTACATAATGTTTACTATTAATCTCCTCCCAGCCTGCCTTCACAACGCATGGCGGGGACTGGAAGGAGGTGTAGGTGAGGCAGGTGAAGGGGAGGGGGCACTGCCTTGCTGTCCCGTCTTCCTCTCCTCCCCTGCTGTGTGCACTTTCTGAAGGAAATGAAATTTACTTTTTCCCTCGCCGTGTTCAGTAACAAATGGACTTCTGGTACTCCCCATGTGTTCCTCTTACTCTTATAGTTATTACAAACCGGCATTCACTTCCTGCACCTTCCACATCCATGCTGCGCTGCCCGTAATACGTAATACAGTCCACACCGTCATCTGTCTAGACAAACTATATATATATATATATATATATATATATATATATATATATATATATATATATATATATATGTATATATACAAATGTATATATATATATATATATATATATATATATATATATATATATATTATATATATTCATGTATGTATATATATATATATATATATATATATATATATATATATATGTATGTATGTAGGTAGGTATATATACATATATATATATATATATATATATATATATATATATTATATATATATATATATATATATATATATATATATATTCATGTATGTATATATATATATATATATATATATATATATATATATATATATATATATGTATGTATGTAGGTAGGTATATATACATATATATATATATATATATATATATATATATATACATATATATATATATATATATATATATATATATATATATATATATATATATATAGATATATACAAAGTACACTGAGTACATTTGTAATCATGACAATAAGGGAAAACAATATAATAAATTTTCGTTAGACGATAAACTCTGCGCGGTAACCGTTACCAGATGTGTCTGTGTGTGTACTGGTGCATCTCTCCCACCTCACCAGCTCCACGCAAACAACCACCGCCACACAAGCCGTGTATGCTCCATCACGAATATGCTTTAGTTTCCATACATTCAGAAAATTCAAATAAATGTCTTTCTAATCAAGTACCCACAACGCATCATTCCCCGTCACGCCGTCGTGTAAGTAACGTACAGTACGTTCATCCTCTGTCCGTCATTCAAACGGCCCCAGCCTCGCCTTCCTGCCCTGACAACCCATCTGAGGCACAACACCTGACCGCTGGCTGTTGCTGCACCAAAAAAACTAGCCAGCACCAAGCAAGACAGCAGATATTTCCTGGCAGCCCCGCCCGACCCACGCACCGCAGAGCCCTTGACGTTCAAAAAGGGGCACCATTACACCCGACGATGACATGATCAACAGTCACATGACGAACGCTTGAGAGACGCCCAAGACCTTGCAGCAACGGTTTGTGGTCCGTCGAAAGAAAGTCTCAGCCCTTCCATTGCCATGTTTGACTTATCTCATCCCCTTCCCCACCACAACACGGCCGCCCCCTCCCATGCACCTCCCTCCCACTCACCCTACTCCAGGGGAACGTGTACATAAAAATAATTCTCATTCCATTACGAAAGCGCGGTTCGTCGCTTCCCTCGTGCGTCCATAAATCACAATCAATAAGTCCATAACATTAACATAATTGTCTGCTCATTGACACCTCACCTCCCTGCCAAGTATCGATCGCTCGCCTCTGATGTTCGTTCTCTTCCCAAACACCTTAAACACACTCGATCCACACCACCACCAGGAGCCCAAGACCCGCGCCCCTGAAGCCGCCAAACACCCACACACGATCCACAGCGTTAGATCCTCCCCCAGTCCCCTTGAAAATACCCAGTGGCAAGACGAGGAAAGTTACAGAACGGGACACGGTTTAGGAAGGTTTGGAGAGACACTATCCGCTAGCTGGAGGAATAATCTGCTCTCTCTGACGCCGCTAACCTTACACGATGACACGGCGTTCCCATCACGGCCAAGATTGTCGCTGAATTGGCGCAGAGAGGCATCGATATCTTGGCCCAACGAGGCACCGGCGGGACGAGGAAATACTGTGCGCACCCTGAAATGTTCCTGCCGTCTTTCTGGTGCACTGAGAGAGAGAGAGAGAGAGAGAGAGAGAGAGAGAGAGAGAGAGAGAGAGAGAGAGAGAGAGAGAGAGAGAGAGAGAGAGAGAGAGAGAGACAGACTCACTCTCTCGCTTATATAAACACACAAACAAACAAATAAATAAAAAAGTTGAAACTACACAGAGTAAACAAATGAATCAATACAAATCATATAAATCACACCGCAAGAACAAGCAAAGAAAAAACAATTGTGACACGCGATTCTGTAACGTTCAGAAAAAATAATTGAGTGTTTTTCGAGATGGCTGAAGAAACGTTTTGGCTTATTAACGTTTAAACGCAACTCACTAAGAACGTTTCAGAAGTGGATGAAGGACGTTTTGGAAGTGGATGAAGAAGTTTCGGAAGTGGATGAAGAAGTTTTGGAAGTGGATGAAGAATTGTTTAAAACTGGATGAAGAACAATTTGGATGTGGATAAAAAAAGAAACGTTTTGTAAGTGGATAAAAGGAGTTTTTGGAGTGTTCACATTCCTATTTCCTGACACAACATGACATCAACACTTAAAAGAGAGTGTGAATATTGTGCAAGCAAAACACGTGCTTGTAAAATATACTATTAAACACACACACACACACACACACACACACACACACACACACACACACACACACACACACACACACACGACAGGATAACAAACTGGCACTGACCCCATCTTTCCTCCTTCCCTCCCTCCTTTCCTTCCCTTCTTTCTTCTTTCCCTCCCTCCCTCCCTCCCTCCCTCCCTCCCTCCCTGCCTCTGCGCCACCGCCACCCTACTCAGCATGAAGAGCGTGGAGGCGGTTGTCCAGGAATTATACGTCATTCGGTCGATCTCTGCGTTTGTCATGACCAACAGATGCTCCCTCTTTTCCTTCCTTCCGCTTTATTTCCCTTTTTTCCTCCCTTACTTTCCTGTGCTTTCCTTCTGCCTCGCCCCAAGCCCATGCCTGCCTCAGAGTGCCTGTAGAGTGACACTGACGTCCTTGGGCAGCACCGGGTTGAGTGTGAGTCGTTGCAGTTTGGCTGACGGACCACCCAGGAGGCGGCGGCCACGCTCCCCCCGGCACCAGGATTAATGGCCCTGGTAATGGCCAGCAATGGGGCGGGATTAAGAGCTCACCAATTGTTTGGAAACCAATACATGAAGGGATGAGGGGCGGAGGGTTAAGGAGAGTCAGAGGAGGGTCGGCTCAAGACCACACGCCGCCGTCCTTCTCGGGAGGAAATGGGAGAACATTTTCCGACCCGCTTCGCACACACACACACACATTGTTTACGTGCAGTCCTCTCCGCAAGGCAGGCAAGCAGGCAGGCACATAATTATCTTTCTCAGGCGGAGGCACAGGACATGACAGCCAGCAAAATTTCGTTCAAACACCATGGTCGTCCATGACCATATCCTTGAGGTTTTAATGAAAAACTGCTGACCCACCGAATTAGCAGTTTGCCCCTCAGTCCCGGCAACGTGAGGCGACTCCAGCATGCACGCGTCCCTCCACTCCCAGGGCGGCAGCAGCAGGCGAGAATGGTCCTTACTACAGAAATACAGAGGGCTAGATGTTCTCTATCGCTTCTCTCCGTCTTGGGTCCTGGCACACCCTTACGCGGAGGGGCTTAAGGGTCAAGCAAAGACCGTGTCGGCGCGTCTCGCCCAAGGGAGTCGATTACTACCGGGAGGCTGGTGGCCATTCATGCACCATTTTATCACTCAGGCCGATAGCCGTGGCAGACTCAGGCGCGGGGTGTGTGGTGGCTCGGCTCTCTGATTGTTATGGAGATCACCATTCCTTACCCGAACCACCATAGATTTCCCATACAGTTCACGCGGCCGCTGGACGCTCAATAACAATTTGCGTAACGAATGGCCCATAAGGCGTCATTGACCAGTCCCGGGCGGAAAGGAGGTTAGTGATTTTTGATGTTGTGAGACAAGGATCTGTTATTGAAGAGGAAAACTCGTGCGTCATATACGGAAGTCGGGTTACGGCTGTACTTGGGTGGCTGGAGGGACCTCACACGATCACCTCAGAGCACTATTGAAGCAACTACTACAGTGTGCAAAACAAATTAAAAATAAAATGGCAATAAATCATATAATTGAGATTTTATGATACTTTAAAAAAAATTGTAAAATTGAATAACATACATAAAACATTTTAAAATATAGATCACTTAAATTAAGACGCGTTTACGTGCTTAAATAACAAATGAAATATAAAATTTCAAACAAAACAATGAGCTAAATAACTATAGTCGCCTCATTGTAAGGTGGGGAAATTCCCCTGTTTAGGGAGGAGCAACTCTGAGCCTGTCAGTCGCTTGCTGCTGATTGGTTGACAGAGTTCAGGGTAATTGTGGAGATATAGGATCACCTCCATAAACATTACCTCTACTGGTAGGGTCATGGTCTATATAGAGACCTTGTGTTGGGTGTGAATTGCGAAGGCGAGGCAAAGTGAATCATTAGAGATGGAAAGGGACGACAGTGTTGCTTCCCGGGCAAAATATGAGAGAGAGAGAGAGAGAGAGAGAGAGAGAGAGAGAGAGAGAGAGAGAGAGAGAGAGAGAGAGAGAGAGAGAGAGAGAGAGAGAGAGAGAGAGAGAGAGAAACATGGGGGTGGCATGAGAGGCTGGTAGTGTGTTGGGGGAGTGAGTGGTTCCTGGTACAGTACACGTCAATTCACTGATTTGTTTGACGTGCATCGGTCTTGTCAGCTGTGTGTTATTCCTCTTTCACTCTCTCACTCCTCTTATTCTTACTTCCCTCTCTTTGAAGGGGTTTGGCAAGATAATGACGGACGGAACGGGATTCAAGCACATGACATTGTATCTGTTATCGGAGGAATTGACCACTGGGCCACGAGACCAAATTTTTTTCTCTCATTTATATACAGTTAGACAATTAAGGAGGGAACAGGGTTCGAACACGTAGTAATACATCTGTTATCCGATGATTTTACCAATGGGTCAACTATTCTGAATGAGCAGACAATGTGTTTATATAACATTTGTTTCATAGACATTATTTGTGTCACATTTTCTTGTTATCTAAGTCTTTGGCCTCCCGTACGCATAGAAACAGAAATATTTTGCGCTTCCCGCCTTTGGGTTCCCTTTTCACGTTGACCTGCCCACTTGCGGGCCAATTCCCGCTCCCGCTTGACCGCAGCCGCGCGGATCATCGCAACACGCAGCTGCTGTTCACTCAGGTTTTGTACTTTACAAATTCAAGGTTTGGATAAACTGATATGGTGAAAATATTTGAGATGATTTTGAGCAGCGAGTCAACATTAACTCCAACCTGTCATTTTATTGTTCATCTCTTGTTTGTTTTGTGTCCAATTATCTTTTGTCTTGCGCTATCTATTATTACTTTTTTTCGTAGTAAATTCATTGATTCCAGTGAGGTGTAGACGGAGTCAACAAGGTGGAGTGAGTGGACATAAGGTGGAGTGAATTAGGTGATTATGGGGGAATGGAAGTAACGAAAGGATGGAGTAGGTGGTGGTAGAGTGGTCGTGGGGAGGAGTGGAGTGGCTTGAGAGGGGTCGGGAGTGGGTGACAGGTGGAGTAGTTGCGTTCCAGAGTACCTTTTGTGAGAAGAAAAAAAAAATTCTCATCTGAACCCTTTAATTTATACCCACTTGCATATTAAACGAATAAATTCAAAGAAAATTAAAATTATCCCATCCCCACACACACACACACATTTGTCACGCACCAATCACCAGCTCAACACGTCACCACAACTCACATAAACAACCACAAGGTACCACTACATCAGACCGGACACGCACACACACACACACACACACACACACACACACACACACACACACACACACACACACTCCAACCCACACGTCTTCCATTTCCCTGCCATTCACACCACGTTATATTATTTTTTTCTACGGCATGAGAAGATTAGTATTTCCTAGCTCAGATGCTTAATTAAACAGGATTTGCTATCTTTTCAGCACTCCCTCTTTCTGTTTCTAGAGGCTCTTGAATACAGGTCTTTTTCAACCTCTTTCTCGCTGTACTGAAGCCTTTAACCAACCCCTTTTATTTATGTTATTAATAAAAATACACCACATCCCCTTCACACGCTCAATACCCATAACACCTAAATCCACCTAACCTAACCTCACAGTACATGCCCAGAAGCCTGCATCCAGAGCCTTCATTCACAAGTCCTCGTTATCTTCACGGCTTTGTTCTCTCTCTCTCTCTCTCTCTCTCTCTCTCTCTCTCTCTCTCTCTCTCTCTCTCTCTCTCTCTCTCTCTCTCTCTCTCTCTCTCTCTCTCTCGTCGTGCCACCTATAATTGACATGTTAGTGGAAAGTTTACACAAAATCTCGTTCTCTATAACTACCACTGAAGACGCATGTGCTGTGCTGTGAGGTGAGGTGAATGAAGCACGTGATGCGCATGCGCACCCTTTAACTCGTTTCAGAGTTTAAAGCCTCCTAATGTATCTTTACCACAGTCTACCAGGTGTACTCTGAACTGTCTGTAGGGAAAGAGTAGAACACTTCCACCGATACTGAGTTTCCATGCAACGAGGGCAAACAAATAGCTACTAGTGAAAGAATTTGTCAGCATTACTATACCGTATGAACCTTGATCCTCCCAAAGACGATCCACAAAACATTAGTGGATCCTCAGAAACAATTTAACATAATAAACATACTGCATCAGTTCGTGCTTTCACTGAATCTAATTAATATGATTTGTAGGAACTCCTTCGTACTCCTTTGATTTAGCAACAGCAGTGTAACCCTGTACAGGCAGTTAAAAGAACCAAACTTCAAGCATCGATAACACACGAATACTCATACATCCTAGTGTAATAAAACACAACAAACTAGGCTATCATTAGATTCATTATTTGTAGTATGGATTGTGTTGATGAATAACTAATAAGCTGATTTACTTTCATTATGAAGTTTGTCATATTTATGCAGTTACACCTTTCATTAACTTGGTGCAGGTAACAATGAGGCAGCGATGCCGGTGTTTTAAGAGCCAAGAACAATCCAATAGTGTTAGGGTCAGACAAAGCAGGTCGACCATGGCAGACACCCAATCACAATTCGCTTCCGGTCAAACCAGTGTCTGAGGTTTTTTTTCTTTTTCTTCTTTTTATTCTTTCTTTTTCTTCTTATTGGATCAAACTGACACGACCCACCCTTCCCTCTCAGCCAACAGTCATCACCAAGACGGAAGCACCACCACATGCCTCACCACTGCCCAGGCACCATCGTCACCACCACACAAACAGGCTCATCACAACCACCTTACCTGCGGGCGCATCCACAACCTCTCCTTGATGACACATTCCATAAAACCACCAACAAGTGTCACCACCAACTTTCTTCAAGTATCCACATTTCCATGATACAAGAAAGAGGCCTCACGCTAAGCTTTTGTTGACGTCCTATATCCAACTGCGTGTTTTCAAATGACTTAGAGCCTCAGTGGTTCTGGTGATATAAATGGCACATTGTATATCACGTTTATAATCAAGTGACGCCTCCACCCGTTCGCTGGTGCATTCACAAGATCAACACTCACATTGGTGTATCATAACGAAACCTTCCTCAATAATAAACACCTGGAGAGTCACGGATCCTAGGGAACAAAGCCTTGGTCACACGTCTATTCAAACAGGGAAAATTTAACACCGTAACCTCCAAGCTCCAGGAAGTCAACAGTGACTCACAACAGACGAGACGTAACTGCAGCTGACTCACACCCAGCCAAGTAATGAGCCCTTGTGGGGGATCAGCTTCGCGGGAGGTCGAATGGTACATCAAACGCACGGTCAGAGATGAGCTGTTCAGACAAACACTTGAGCTGCCCCTCCCTCAGTATTTTGTCTGTAAGCTTCACAATCTCTGGGTGTGTATATCCTCGGTGGTCGCAAGAAGGCGTGGATCACCGGGCAACAGTGGGCGCGGGTGTCAGGTGGCATGGCGGTCGTACGTGGGGGTGGTAGAGATTTGTTTAGGTTTTGATTAAGGAACTCTCGCCCAAAGCACTTTAATGAGGGTAGTGCTAAGCGGAAAGTGATGAACTGCTGCGCTTTTGAAGGCGGTGATATTGCCTGCTCGAACGCGGAACTGTTTCTACATACAAACATCTAACTTAACAGCTACACTAGTGTTC
The DNA here is from genome assembly GCA_029783475.1 of Metacarcinus magister. Lineage (NCBI taxonomy): Eukaryota > Metazoa > Arthropoda > Malacostraca > Decapoda > Cancridae > Metacarcinus > Metacarcinus magister. Next base: position 3,319,600 of record JAPQNM010000003.1, on the reverse strand, counting down.
AGTAACAGGGATGATTAATGAAAAACAAATCTCTTTAACGCAGTTAATTAACGACTTCACATTCAGTTCTCCTGTCATGTATAATAGTCCTCATCACAGTGAAGTTTCTCATTACTTTATATCTTATCATGTTTCGCAAGCAAACACTTCACCAGATCATCTTGCGACACTGGTGCTGCAACCCACCCGGACGTCCCCCTTTCCTTGTCATTGAATGTTGGATGCCTACACCGCCCAGTAGAGTCATCCGCATAGCCTACTACATATATATTCACTTTTTAATTTTCTAATCTTCGCAATAAAAAGAAATTAAAGATAGAAGTATTGACTATCTGGGAAATACGAATACAGCAGGTAGTGCCTTAGTGATGACTCCATTCTGGTTCCAAATATATTGGTCCTATATTTCTACATGAATTTTATGCCAGATACATATACATATACATATATAAATATAAAAAAAATAAATATAATATATATATATATATTATATATATATATATATATATATATATATATATATATATATATATATATATATATTATATATATATATTATATATATATATATATTATATATATATATATATATATATATATATATATATATATATTATATATATATATATATATTATATATATATATATATATATATATATATATTATATATATATATATATATATATATATATATATATATATATATATACATATACATATATATATATATATATATATATATATATATATATATATATATATATATACATATATGTTGGTTGGTTGGTTGGTTGGTTGGTTGTCTATTGTGTCCCCATCTAGGGGACACACGTGCTATTTAGAGCCCGTCAATGTTGTGTATTGGATGTTATGTTAATTTAAACGCTATCAAATGTTTACTATGACCAAAAATTAGGGGTTGAACGAGGTGTAGACGCCATTTTTTTTTTGTGACCACACGCCATTATGGTGACGATGTAAAGATTTACCGTCTTTCCATAACTTATAGCCTCCTGGCTAGTACAGTGGTAGCGCGCTGGCCTTGCATTCACTTGGTTGGCAGATCGAGTCCCCGCCCAGGCCTGTGATGCGTAAGCTGTTTACTGGGGAGGAACTGCTGTGGTCGGGCACCACAGTGGTGCAGCGGTGGTACACCATGACTGTTAGGCATAGTCCTCTTAACAAAACCTAGTAGTAATACTAGTAGTAGTAAAACTGTAAAACTGCTTCTTATTAAACATGCCTTTGCAATCCATCACTCTACATGCAATAATATTACTTTCAGAACGCTGTATCACTTACATATAAACTGTATGAAAGCTGCCATAACCTTACCTTGGTCTGGTTTTCGGTCAAATGAACACGGCAGGCTTGAGTTACTTCCACCTCATGGAGGTTCGAGCTTGTATTGTACAAACGTCACTGTTGTAAGAGTTAATAAACGCCTAAGAAACCAGGCTCACGATGGTTCAAACGGGCACAGCATGAGGCTTAATTAGACTGAGCTCTGAGGGACTTTCAACACAACACCGCATGTAACACTGGAAAGAATCAACAGTTGTTTTGAAGCATTCAGCACTAAATGAAACTTACTCCTATTATTTCCGTTCTTCTGGGGAATCATCATGCCTTAAACTGAGCCACTTTCTTAAGTCCTTGAAAAAATTACTACAATCAATGCACAGTCAGTCCACAGGTCAAGATGAACAGTACGTACGTGATACTTTAAAGTGACGTCTGATGTAGTACAGAATAATTCCTTGAGGCCATGATGCGCATGCGCATTAGAGACTAATGTCTCCCATGCCATATTCTCTTCACTAATTTTACGTATTATCAGTATATGACCTTATATTGACAAAAAATACTGATTTGCTGTGATGAAATACGGTAGGATATAAGTGAAGCAGATCAATTATAATAAGGAGTAAAAATTGCACATCAATATTTTGTTTTTGTTTGATATTAAGCGGAGTTTGAAACTGAATAAAATTAAAAAGTTGTTTTGGAAGGATGTAAAAAAAAAAAGAGAGGAATGGGAAGGATGTGAATGTGATAAAGAGGTGAAAACAGTATGGAAAATACACTCTGTACGTTTAATGAATGAGAAAACCATAAGGGAAGTAACAATGTCGCGTATGGATATGGAAGCATGCAGGTGGAAAGCGGGTGTGTGTGCAGAAAGGAAGGTATTTCTGGATATTAAGTCCGCCTCCCCGATTTCCCATCAACCCCCCCTATCTCTTCAAACAAGCTTGGGGGCCCGTGGGGAATCGGGGATTTTGGGGGCGGGATGAAAAATAAGCGAATTTCTCTAACCTAACCTATCCTAGCATAACCTAACATAACCTAATCTAGCCATGGAGGCTGCGCCCACCCTTGATCCCTCCGCTAGGACATTAACCTAACCTAACCTAGCATAACCTAGCGGCACGAATGGCAGTCATGAGTGGCAGCGCGATTGGAGGGTTCAGTTCTATAGATATCATGAAATCCTTATATGCCGCTACCCACAAATCCCAGTCATAAACAATAGAAAATCATTTCAATGTCTACTTTTGACTGGTGCGGAGCTCGCTGGACTTAGAAACTGTTGAATTTCGCCACACTCTCGAGTGCTATTACGGCCACACTAGAAGCGGGCACCTCATTTTTTTTACGTTTACGGCACGATTACCGAGTCTTCTACATGATATGTGAGTTTCGTGTTTGTACGTGACACGGACCTAATATCCAGAATTTCCGGAATAACTACAGAAATGTTAAAATAATTAGGAGAAAGTGGTGGAATGGATGTTTTATTATATGTGACCTTGCATGGAGACTGATATGACTGGGCACTACAATACAGCCCAAATAATTAGCGAAACTTACTTTTTTTTTCTTATTGTACCTTTATTTATGTATATTTAATGTAGTATGTATATTTAAGTATATTCAATGTAGTATAGGGGGTATTATGGGGTAACAAAATTTTAGGCAGAAATATTAAATACAAAATACATCCATGAGTTTAAAAGTAAAGTGGAAAAGTGTAGAAATAGAGACAGACAACACAAATTTGACCTCAAATCCTGAACACTACAACTATGTAACTACATCTCACAGTATCATCTTACTTACCAGTTACCATTACTGATGGCTGAAACAGTAACAAATAGAATGGCTGCAAGTTTTATGGATGAGTGTCTTAGTAAAATTATTCATTCTTCATATATATTTAATCAGCATTAATTACATATTAACAAAAGTTGAGATTGTAATGTATATCAATAGAAAAGTATATATATTTTTGGTGGGGCTGCAAGAATACAACTACTGTATTCTATGCGGATCATAAAAGGCGACAAAAAGGGGCTGAGCAAAGGGTCTCAGAAGCCCCTCCTTCGTATCATCCATCTCCTATGAAAAGACAGGTGCAGAAGAGGAGAGGAGAGTAAAGAGTCCCTGTTTTGTGGTGGCTGGCTACCCCGTTTTATGGGGATATAATCTAGGTATATAGATAGATTTAGACAATATATATAGTACATGTATTACAACATTTGGCTAAGGTTTTCAAAATAAACTCATAATATCAGTCTGTGGGCCTGCTCTAGTCATTCATGTATGCCAGAAAGTTACAAATAGTTTATATTTACTTAATTAATCAGTGAGTGTACATTACCTTACCTTTTCATTTTACAATTTATACTTGGTTCACTTTTTAAGGAGTACACAATGGCATCTTACCTACAGTCCATAATAATACTGTTAGAGTTTCATTCTGAGCTCACTGAAAGAAGGCTTATTATACAAATCTGTATCATGAGTATTAGTTATGAAAATATGTCATCTTCATAAAAATATATATAATATAATAAACTTAAACTCAATAAAAATAAATCAACCGGTTTCTTTCTTAACAACTAAATACATATAATTCTGGAACAGATCATAGACAGCATGATTAGATAAGTAAGTACACTACAATCATGAACAGTCAACACTTACAATACACATTATCAAAACCCTTATGTGTATGCAGTAATCCTCTTAATAGTACAGTGTGAATATATTTTTTTTTATTCCAGTGGTAATGCATTCCATTCCAAATAAACATAACTGACTTACTTTTTACCATTATGTTTCTAAGGTTTGCCATTCACAACCATATTGAGATAGCACACAAGGATAACTTGTACATGGTAAACTAGAATGACACAACATAACCTCATACTCATAGTATGAAGTTTTCTGTACTATAAAAGGGTTGCTGGACATCATCAAAGGTTATGAGGATGTGGTAAGACTCTTGGCTTTGACTAATCATGTGAAATATATTTAACTAGCATTTCCTTATTCAAAATATCAATGTAAAAAATTTTTAAACTTTAAAGATTCTAATTATAACTCACTACAACCAATTGAAACATTTTACAACCTTATTTCAATTAAAACAGATATTCAAGAGAGCTTAAGAAATATAAAATCCATTTTCAATCACATAGTGATTGAAAATGGATTAAAAGTATCAGTGAGCAACATAAGACATTTATAATATCAAAATAAACTACTGTATTACCTAATTCCTAAATAAATTGTCATTTACATAAAGGCTGAGTACTATCAGGTTGAATGATGTGCTCTACTCCCAGGGTGAAGGCCAACCCAAAGGCAAATATTCCCACAACAATGTAAAACATAGCCACGCCTACAAGCACTTTCCGAGTCCAGATGAGCGGAATGAGATTAGCACGCTTGCCTATGACTTCTTGGAGCAAGCACATTCCTGTGATATGAAAAAGAGAGAAAAAAATTATTTATCCTTCCAATATGTACCACTACTACTTAAGTTGTGGTACTTAAGTTACTATAAGGTTAATTAGTCACCTATGTTTTTTGCACCACAAAGTTTTTGGTGTCTGTGTTGCTATATCCCTATTTGTACTGAGGATAAAACTATTTTCATGATAAAAGTTATCTGACAAGGATAAAAAAAAGGTGCCACCATAAAACACAATATGTTGAGTACTATAAATATCAAACCTTAATAAAACCATACACTCACCAGGGAAGACGAAGATGAACACAGCAGCAAGACTGCCCAACAACTTCACAACAATATTAATGTTTGGAGTAAATAAGGCCATCAGTATGGAAAAAGCCCACAGCAACAGTGCAATTACCTATGGAAGTATGAGTTCTCAATTACTATATACATACTAAATACCTAAACATTAAATATAAATTTGTGTATTGTATCAAGTGAATAAGAACACTGTATATTCTATTTATTCTATCTATGGTCTCTAACACCTCGCTCCCTCCGGGAATGTCACCTAAGGGGATAGCCATGGCAGAAGAGCCTCCACCTCTCCCTATCCCATACACTCTCACCTTAATTTCAATCCCTCCCCCTCTATCAGTAAGTCTTTCATGTATGTACTCCTTTACCCTATCCATCACCAACAGAGCCATTCCTGGCCACTCCAAACCACCCACGGTGGAGTTTCACAGACTTTTCACTGTGTTTATGCTAGTATAATGTACTCCATAGGTTTCAATATCATTTTATACTAACTATATTTAAGTACATAAAGGCTTACCTTTCTCCGTGTGGGTTCAGATAGCGCTGCCTCTACAGGTGGAATGTTGCGTAGTTGAACATACAGGTCACCTATTGCTTCCCTGTACATGAGAGAATACCAACTTGATATAATACATAATTCATTCCTATATGTTTAGGAAAAAACCGATTTAGAAATAGAAAAGTGCTAACAATAAATAACCGAACAGCTGAGAATTGTAAAGTAAAACCACACAGGATAAGAAGGCAGCAAGTGTGTTTGGAATAAACCAACCAGGCTCTGTCGTGGAAGCAACCCAAGCAGTAGACACCTGTCAGCCGGTGGAATACTCCAGGAGAGGTACTTATGGGGATGTAGGCGGTGCTGCAGACTTAGTTTTTAATAGTACGGCCCTAAGTGTCTCATTTACACAAGAGAGCAGCTGCAGCCTGCCCTCTAAAGACAACTTCTACTACTACTACTTACATAACAATATAGGCACCTTACACTTTTACAACCTTCAACTCAATTTTATATAATGGCCTCACCACACCCAGCCTCGGAGTCCCCATCCGGGGAGGGGACCACAAATGTCCCCAGGTCAGATTGCCCCTCTGAAGACGACCTCTGGTGTCTTGAAACTTCCTCTAATACTTTTTCTCTTAATTTCTGCAACATTCGTGGCCTTAGATCTAATTTCCAATCTCTGGAACACCACCTCTTCTCCACTAAACCTCATCTCTTCCTAACTGAAACACAGTTGTCTGTGGCTACTGACAGTCCTACCAATAGAAAATGCAAGCAAGACTTGGACATAGAGCAAAAATCACAGGTCAGATAAGTTTTCTCTTAAGCCAATTAGTTGCAGCACAAATCTGATTTGCGTAACTAGTGTGAAAGGTCTTGACTAGTGTCTGTCACCAACTGCTGAGATGCTGTAGGCTTCCCACAGAAAGAATCCTTGTGGCTTATTTGATAAGTAAGCCACATGCAAATGTGGAACATAGTGCAATGGTTACTGGTTACTGCATCTACTCACCACATCAATCAAATTACTGCGACAGAGATTGTAATCCACAGCAGACAAAAACAACTAATGCCTGAATTTACACATGAGGATAATCATCAAGTGAAAAGAGTCCCACATACACACACCACAACTCTTCAAAATCATAATCTTATATCTAAAGTCTTGGAAGATAACTAAGACTGATAAATTCACTGATCCAATTTTCATAAAAATAACCTTTAATAATGATGATGCCCTTAACATAAGATGAGTCACATGTACAGTATTATGAATACTTTTAGATGCCATCTCCCAAAACCATAAAAACCCTTACCTCACACAAAACATGAGAATGGGATAAGTTGTCCAGGACTTTATAGCCAAGAGGATGACTGCCAAGAGAACTTGAATTTTGCTTGCATCGTAAGATAGCAAGACATCACCATCAACCAAGGAGCCAAAGGTCAGGTAACCATAGTTAGCAGAAACAGTATACACCAGCAGGCAAACCACCACTGCACTTGTACATGCCTGCAAAGCAAATCAAAATTATGTGTAAAAATTAATTGAAATGTGTAAGTTTGGAGCAAAATAAAATTAGTAAGGAGGTTTTGATATCTTGGATGATCCATGCAGCTCACATCATCAACCAATGAGCACTGAGTGTGAGCTCAACCAAACAGGTGGAGGATTGGAGCTAAGCTCTGAGTGCAAACACACACATACGTACACACACGTGTCACCAAAAAAAGAATGAAAAATAAGAATGTAGGGAAGTGAAAAGTGGAGAACCACTGGGATCAGTTTTGGCATCAATAATGTTAATGTATACGTAAAGGACATGGTAAGAGTAAGCCGTTACATAAGTCTGTTTGCTGATGATACAAAATTAATAAGGAAGATAAGAAACCACAATGATTGCGAAGTTACAGAATGATATAAACAAGATACATAAATGGAGCAAGACAAGAAATGGAATTTAATGCACAAAAAAAGCCATGTATTGGAAATGGGGAAGAATGGAATGAGACCCACATGACTATATAAGTTAGGACTAATTGTTATATCAATAGGAAAATTAAGAGAAATATTTAGGAGTGATAATACAGGACAACTTATCACCAGAGAAACATAGCTAAATATTTGGTGGCAGTCATGATGCTCAAAAATATACGGATGGCTTTTCATTTACTGTATCAATAGCAAATAGAATTGTATTTAACAACCATTTATCAACAATTAACATACACTTCCACTCCAACGTCACCAATCTTTGCTTTCATCTTAAACTGCAACAGGGACATCATACACCCCTGCCTCACCCTACCTTACTTACTTACTTACTTACATTATATTTCAAAACAAATTAATTTCTCCATTATCCTGATACATGCCTTTGCATCCTTACAAAAAGCTTCAACCACATTCAAGAAACTTCTAGCCACACCACGCACCTTCAATCAATTAGATATAGTCCACTCTGCCAAACAAAACAAAAAACACTGCACGCAAAAACAGTAAAACATTTCATTACTGGCAAACACAAAGAAACACTGTGTAATGTATGAGCCACAGAGATGGAGTATGTAAGGCACTGCATTTGTGATTTTTTCTTGCAATTTTTCTTTCTTACGTCAGCCACCTACCTTCATAAATGTAGGGGAATTCCGTTCCTTGAGGCAGGAGTAGATTGGAACACAGCTAACATGACACTGGTATCCAAAGCATATTGTTGGCACCACATCAAAAATCTATAAATATAAATTACTGGTAAATAGTGTAGAAGTTTAGTGAATTATATAAATGATTGGTTTACACCAATACCACATTAAAATAATCATCATATTCAATTTTGCAGTGAAAACTTTGTTTCACATTTTACCTGAGTCCAAGCAACATTATATTCAGCAATTGGTCCTCTCTCATAATTGCCCGTATAGAACTCTGCTACAATGATGGCAGTCAAGTACCATATGGCCACAACACCAACATAGCTGAAAAAAAAAACAATATGGGTAAAACCAGGAAGTAGCATCATGAATGTGGAAAAGAGTAAAGTACAAGGGTTTTACTTTCTTCTGGAAAGTTGGTTTTCTACTAAATTGTAGAACTGGGCTAATATTTCATATTCTAAAGTGTTTGCTTATTCTGGAACTCACAGCAAGGAATTCATTTGTATTTTCTGCTTTTTCATGCCCTTCAATTCTGTGATTTCAACCACGGACCAGTTAGATACATTGTACTATAATCTATCTATGTACCAGGCTGAAACCCACCTAAAGGGAGTAGCCAAGACAAGGCACTACAAACACACACACTCCTCTCATGTAGCCCCTAGGCCCCCAGAGAAGAGCAGTGCACCTCACTCAAACACAGTCCATCAGGCGAGTCACGCTAATGGGGACGAGAGTGGGGTTGTATCGACAACAAAGTCCTTAGTTTAACCCTGCCACTTCATATGTAACTTACGCCATTTCCCTCCCCACACCTGATATGATCCAAGGGTCACACCAGACGCACGGGAAACACAATGTGAAATAAAATACACTGAATCCCCGTTATATATAAAGCATGCATTCCACATAGTAAATGCATAGTTTGAAAATGCATTATGTGAAAGTCAATTCATGAACGAATTACATTCTTTAAAAATCATTTATGAATTGAAATTCCTAAATGGGGATATTTTCTCAAAAGATTTACATTCTATCAGGTAAGATACATTCTTGTGAACATACACCATGTCCCTAGAGTGTAATAAAACACAAGAAAGACACTGTAGGGGTGATTTCTATCATTTAGTATTTTCTGTAGCCCAGCAGTGGCCTGGTTCCAAGGGTGCCGGATAATAGAATTTAGCCCTGTACGTACATGACCATAAAACAAAAAATTTACATAATAGTTTAGTTCCTTTAAGATGTGACACTACATAGGATGTTTACTACAATCCAGAAACTTGAAAAAAGAAGCTATCATTTTACCTCATATATCTAAGGCCATCTATCCTCTTCAAACAGCATGGAAAGATGAGCAACAAGGAAGACATGGTCATAGTAAACTTGCGGTTCAGGTACCAATAGTGGCAAAAATCATCTCCCAAAAATGATGCAAATGCTGAAATTATATTACAAGAGATATTTTTCACATATTAGTACCTTAAATATACAAAGAAAACACATTAACTATAATCACAGATGACTGAGCTACAAGTTAGCTACATTATATATATATGATTAAATATCAAGGAAAGAAGCACATAATGGGCTCTAACCTCTGTCAAACTGGTCACCAATAATTATGATGAAGGTGATGCAGGTGACAAAGCAGTACACAGCAATGCACACAGAAGCTGCCATTCCCCAGCCAAGACTGCACATTTCTAAAACTAACTGGACAGAAAGACAAAAATATATTAAACTGGATGGATCTGACACTACAAAATATAAAGCCTTTGTACCACAGTGCTTGGTTGGGTCATATCACACAGATTATGATTAAATTTACAAAGTTTCCTCAGCAGTATGTTGCATCAATAAAATGTGCTGTTTACTTACCTCTTGATATGTTTTGCAGTTACGTTCACTTCCACATTTTGCAATGATGAGGAGTGACCCTAAGGCTAGTAATGTGAAAATCTGTAAATCACAAAATAGTTACAAAAAGTATGCTTGAATATTAATCAAACTTAAATATATAATACCTTTGTTGAATATCTCGGAAAAATATGTGACTATATAGTAATTAATCTAAATTCTATACAGTTACTATCTATATACCAAAGTTAAATCCCCTTAAAAATGGCTAGCTAATATAAAGCATGCATACACACACCCATGCACATACATCCACTCCTCTCACTTAGCACCAAGGCCCCCAGAGGTGAAGAAAAGTGCACCCCGGCCAACACAGCGTATCAGGTCAGTCACCCAAACAGAGCTGAGGGCAAGGGTAGGAGTCGTATCCACAACTTGGCCCTATGATCTACCCCTGTCCCTTCATACTTAACTCCTGCCCTCCCCCTCATCACACCTGATTTGATCCGAGGGTGACACCAGATGTGATGGAATATCCTCCACGGGTCATCAAAGCCACTTCATTTCTCATGCATTCACCACTACTCTCCATGCACTTCTATCACACATAATCATCCTTCCTTGCTCCATAGAAATTCCTCTTTTATTCAATTATCTTTTCACACTGTCCATCCATCCCATTAGATTCCATTAGATTAAGACATCTTCACTATAATTAAAAGAAAAAAAAGTAGACATGAGCAGGACACGACATGCAGCAAACAGATAATAGATGGACAATTAGTCACAAAATGGTAATCCAAGAATGGTAAAAGAAGACAGAGCAGACAAAGAAGTATAGGTGGAGAGACAAGATAAGAAGATTTGCTGGGGTGCAAGGGAAGGAGATGCACCATAATGTTCTGATGTACAATTATACATTTATAAAGTAAGCTGATAGAGTGATGAACATGGTAAAATTAAGATTACACAAAATAATAATCTACTCATGGCTCTAATAGAACTCTTGTTGAACCCTACTGATACATAAAATTTTAGTACTTACAACGTGAACAATGTTACCAGATAAAATTCCACCTGCTTCATGGAATGCTATGGGAAAGTTGAGCAGACCTGCACCCAGAGCAGCATTTACTATGAGGAAGACTGCTTTGTACCAAGAAATTCCTGAAAACAATAAATATACAATTAATTTATCTATTGAAATTTTCAAACTGTGTTATCTATTACGAAACTGGTCCACGAATGGTATAAGATAAATATAATGGCCAATCTATATCTTTGTTTTACACTTTTGTATGAGCAAAGTAGAAAATAAAATTTAATATGTATACAAAAGGTAATGTATTCAATTTCACATCAGCATGAAAAACCCTTAAGATCACCCCAAAGTACCACAATCATTATCTTATCCTTGCTTCCTGTAACACCTTGGATAGGTGTAGTTATAGGAAACCACAGTCAGCAGCAAAGACCATGAAAAATCCTACATAAACAATTATTAAGAGTCAAAATGGCACTAATAAACACTAGTCTATCTATCTATATACCAGGCTGTTATCCCCCTAAGAAGAAGTAGCCAAGACAAGGCTCACATACATATACATTCCTCACACTTAGCCCCTAGGCCCAATAGGAAAATAAAAGTACACCTCGCCCAAGCACTGCACGTCAGGTCAGGCATGCAATTGGGGCTGAGGGCGTGGGGCGTATCTATAATAGAGTTCAAAGGTTTACCTCTGCCACTTTATATTTAACTCATGCCCTCCCCCTCCCCGCACCTGATATGATCCAAGGGTCACACCATATGCGCGGGAACCTTCTCCAGGGGTCGTCAAGGCTGCGTCATTAATCATACATTCATGCATTCACCGAACCAAGCCTTAATAAAAACTAATAAAAATATATAAATGCAAACTCACCATCTTCCTCAAAGCTGCTGGTTAGGAGCTGACATGAGGCAAAGAGGTCTCCATGATCCCTGACAGCTGGAGACTCGACATCACTTAAGAGAGCCACTCCGTCCTCCTCCACAACCCCCTGCTCAGGGGGGGCAGACACCACAACTGTGACTGGGCTTGGTGAGGGTTTATTTCGTTTCTTGGCAGACACAACAGCCACCACTGCAACCACCCCATCTGCCTCATCTCCCACAGCTCCTTCAGGCATGGCTGTACTAGAAATAAATACCAGAAGAGTATGAGGTCCTGCCTGAGATATGTTACATTTTACTGCTTCTAAAATGTGTTACAGAAAGTTATTATGGTTATTACAGGATCTACATAATCAAAATGAAAAACACGTCCACTACTACTTACTACTTACTACTACTACTACTACTACTAATAATAATAATAATAATAATAATAATAATAATAATAATAATAATAATATTAACAATAATAATAATAACAATAATAATAATAACAATAATAATAATAATAATAATAATAATAATACGTAACAATAATAATAATAATGACAAAAATAACAAAAATAATGATAATAATAGTAATAATAATAATGATATTAATAATAATGATATTAATAATAACAATAATAATAACAATAATAATAATAATAATAATAATAATAATAATTGACCTGGTGATAATATTGATTTGTTTTAAACCTTCCCTGTTCCTCTACATGTCATTGTGAGGGATGGAGGAGCAGCAGTAACACATCATTCTTCACCATTAATAGTGGAGGGATATAAAGAAAATATTACCTATTAAGCGTAAGTAATCTAATATAAGAACATCAACAAGTTTCAACAGGTACCGCTAGGTGGCGGCCGTGCGTTGACTGCTGGATCACGTATATATAAAACCAAAATTGAGATTATTATTATACACAGGAAAACAATTATATATACTTTAAAAAATCGTCTGAAATACCTAAATGTTTTCTACATAAACATTTGTTATATTTGATTCGTATTTATTTCATGAAAAATGTTTATTTCTAAGGTCAATCATAAAATCAATAAATAGAATAAAGCAATAATAATCAAATCAAACCAATATAAACCATAGAATAGAATATATAAAAATTATTCAAACAGAAAGTAAAGCCTAAATAAGCCATAGAAAAAAGAAAAACGGAAAAAAACAATGAAAAAATGAGATAAAAACACCGTAATTATTTGTTTACATCCAAGAGTGTTAATTATTGTGTGTTAGGTATAGTAAAAGAAGTGTTAGGACAAGGATAGAGATGAAGGTGAGTGTGTTGTGTTGTGAGTGTGTTTTGGTGGGCTGATGGGCTGACAGACTGACGAATCGACAAAAATACCGGTATACCAAAGGGCTTCTAATGCTCGTAATGCCGGTAATACCACCCCGAAAATACCGGTATATCGGTATACCGGATAGGTGCATATCCCTAAACACACACACACACACACACACACACACACTCAGCTGACGCCAGGCAATGTAATCTGATTGTGTTTCCGATGAATAATTATAATACTTAGGGCACCAGTGGTGTTGCATATCACGTATATATATGGAGTTTGATGTTGTGTGGTTGTGTGTGTGTGTGTGTGTGTGTGTGTGTGTGTGTGTGTGTGTGTGTGTGTGTGTGTGTGTTAACAAGTGTAGCATTATGAGCGTAGGTAATAGGCCTGTAGACTACACATTAAATGACACTACCTTAGGAAGGTCATATAGTGTGAGGGACTTAGGAGTTCAAGTAAGCAGTGACTTGCGCCCCAGGGAACAGTGTATTATAGCTAGAAATAGGGCCAACAAGATACTGGGATTTATTAGTAGGTGTGTGACAAGTAGGAGTTCTGAGGTCATTCTGAGGTTGTATTTAGCGCTAGTTAGACCCCACCTAGATTATGCAGCTCAATTTTGGTCCCCTTATTATAGAAAGGATATAGGCTCCTTGGAGGAAGTCCAGAGAAGAATGACCAAGATGATTCAGAGGCTGAGAAATTTACCCTACAAAAATAGATTAAAACGTCTTAATCTCCACTCCCTAGAAAGGAGGGCAAGAGGGGATATGATTGAAGTTTTCAAATGGGTAAAAGGAATTAATAAGGAAAACATTGATCAGGTTTTAGAAATTAGTAGTCAGGATAGGACACGTGGAAAGGGGTACAAGCTAGAAAAATTTAGTTTCAGGACAGACCTAGGTAGATATTGGTTCACTAACAGAGTGGTGAACGATTGGAATAAGCTGGGTAGACACGTAGTAAATGGTGAGTCAATAGGTAGCTTTAAAAGACTGTTGGATGAGAGTATGGATAGGGATGACAGGTGGGATGGCTAAATATTGGATTATTCCAAGGGTGGGAGACAAGGAACTGCCTCGTGTAGGTTATTAACTGGCCTCTTGCAGTCTCCTCAATTCTTATGTTCTGATGAGAGAGAGAGAGAGAGAGAGAGAGAGAGAGAGAGAGAGAGAGAGAGAGAGAGAGAGAGAGAGAGAGAGAGAGAGAGAGAGAGAGAGAGAGAGAGAATGGTGGGACATGAAAGAAGGTGTTGTCTGATATCCTCCCCTAGGATAGCGACCATGTAAATAGCCCAAGGACGAGTCAAGAATGTGTGTGTGTGTGTGTGTGTGTGTGTTAACCTAGTTCTAGTTGTAGTATCCGCACAGACACCGTCCTTCGCACACAGACACCGCCCTTCTACCCAGACAAAATACACCACCTCAAACACATCAACAATAGACAGTGGTACTCCAAATTTAAAACCCTGTGTCATCTAAATAAGCACTCCTCCCTTCTCCTCTGCGCCTCACTTATTATCCACACTATCGCTCGAGGAGATTAACGATCATGTCGCCACTATTTGTCAAATCTTGCCTCCTCTCGATCTCGCTCTTCTCCCTGTCTACATCCCCTTCCCCTCTCCACCTCCTATTGTCCAGGAGACTGATGTTATTATTAAGATACGAAAATTTAAACAAAACATCCACCACACTAACTGACTTGCCCATCAAAATTTACAAGGAATTTTCCCCAGAACTCGCCACTCCTCTCTGGTCCATCAAAAAAGTCTCGCTCTCTTAAAATTCATGCCCTAGTGATTGAAGACATCAAAAAAACCCCAGCACACTTCACACAGTCGTTAAATTATCTAAGACCAGTCGCCATCACAGCCATCTCCCGCCTCATATGTGTTGTAAGAATTTCCCTCACCACCACCACCATCATCACCATAATGATGAATAAATACTATAATAATAATAAAAATAATAATAATGAATATGAGGTGATGGTAACGGGAATAATGAAAGTATTTCTTGTATCTCTTATTTTTTCTATATATTTTTTTAATGTTTGATATTATAGTAATGATGAAACTGCGTCCAGATTCGTGTTCAGTATGACCGAAAACCTTTATGTACAAATTTTCATGAAATTCCGAGGTGTCGAAATTTTCATGAAATTTCCAAGGGTACCACCTAAGATTTTTTGGCAGAAATCATGTATTTTGAAATAACTCGAAAACTATGAGGTTTACGTAAAAAGAGTATGGAATATAAAAGAAAGAGCAGGACACGCCCGTTCTTTTGAGCTATAGTGATATGGAATTGGAACATATATATAGATGTAAGAATTGAAAAAAGAAAACATTAATTTTGTTCACAATAATTAACTTTTCTCCAAAGGTATAATAGATATTGGAAAGGTGATGACATCAATCGATAGATCTTTTCAAGCTGCATAACTTTGTTTCTAATCCTTTTTCCTGTAAGAGTAATAGTTTCGTAGTAAAATGGCAAAAACATATTCGACCTCAATTCTGGTGGACATTTTCGGACCACAAAATCAAAAATTCCTTACCGTCACAGATACGTGAAAAATGACTTCAATAAAACTTTTAGATATTCTAATTTACAGTAATATTAGTTTAAAAAGCTTTCGTGTATGACAAACAGTTTTAACGGCAGTAGCAAAAAACCTTCTACCCTATACCTGAAGGGGTTAAGGGGGGGAAATGGTTAAAGGGGGGGGGGTTATGATGAAAATAAGTCCAGATTCGTGTTCAGCATGACCTAAAACATCATTGTAACAATTTTCATGAGATTCGGAGGTGTTGAGTTTCCGCGGCGCACAGCACGAGTAGACAGGAGTAAAAACGTGAGGTTAGGTTAGCTGTGGTGCCACATCTATTACTAAACCAGACCAAATACCATACACACTCGCTAATACTATATACTTAATGTAGTCTTATAGTATATATAGTATTAGTATAGTATTATAGTAGTATAGTATATAGTATTAGCGAGTGTGTATGGTATTTGGTCTGGTTTAGTAATAGATGTGGCACCGCAGCTAACCTAACCTCACGTTTTTACTCCTGTCTACTCGTGCCGTGCGCCGCGGAAACTCAACACCTCCGAATCTCATGATAATTGTTACAATGATGTTTTAGGTCATGCTGAACACGAATCTGGACTTATTTTCATCATAACCCCTCCCCCTTAATAATTTTCCCCCCTTAACCCCTTCAGGTATAGGGTAGAAGGTTTTTTGCTACTGCCGTTAAAACTGTTTGTCATACACGAAAACTTTTTGAACTAATATTACTGTAAATTGGAATATCTAAAAGTTTTATTGAAGTCATTTTTCACGTATCTGTGACGGTAAGGAATTTTTTATTATGTGGTCCGAAAATGTCCACCAGAATTGAGGTCGAATATGTTTTTGCCATTTTACTACGAAACTATTACTCTTACAGGAAAAAGGATTAGAAACAAAGTTATGCAGCTTGAAAAGATCTATCGATTGATGTCATCACCTTTCCAATATCTATTATACCTTTGGAGAAAAGTTAATTATTGTGAACAAAATTAATGTTTTCTTTTTTCAATTCTTACATCTATATATATGTTCCAATTCCATATCACTATAGCTCAAAAGAACGGGCGTGTCCTGCTCTTTCTTTTATATTCCATACTCTTTTTACGTAAACCTCATAGTTTTCGAGTTATTTCAAAATACATGATTTCTGCCAAAAAATCTGAGGTGGTACCCTTGGAAATTTCATGAAAATTTCCACACCTCGGAATTTCATGAAAATTTGTACATAAAGGTTTTCGGTCATACTGAACACGAATCTAGACTCAGTTTCGTCATTACTATAATATCAAACATTAAAAAAAAATATATATATATATATATAAAAAAATAAGAGATACAGGAAATACTTTCATTATTCCCGTTACCATCACCGTTAAATTTGGTTACGTTAGGTTACATTAGGTTTGGTTTAGTTAGGTTGGATTTAGTTAGATTAGATTAGGTTAGATTAAAACAAATGTAACCGTTGTAGTTTCCTTATATTTTTATGTTCTTATGTAACCAGTGCTTTTAGAAAGTCTGAACCTAGCAATATAACAACATGGCGGGGTTCGGTAAATCTCTACATTTTCACCAGAATGGTGTATGGCTAAGAAAGAAAATGGTGTCTGCACCTCGTCCAACCCCCGCCTTTTGTTCATAGAAAACATTTGATATCTTCTAAATTAACATAGCATAACCTAAATTAACCAAACCTTAACTTATATTGACAAATAACAGAACCTTGTTCAAACCAAACTAAACTTTTCGAAGAGAAGGTCTCATAGGAAACATTGAATATCTCACAAACTAGTAATTTGCGACGGAAAAGTAAGAGAGAAAATCTTCTCAGAATGCATCAGGTAATGCAAATATGAAATCCACAATTCTCTAGAGCATTCAGGTAAAGATGTAAAATAATACCAGGGGGTCGAACGGGTACAACACTGGAAATTTACTGTGGTAAGATGGTCATAAAGACATCAGAGCTATGGAAAAGACGGATTTATGTTTCGCCGACAATGTGGAGAGAGAGAGAGAGAGAGAGAGAGAGAGAGAGAGAGAGAGAGAGAGAGAGAGAGAGAGAGAGAGAGAGAGAGAGAGAGAGAGAGAGAGAGAGAGAGTGTGTGTGTTTCAGTGGGTTCTGGTGCAGTTGGTGTTTTATTAAAATTACCACGTCAACAACATAATCGTGGACTACGACTTGATTGCTAACAGTTAAGTTGTTATCCTTACCTCAGCGGGTGTTGCCTCGTGTATGGCAGCCAGCAAGGGAGGAGTGTTTACATCTACAATCACGTGAAGTGTGCTGCCCTTTGTACGGGGTTCCTATACACATCAGCTGACACCTGCTGATATCATGTCAAGTTTTCTTCAGTTAGCAAACATAAAAGAAGAGTAACTGAGTAGAAAATTCCTCGTGCACACAATCCTTGTTTATTGCAGTGCTCTTATGTCTAACTTATAATTTTCCTCAAACAAGTACAGTGCATCAACCATATCATCTTCACATTTGTCATGTAGTGAAACTTGGAAACTTAAAAATCAGTGAACCAGTTACTTAAATATCATCACATGTATTAGCTTGACACTGGACGAGTAAAAAATGGATATATGAGTATAACGTAACAAGTAACATAATGGTAAATAATGTTTGGACCAAGGATCATATAAGTACATAATATACGTATGTATCAAGGATCTTATTCTGTAAAAGATCCTTGGAATGTATATAATACTTGAACTTGGGTTGGGAGTCACCCAGTGTGGACTGTTGAACTAGCCTTTGTAACTGCATTCTCCCACACACCTGCTGGAAGCAAGAAAAAAGGGGCAAAAAACTAGAAGTTTTGACTCCCTCCTACCTCTGCCAGCAATACACTTATATTGGTCCCCTATAACTAGGGGGCCATCTGCCTCTCATTCTCTAAAAACTCTTTCACATTACTGTTTCTCCTCCATTCAGTACTCAACAACCCCAGTAGGTACTCAATTTGCCTACCAACACCTCTCTCATCTCACTCAATTCTTGTACTCCTATCTCTTCTGCAGTTACCCCTAACATCTTGTCATTGCATACATATACCTCTCGCATTCCAGCATCAAGTGTTCCACTGTTTCATCCATTCCTTTCTCACACATCATACACCTCTTACATCCTCCAATCTTCCACCTGCTCACGCGACTCTTAATTTCTAATGACTTCGTCCGAGCTCTGAAAAATAAATACCCCCCAAAGCTACCATCATAGAAACTTTCATACCTTGGCTGCTCCTTCCCTTCCCTTCCCTTCAAGTGTTGATTTTTCACTCATACCAAGCCATTCTCTTCACACGCCAATTTATTTCACTTTTGCATACTCCCATGCCTCATAACACCTCGCACAAAGATTCCTAGTTCTCCCTCCCACATTTTCACTTTTACTGAATGTCATCCTCTTTCCATACATATACTTTTCTTGCACATCTGTTCTCATCCATTTTCTCTCTAGCTTAGCTCTATTTCAGTCTTTATTATCCTCTCTCTGAAAATGCTTCATCCCATGTCCCCCTGATAGCTTCCACTGCCATATACCTATTGGCGCCTAATGTTATCCTACCTGCCTTATTCTGTACCACTTCCATTCTATCCAGTTCATTCCTTGTCCACACATAATGCTAGGGACATCCACATCATTCCACAGTCCTCTCACCACTTTATACTTGTTGGCCCTACATTTAGCCACCCTGCCTAGCCTTCCAAACCACTTGGCTTGGATCAAAGGAGAAGAATCACTTTTGACTTGAATGGTCACCTTTGCTCTGGTGATTGTTGTAGTTACAGCTATCAATAAATCTTTATTTGCTCCTCCTTTTTACTCCACATATATTGTTTGTTATACACAAGCATTTCTCAGGTAGCTCATTTTAACCGTTTGAATCCTTGACCTTTGTCCTTTCATTCCACTCCACACCCTCGTTTCACTTACACATGAGTGGCGGTACAATTATTCCACTACACAGTCACTTTTTCACTTCTATGCTTACTATCCTCTCCATCTTCATTTTCTCGATTTCTTTCCTTTCAATACTTCAATAATTTTAAATATTATTGTATAATTTCACACATTTCATAACCATAATCACATAATATGATTAATGATGAAGCTGAATTTTAGAAAATGTTTAACATTTTGTACACTGAAATATAGTGCAAGTGAAAACTTTTATGAAATGGGTAACTATTTCATATGACAATAAGGAAGTTCAAAATACAATTATACAATAGTTTTATTACAAAATTCAAATTATTATTGAACTAACATAGGGATAATCACTTGCATAATTCAGGGATATTAATTTTGAACTAATCAAACATGTAGTATTAATAGTCAAGTAAAATTAATATAAAAGAGCACAAAAAAGTACATAGATTGGTTATTCAAAGAATATAGCTTCATTACTATAAATTGGACTTTGGTCTCCCTTCACTATGAAAGCTACAGAACTTTCATTGCAAAATCTAAGATAAAAACATCAAGAAGATTTCTTAAAATTATACAAGTGGAAAAAAATATCTCATGTTGTATCTAACTACATGTCTGTACCATCTGGTTGAGTATTTTGAATTAAGGTGATATTATCTCCCTTCAGCAGGATGCGTCCTGCAAAAGAGAAACAAGAAAAATTAGTGCCTAGGTTCTTTCCTTTCGTAATGTGCACCATTTTCCCAGCACAAATATCAATTGATGAATTTTTTTTTTAATTGAATACATCTATGTATCTATATACCAGACTGTTATCCCCCTAAAGCAGTGGTTCATAAAATTTTTCAGCTTGTTACCCAATTTTACATGCCACATTAGGTGTGCTACCCCTTTCACAAAATGTTGTCAATATTGATGTAGATGACTATATTAAAACACTAGATAGATTTTATTTTCCGTCACCACTCCATTAACCCCAAAAAACTGTTATATTACCCCTAGGGGGTAAATTACCCCATTTGGAAACCACTTCCCTAAAGGAATATAGCCAAGACAAGACACGCATAGACACACCCATGCATGCATACATATACACTCCTCTCATTTAGCCCCTACGCCCCTATAGGAGAAGAGAAGTACACCTTGCTTAAGCACTGAGCATCAGGTCAGTCACACAAATGGGGCCGAGGGCCGAGGTCATATCCACAACAGAATCCAAAGGCTTACCACTGCCATTTCATATTTGACTCATTCCTTCTTCCTCCCCGCACCTGATACAGCCCCATATAGTGCAGTGGGCAAAGCTAATCCTTCAAACAACTTTCTCTTTACATTCATCCCCATTGCTCTACAACTAGATACCTTCATCATTCCTCCCAACACTTTTCCTACATTATTGATCCTAGAATTCACCTCTGAACACATACTAAAAAATTATAAATGCTACATTGCCATGTATGGATAAAAGAAGCTCTTACTGTATGTATATGAAATGCAATGGGTGCTGCATTTAGCATGCATATAATATAATGAAGGTTTAGTAGTGATGAAGTATGTTGAACCAAATAAAAACTTGCCTATCGTCTTCCTGGTACCCCTCTTCATTTGGACTTCCTCAGCCTGGTCAAGCATCACATTCATGTACTCATCGAAGCCAATGATGTGACCCTCAATCCGAAGGTTTTGGTTTTCATACAGCCATACTTGAACTCTTGCTCGAGATTGAAGGTATCTGAATATAAGGTTCTGAAAATTCTGTTAAGGAAAATCTGGATACAAATACAAAAACAATACAAGGTAACAGGAGGGATTAATGTTGTGTAATGTAATTCTAATCAGCTTTTCGCATGACCGTCGTGTTAGTTTACATTATCCGTTGTTTTGTTCCTGGTTAGGTTCAGCACAAAGTAATTTAACACTCAGAATATTTTGATAACTTGTGCAATGAATAGGTGTTGTTACTGGAGGAGGGGGAGGTCAATTTTTTTTGGTAGGTCAGAAATTTTGCCGATGAGAATTGCATTACACGATGGTCATGTGAAGTCAACGGAAGAATTACATACATGACAGTTGTGCAAATAGCCAATGAAAAAGTAAATACAGGACGGTCATGCGAATAACAGGTAAGTGAATACAAAAAAGGTTAAAGTTCAATGTAGTTCAGTCACCAACTTCCGCGATAAAGCTTATGTTTTCCCACGTATTTTGATGAGGTTCCTACGGTAATCATTATAAAAGGTGGAAGAAATAGGTATTATTTTACATCTTCACCAGAATGCTCTAGAGAGTTCAGGGTTATATTTTTGCCTGATGCATTTTGAGAAGGTTTTCTCACTTACATTTCCGTCGCAAATTCTTAGTTTGAAATATTCAATATTTTATGTGAGACCTTCTCTTCGAAAAATAAGGTTTAGTTTGGTTTGAACAAGGTTCTGTTATTTGTCAATGTAGGTTAAGGTTTAGTTAATTTAGGTTATGTTAATATAGAAGCTATCAAATGTTCTCTATGAACAAAAGTAGGGAGTTGGACGAGGTGCAGACGCAAGACGCAGACATAAACAGACGCCATTACGGTGAAGATGTAAAATTTTACCCAGAAATATTTTATTTTGATAGTATCGTACCTAAAATGCTAGTGCCGGAGCCGAAGCCCTCCAGTTAGGCTTGGATAGTGTTAAATGGGAGCCAAGTAGACCACCCTTGGACACCCATTTAGATACAAACCTAACCTGAAAACACTAGGACACTATCATAACCTGAAACCCTACAAGGACACTAACCTAACCTAACATTTTCGGTAAAATATAAACAAAACGAAATATTCCCTCCATTTACTATAGGGATTAACGTACGAAACCCATTGAAATACATAGGAAAACAAAGGTATAACGTTGGAAATCAGTGAGTGAGTTACACTAAACCTTCACCCTAAACATTTAAAAACATGTGTATCACCTGAGTTGCATCACTAACAACTTATTTAACCAGGTGTGGCTTGGCTGGTATCCTCTGTTGTAACTTATCAAACTTAACACTACAGGGGCGTGTAAATGTATTAGTATAATCTTCCTACGTGTAAATACATGACATTCATACACAAAGGTAAACACTGGGCATCTGATGAAAACGTTTTTACAGGGAGCCACACCAGTCACATTAAATACCGCATATAATACTTCACTTTGCATTGAAAGGATACAATGGGTAGGACCATAACCTTCTGGACCTTGGTCTTCGGGGCATAAGACATGTTGGATGGGTCTTTTTAGCTTCAGCAAAACAATAAAAGAAGAAGCTGCAGAAGTCACACACGCCGCGCACCGCTCTAAACAAGTGAACAGAGGGAAGCGTATATCAACATAATGCTCAATCTTATACAAAAAACTTTGCGATGTGTTTCTCATTATATGAGTCTTATTATATGGTTCCATGTTCGTTTATAAATATGAATACACAAACCAATCATCCTCCTTTGCATTATTGTTTTCACCAGTTTGTAATACATTTTGTACAAATGTCTTATGTTAGGCTTTACATACATATACATATATATATATATATATATATATATATATATATATATATAGAGAGAGAGAGAGAGAGAGAGAGAGAGGGAGGTAGGGAGGGAGGGAGAGAGATATCGTTTCTCAGCAGGCGGATTGGACATAAACAAATTAAGAACGAAGTGCTTACAAATACGACAGTAGGGCGAATAGACACCACTGGTGGACCTACTCCCCCAGCCGTGCCCTTGACACTGCCGTCACCAGACTCCGAATTGGACACAGCCGCCTAAACTCCCACCTACACAAGCTGGGCATGACAGAGGACCCCCACTGCCCTTGGTGCCCTACACAACCTGACACCCCAGAACACCTCCTACTACACTGTCCTCGTCACCACTCCCACCGCATGGCACTCCTCCACTCACTGTCGTCTCTTCACCTCCGCAGACCAGCAATAACTGACCTCTTAGGTGGCTCTCAAGACCCTGGCCTGGCCTTCAAAGTACTCAAACACACCAGGACCTTCCTCCAAAGGACAGGTCAACTCAACAGGATCTGATCCACTTACTCATCTGCAACCTGCACTTTTGGGGCACTAGAGGCTGTGGCACCACAGCCTGCACGGCCCCATCAAATTCCCAAGAAGAAGAAGTAGGGCGAATAGGGTCTAATAGACCGTCACAGACCTAAAACACCACCAACAACCAAATACGACAGCCGTACCCCGTTGTCATCCCCTATTCGTACGGCATGCGCCGGCGTCACCCACCGTGTTCCCATTAAATTTGACATTTTCATCGTACGAAGTTTTAAAAACACTTAGAAAGTTATCAACAGAATAATCCGCTATTCCTACGGCCTGTGCCTTATTATTTACCTGGTAAAGCATTTTTCAAGTTATGTTAAGTTTGGTTAGGTACGGTTTGGTTCGGTTTTTATAAGTTTTACCCAAAAGTTGGGCACGTGCAGTATTTGTAAGCAAGCACCATGAGGATACGGCTGCCGTACCTGTAACCTGTGCCTTTAAGTGCTTACAAATACGGCAGCCGTACCTCGTTGTCATCCCCTATTCGTACGGCTGCCGTACCTGTAAGCACTGCCAATTAAGAACTCTTGTTGAGTAATAGAAGAGGCTTTAAATTTACTCCGTGTTAATTGTGACTGCAACATGTACAGTACAAGAAGGATGTAAACGTTAGGGATACCAGTGCAGCACAAGATCCTTGTCCGTGACACAGGAAGAATAAACCAAAAAAAAATTAACACACAATGATTGTGAGGAGTTATAGAATGACTAACAAGATATATGAATAGAGCAAGACATGGAGATAGGAAATAGTGGAATGAGACCCACATGGAATAGAAAAAGAAGAGAAAGATTTTGGAGTGGTAATACAGGACAACTTATCACCAGAGGATTAATAACTACAAGGATTAGACCAAACTGGAATATGCAAAACTAAAATGGTCCCCACACAAGAAAAAGCATGTGTTGAAATTGGAAAGGGAATAGTAACTAAAACGGTGCCAGATTTGGAAGACCTATCACAAAGTTAACCAAATCTAACCTCCCTTGCATAATCCAGAACATTTATAATGCAGTTAGAAATAACTCAATGTATGTCTTATTCCATTACTAAAAGGGTTTCTTATACAGACTTGCACATTCATGTCAAAAGCAGCAACTATCAAATATATTGAATGCATGGTTATTATAACATATGAATATGTTCTAAATAGCCAAAATTTGCTTAAGTAGTAATGCTACTTTCCATTCTTTCATCAGCTATGGAACTTCCAGCTTATGAGCATCCCCCACCCTGGATCCCACCCTACGAGGTATTCCAAAAGTTAACATTTACTAATTATGTAACCATGAAAAACTAACGAGAAGTTGAATTAAGTGTGAAAGGGATCTGTATGTCATGAATATCAGTGATTAGTTAAAGAAGCAAGGGGAATGAGTTTGGTAGAATAAAAAGGGATAAAATCATGAGTGGCTGAAAGGATGCAGGTTTGTGTCATGGAAGAT
Source organism: Metacarcinus magister (assembly GCA_029783475.1). Lineage (NCBI taxonomy): Eukaryota > Metazoa > Arthropoda > Malacostraca > Decapoda > Cancridae > Metacarcinus > Metacarcinus magister. The sequence goes on along the minus strand of JAPQNM010000003.1, from coordinate 3,294,203 downwards.
GAGTGAGTGAGTTAACGTGAATACTGTAAGCGCCAAACATCAAAAGTCAACCCTCTTCTCTCAAACTTCTCCACCCATGAACAGATTGAATAAGGTGACATTGCATCCAACACCTCATACTTGGAAACTTTAACCAACTTCTCCTTATACTGCCACATGCAATAATATCTGAAGATGCTTTCACTCTTTGTCTTCATTCCTTTAATTCCATTTGTACTTTTGTTTGGTCCATACAGCTACTCCTTCGTATAACCTTACCTTTGCATTCATTACCATTGCTCTACAACTAAACACCTTTATTCCTCGCAACACCTTTCCTATATCATTGATCCTAAACTTCAACGGTCTCTATTCCTCCATCTACAGAAATCTTTGATCTTTAGATATTTAAAACATTCTCCCTTCTCAAGTCGTTCACCATTAAAATGCAGCATTCATCCTTCTAGCACAAACCCCCTTGTGCATTTCATGACTTTACTCCTATTCCCATTTACTTTCAATTTTCACCAACTGACACAATTTCAGCTCTGAATTCACCACCAAAGCAATATCATTCGCAAACAGTAGTTCATTTAGCTTCCACTCTCTATCATCAGCATTTATCAAACTGAGACATCTACCCATCATTCTCACATTTACCTCCCTAACACCAACATCCATGTAAATATTGAACAACTATAGTGACATCACATATCCCTGACGTAGCCCCACTTGAACAAGTTACCATTCACTTGTGCTTATATCCCACTTTTGCACATGCTCTACTATTTAAAAAGAACCTTTCCACACCACTTACCAGCTTACCACCTAGCCCATATAATTGTAGGACATTGATCATTCCACAGGACATATCCCCTATCAATTCGATCATATCCTTTTTCTGAACTCCATAAGAGCCCACAACACTTCCATACAAGGGAAATACATATGCACTCACTCAGTCAACTGGTTACAACACACACATTAGTAATCTAACTTACCACTCAATCCATGTCCACCTTCTCTTTTCAGATATTCTACGGCACATCCATCCAAACCTGCAGCTTTCCCTGCTTTCATCTCCTTTACTGCTCCTTTCACTTCCTCTTTTGTAATGAGTTATTCAACCCCTCTAACTTAATTTACTCCATTTTCCCTTTCAACTACAACAATTTCAGCCTCTCTATCCTTCGCTACATTTAAGTCCTTCTGCATATCTCTTCCCTTCTCAGTCAACCAACAGTGTAATCTCAGCCTTCATGTATTTCCACAGCGCACACTTTTAACTGCCTGATATATATGAAATGTTGACATGAGAATACTGTTCCTCAAACCTCTTTATACCTCCATGGACACATTTCTTCTTCTCATAACCATTGCAAGTGATTCTATGACATCTGCCTTTCACAGGTCCCTCATATTTCTCCTTCCATGTCTCCATGTTTGCATAGAAGTTCCCAAATACTTGAAGTGTTTTACTTTCTCCATTCTTTCTCATCCTAAAAGTATATCTCCTTCCTACTGCTGGCACTCACCCTATACGGTATACTAAAATCCACACCCTTTCTTCCCTCCTTTTAAAAACCATCACTTTATTTTTCCCCAATTCATTTTTAGCTTCCTTCTCTTACATACACTATAGAATTCATCCACCACTCACCAAGGTCCTCTTAATTCCTCTCACTAACTTCCCTCCAACACCAAAAATTTTCTGAACGTTGCAGAGCGCTTCCCTATCAACTATCATATGCTTTTCGTAGGTCCATGAAGGGTGCAAAGTTTTTCATCCTTCCGTAAGTACTCCTCTGCCACCATTTTAATTACAAATATTTGGTCCATACAGCCTTTTCTCTGAATCTTCCCTTCAGTTTCTGTCAAGACTCTCCCCCACACTATTCCTGGCACAATAAACAAACTTAAATCTCCATAATTATTAGAATAATATGAGCAAGGGCACAATAATTGCCTTCCTCTACTCATGTGGTACTTGTTTCCATGCAAGGTCCATTCTACCATTGTTTCTCCTCCCATTTTTTAAAAATATTTCTGCAGTTATTCCATTCATGCTTGCAGCTTCACCACTTAGGTTTTGTTTTTCCTACCTTCATTCTGCTTTCCACCTGTTAGCATATCCACACTCAACACTATTGCTTCCTTTTCTATACTCTCATTCATTCAACGTTCAAAGTGACTTCTATATTCTTGTTTACCTCTTACATGCACTCCATCCTCTTCCTTAATTCCCACCCCCTACTCCTAACTTCCTTTCATTAAACTTTTCAATCGGCTTTATACCAAATTTTTCATCCTCTTACCTTTTATTATATCACCAACTCTTTTACTTTCCTATTCAACTTGCATTTAGTTCTCTACACTCGTCGTCTTACACATTCCTTTCGCAAAATGTTCTTATCTACCATTTTATAGCCTCCTTTATCTCATCTAAACATCATTAACTCCTCAGAGCTCTTTACCCTACTAGTTCTACTGTTGTCACTGCACCTTTGAATACCCTGAAAATCTCACTTAACTTTTCCCTTCGCCATACTCCTACCTAAATTTCATTATTACCCTAGCTAACACAGCATAATGATCTGACCCTTCAAACATCCCTCTACCTCCCTTACCATACAAAGCATCTTTTAAATTTTTTGTTCACACAGCTCATTGGTTCCAGATCTGCATTCAAAACATTAGTCTCCCCAACTTCAACCCTCTAACTACCTATGCCTACAAACGACCAAACTTTATTTTCATCTACATCAGACGATAAGTATCACTTATTAACGTAACCCACTTACTTGCAGCGTCCTAATCACCCTGCATACAGCAACAACCATGAACAGTTCCTCATGCGCACGGTTACTCTTGTCCGCGAAAGAACTTCAGATCCTGTGAGTAACCACATCCTTCTAGTTGATCATGTCAAGTGTAGTCAACACTGCAAAAAATGCCGATAATGGAAACTAGATTAATGACTATTCTTTCAGTTAGGATTCAACATACGAGGAGGAAAGGAACACTTCTGTGGCATATACCTTTCAAAGGTAACACCCAACATGGAAGCAGAACGTCTGGGCCTGAAGGAGTCTGATCAGATATTATCTGTAAATGGCACAGACTTTGAAGATATTGAGCACACCAAAGCAGTGAAGATTCTGAAGTCCCACACACATATCTTGATGAAAGTTCGGTATTTTCCACATGGATACAGAAAAACCTACGAAAAAGTACAGAATGCCAACGTAGGAATTCTGTCTGATAAGGATCCTCTGTAACCAAAGCTCTTAAGCTTGTCTGGACTTTTTAAGTTGCATCTTTTGATTAAAGACCTGGTGCTTCTGACCTCACTACTTAACCTTACAATTGTTACTACCGCTATTGCTATCACTTCAGGGATGGAATGTCTATAAGTACTCAATGTTATTTTATTCAGAGGGTTACAAAGTTTATTGGTCCATACACAAAATCCTTCAAAATGATTGAAAAATAATGTCTATACAGTGTAACAAAAAAACTAGAAAGAATTCCTTCCTACAGACAATGGAATATTTGGTTTGGGGGCAAAAAAAAAATAAAGAAAAAAAAGACATGCTGACTTGACTGGCTTTTGGACAGTGAGGTTTACTAACAATGACGTCGTTGGCTTAAGCAGACAGCAGTCCCGTAGACAAGGAGGAATGGCGCAGGTATCCGCACACTTATGATGGGGTGAGCCGAACTTTTCCCTACCCTTGACAACCAGGCCTGTCAAGTACTTAGTGGTAACGTGCGCAACCTCTAATCTCCTAGAAAGGGGATGGTGCAGCGGTAAGCGGTCACCTCCGGCCCGGGCTTCAGTAAGCTGTAATAGATACCAACACGTCAATAGCAAACTCAAAACTAACTACTGATAACTACTGAATAGAACACCTCACTTGCCAAACATGCCATATAATTTTTTTTTTTATCACTTAGAAGGCTACATCAGCATGTTGGAATGGAAAAATTCCAATTCTGTGCATACAATATACTAAGGTCACGAAATATTTGATACACCTATGATGAGAAACCTTGCCAAGTGAGGCCCCATCATCAGTTACAAAGGACTGAGAGGATCACTTGACACTTGTTACGGAGAAGAGTCGCCGCAGCAAGAGTTGAGGCATCCACTTGGCAAGGCCCCAGTTGGAGAGCAGGAGGCAGGAGCTTGACTAGGGCAGCCGCGGGGTCACTGCCGCGGCCAGGTCAGTGCACCAGGCATGGCCCCCATCATGCCTAGGCCACCAACAGTACCAGCTACGGAGGAAGCCTGGTTGAATATGCCCATAGCCACATTCTGGACGGGTGGACGTTGGGGGCCATTTAAATGGCCCTGGGATGATGGTTGGCTCATTGTGGCCTTCATTGACCCTGCACCCATGAGTGGTGGCGGCCCGCTGAGCCGAGCCTGGCCTGCACCCACCCCATTGGGCACAGCAATGCTGTTGCCTCCGCCTCTAAACTGGTTATCTCTTCCAAGCCCTTGTGACGTACCATATCCATTTCCATTGCTGTAGCCGTTCCTTGAACCACCACCACTACCACTACTACTACCACCCATGCGGCCACGATCACGGTCACGATCCCGTCCAAATCCTCCCCTCCTGTCGTCATCACGGCCCCTCCAGCGATTGCGGCCTGTTAAGGAGTAGAAACAAACTATGTAAAACTGGTGCATGACAATTACCTTCAACACTTATCAAATAAACTTTATTTTCATTGTTAAGTTTGATAATGATGAGATAGCCATTACCTTGTAAATTAACTTAAAAAATCTTTAATTTAATAAAACATTACCTTTGCCTCCACCACCACGAGCCATATCCATTATCTCGTAGAGTCGTGGATTAACAACTTGATTTGCTTCTTTTAACACTTCAATCAGATCCTTGGATTGCTTGCAGTTGTCAGCAGTGAAAAATGTGTAGGCAGTCCCGGTCTTGTCTGATCGGCCAGTTCGACCAATGCGATGAACATAGTCCTCAGAGCATGATGGGTAGTCGTAGTTGATGACAAACTTCACATCATCCACATCTAGACATTAAAACTTATGTTATCGCTGTGCACATCTGCTTCCGAACAGCAACTGCCAAGCTTAACCCTTTGGAGACCAAAATTATAAATTTTGGGTAATTCATATGCTTTTTAAAGCATTGAAAACAGGAAAACTTGGCAGTTCAGGCCATCTCAAAGAAAGCAGTTAAAACAGCAATAAAGAGCAAGCCAGAGAAGCAAGAAAAAACAAAACCTGGTTGTAAGTAACTGAAATTGCCCCATAATGTAATCAAATCTATCAGTTCTAATCCGCGATTCATATACATCACTAAAACAAGCCTCCTCCACCACCACCTGTGGCTTAAAACACTCGAGCCCTCAATGGGTGCACACTCATTTCTGAACTTTAATTAGTTTGAAAACAAAAACTTCCATTTAGAATTTTATTACTAAAGCCTAAAAATTACTGCGAGCATGCACCCCTCATGCCCCCAGCAACCACTGCTTCCCGCGAAGATACCTACGTTCAATATGTGGCAGAGCGGGAGAGGCAGCGGCAAGTGGGGGCCGGGGTGGACGTTAAAGGGCATCCATTCCCTGGGCTGAGGGCCCTGTGTTTGGGGTTAGGGCCTTTTAAAAGGCCTGTTCAGGTCCCATGAACCACAGGTCAGGGGCTTCTGTGGCTTGTCACGATGCTACAGTAGTGAATCAATTGGCCGTTCCAGGATGGGCACGCCAGGTGAGACCAGCGCGGGCTGCTGCAGACCAGAGTGGGTCGGAGGAGACCAACACAGGCTGCAGGCGACCGCAAGCTTTGGTCATCGTTGACCTCTGCCACCTCCTGATGGCTGAGGCAACACCTGTCTGGCACCAGTGGATGTTTGGCACCAAAGCGCATTCGTGCTCAGTTATACACGATGAGTCTCAGAGGCACCGGAGCCTAATGCAACGAAACACCCTCCGTGCATTATCTCTCTATGAGTGCCTCTGCAAAAGAGAAGACCAGACTGAATTAACAGTGGCTCCATGCAAGGGGAACTGCTTCCTTAACCTCTGGAGACACCCACAATTACCTTTAAAGAAGGCTTTATTATATAACATTATGGTGCCTTAAACCCATCAAGAAACTACCAAAACAAAAAAAGCATTACGATTTCATTATACCTACATTTCTATCAAATAACCCATATTTCGGTATAATCCTTTTGCCCAGGTTTAATGTGCAAGCTTGAACCAAACAGCAATGTTAAAATATTCATTCAGTGATACTAATGAAAATCAAATTACTGGGTTAGAGGAAATACCCAAATATGGTTAAGTTTAAATATATATTGCACGGTTATTCATGATTGTGGCGTCAACACTTAGTCTGGACAATGATGCATGTTTACACCTGCATCATGACCAGACTATCACTCCAGAGTTTGAAGAAGCTGCACACAACCACTGGTGTGGAGCCTGTCTTACATCATGCAGGTGGAAAGCATTGCTACACTGTCAGCTATGTGATCACCTGCAATTGTGATAGCAAGCCAAAGGCTTCTCCCACTATATGAAACCACCAAATGTACAGTCTGGACTTATTTTGGTGCCCTTAGCCTTTCTGAATCATATGAAACCCTCACCCATTTTTTGAGGGGAAAGGATTTATTATTCATATTTACCTAAGCCGCGAGCAGCTACATCAGTGGCCACTAGGATTGGGGCCCGCCCTGATCGAAACTCTGAAAGGGGGTGAAAGCTTTTAGTGTGAAGATCAAATTCAAAAGTCTCAACATATTTCAAATCAATCACTTCAACTTTGCACACAAGTACTCACCACTTAAGACCCAGTCTCGCTCTTGTTGTGATTTATCACCATGGATACACATAGCTGGCCATCTGAACAATGAATAAACAAAATATAAGGACCACAAATTACAAAAATTAGATATATCTTCATTATAACATTTTTTTATATAACCAAGATACTAAAATAAAAACAAAAAAAAGTGCTACCTTAGGCAGACCTAAGGGACACTTTTTAAGATTTATTTAAGCTTTATTCTTGGGGATATATCGAATATAAATTATTAAATACAATCTACTCTTCCACAGGACAATGAATGAATATTCTCTTCTAGTTAAACTGGTCGCATGAAGCCCGAGGCACTGACAAAACATGCAGGATGCCTCATCTTACCCAGTACTCCTCAAACCCCGAGTAACATCCTCCACCTTCCTCTTCGTTTCGATAAAGATTATAGTCTTGTTAGCCTTCTCCTGCGCCATCTCATTGAGCAACTGACGCAGCCTACAGAAAACAAGGAAAGGGGGATGAAGAGGAATCTTTCCCAATAGGAAAACAGACTTTGCTTTGTTTTGAGATGCTCTAAACTTTGACTTGCTGTTAACCAGCTTTAAATCCGTTACAGCACTCAAAACGGGCAAAATCTGTCGTGTCCCAAAGGCCTGAGGTAGCTCCAGGTAGAAGAATGACACCTTGATCCTTAGGATCTATCATACAAGTGCATTTTCTTTACCCTTCGCGTCTCATGCGCCTAGTCAAATCGTCGACCTTTCTTTTGGTTTCAGCAAACACGATGATCTTGCTTTCCTTTTCTGCCATGATTTCTTCAAGTAGCTGCCGGAGTCTAAGGGACAATCCAATTCATATAATTTATGTTTAAAAATATCTTACTTTATCATGAATGCTTAAGTACTCCTTTTTGAAATTTAATTGATTGAAAGATTACTTGTAAGTTTAATTTTTTAAGTCAAGTGAATTTTCACAAACTAGTAATGTAACGTTAAAACCAATTGACTGATCTATACCATTGTTCACAACAGTACTTCAAATAAAACTTGTTAGACTAATGACTAAAGTTCTGGTGTGAATAATGGTACCAACCAGAGAAGCCTGAAAATGCCCATTGTGTACACAACAAGCCACAGTTTTTAAAAAAATTCTGGCATCGATAAAATTATGATGAATTGATATTTCCAATATACTTAGATTGTATAGTAGCTTGCAACTAACTTTGTATCCTTTTCTATTTCCTGGCATACATCCACAATCTGGAGAATGTTGTGGTTTGCAGCAAGGGAAAGGGAGCCAACATTCAGTTGGATGTAGTCCTTGAGAAAGTCTTCAGCGAGATTCCTCACCTCCTTGGGCCATGTTGCAGACCACATAAGTGTTTGTCTGTCAGGCTATGGAGGAAAATTCATTTCAATATTAACCTTGTTTAAAAGAAACCCCATATGTATAACACATCACAGTTTGGGAAATTACTCAACTTACCCTAATCTGATCTACAATTTTTCTAATTTGTGGCTCAAAACCCATGTCAAGCATACGGTCAGCTTCATCCAAAACCAGGTACGTAGTACGCCGAAGGTTTGTTTTGCCAGCTTCCAGGAAGTCAATAAGTCGACCTGGAGTAGCAATGCAGATCTGGGGGAGAATTGGTACTAGATTATATATATATATAGAGAGAGAGAGAGTAAGCGAGCATGTGGCTCAACAAGATGGGAGGGTGAGAGCAATGAAAGCGTGAATGAAACTTGTGGAATGGGAGCTTTTGTAATATGGAGTAAAATATTGGTCATATTGAGAGAAAATTAAAAATTTGTGAAGTGTGTATGAGTGAAATTGATGGTCCTAGGAGAAGAATGCCAGTTGTAAGATGGAGAGTTGCTGATAGAGGGGGAGGGATTGAACTAGTGAGGAGGGAGAGTTTGGATAAGGTGGTGGAGACTAGTTTGCCATTGCCATCACCTTGGGGTACGTTTTCGGAGGGAACGAGGCATCAAACTATAGAAAAGTGTACGGAGACATTACACTTAATGATGTAGTGGCTCGCATATTCATTATATAGTTGACTTGACACTTCTGCTCTTCCTTCATACTCTTATATCTTGTATTTTATATCAATCTACCAGGCTGTTATCCACTAAAGGCACGCCAGGGTTCAGGGAGACATTACTCTCCCCTCCCCCTCTGCACCGTGTCCTTTCATGAGAATACAGACGAGGGGCTTCCCAGAATCCTCGCCCAGTCCCTTTTACAAATCACAGATAGAATTTTTGTAGCCCACACCACCACCAAAATAACAACCCAAATCTACCTATATACCTGGCTTATATCCCCATTAAAAGGGGGTAGCCAAGACAAGGCGTTTAGTGTTTTGGTAGACATTACTCATCCCTCCGTCTGCAAAATAGGAAGAAAAATGCAAGGCAAAATATGGATAGGAAGTGAGCATCATGGTTTCGGGAACAAACATCTGAGCTACAAATAAAGAAACTGGACATGGGAAGCACACATATGAATGATTAGTGACGGAAGAAGGCTGGGCAGAACTAGATGGAGAAGTTATTAGAATTTTAACGGGACAGCTGATATATGTGAGAAGTTTGTTGGAGGCCTTTGTACTGGGGTGGAATCAAAAGATTGATGGTGGTGGTGGTGATGAATTACACAATAAGCAGTAACAAAAATAGAATAATTGACCAATACAACAAATGTTGACATGTAATATACAAACCTCAACTCCTCTCTCGAGGTCACGAATTTGGGGTCCCTTTGGTGCACCTCCAAACACGCACGTGGATCGGATCTTGGATGAGGCACCATAGTCTTGTGCAACTGTCAAGATCTGCTGTGCTAATTCCCTAGTAGGAGCTAGTATCAGGGCAATGGGACCATCTCCACGCTCTAGATATGGCTGATTGTTAATGTGTACAATGGCAGGCAGAATGTAACCCAATGTTTTTCCTGAGCCAGTCTGTAAAAAGGAACTTTAGTTAGTTACAAAACCACTATTGTATATGGCAAAATTATCAATTAAATGTGGATAGAACACTTTCTTATTGGCAACTACACACCAGTCAAACCCTTACACTTTCTATCTCATCTTCAGCCTTACCGAACTTGTAGTGTGACACCAGCTTTTAATAAAAATTGTTTTACTACCATGGCCTTTAATCAGCCCAGAATTTTTTTTACCATAAGTTATATAATAAGCATGACATCTCTTAAAATGGCTTCTATTTCATTGAAATTTTAGGCATTAACTCACGAAGTAAAATTATCATTATTAAAGAGCCTGAAACACTATTTCTGGTTGTTTTTTATGGATATCCCTCACTGATATGGAGTACATTATTCAAGATGAGCAAAAGGGTCACCTGGCTTACATTCATCTCATACAATGGAAATTAATTGGCAGCCTTATCATCCTTCATGTAACTCTAGTACAATTAACATAACTTATATTAACATACAAGGGAATTATCAAAATGTTTCTTCCATGGAATTCATACATTTTGATGATCAGAGGAATACTTGCAACTATAACTATATGTCAATGCCAACAAAGTATACTACCTTCCACTTTGTATACAAAAACCAACCAATGGGTTATGTTAGGGTTACAGTTCAAAAATTACCTGTGCAATGCCAACGAAGTCCCTTCCTTGGAGAGAGATGGGCCATCCCTGACCCTGAATTGGAGTGGGTTGTTCGTATCCCTGTCTTCGGATCTCAGCCATGACGTAATCAGGAAAGTTGTAGTCGCCAAAATACTGGATCGGGTTGGGGATATTTCTTCCTCGTAGTGTTATCTCTTTGTCAGTTCTGTATAGATAGAGGTAACAAGTCAAGGAAGTGACTAGGCTTCTTATGTTCACTTTTTTAACGTGAACCTAATAGACCCCAAAGAGCCAATTCCAAAATCCTTACCTGTACTTTTCCACCTCATAAGGCGAACGAGCGATGACAGTTGGAGTGGGTTGGTAGAAGTTCTTCTCAAAGGGGGTGAGCTTGGTCAAGTCCCATCTCGGTTTACGCAGGCGCTCACCAGGCTGTCTCCCTTTTAGTGATGGCCGTCCACCTCCACCAGAACCCCAGCCTCCTCGAGAACCGCCCCAATCATCCCTATCACGCCGACGGTCGCGGTCACGGGAACGAGAACGAGAACGGGACCGAGACCTAAAAAGGGATCTTAGGATTAACTAATTATAGATGAGCCTGAAAGTGAAGTCATTAGCTATAACTTTTCAGACACCTGAGAGCCTGAAACATTAATATGCCAACAATACCAGAACTCCGCACTCCTGTAAAATAGTTATTAATCTTGAAAGCGACCATTTATTTGCATAATGGTTTTAAGACCAAACGAATGGTACCGAAGGACCATTCCTTAATCCAAGTTTTTTCCCTGGAAAATACTATAGAATTAGGAAAGCTACAAACCAATCTAATGTGGTGGACAGTCCAAGGTCAAATTCAATGGATGGAGGAGAAATCGATTTTTCTTTAATTCAAAATGCATTATTTCAATGGCTTGTGTGTGTAACACCTACTAGATAAGTTGACACTGATTGACACAAGACTGGATTGTGTTTGGCCAAAATAACTGGACTAATAATGTCATTGACATATCATGCACATCTAAACAATAGTGCAAGCAGTTAATTTCCTGCACAAAGGAGGCAAGTATGTAAGCGTTAGGTGTGCCTAGAAAAGGACAGCAACCTTGCCTGGTTTCAGCAACAGGCTCGCATCTATGAATTATAGCATAGGTACACTATAAAACATTACCGAAGGACCGACAGCTTGAGCTAAAGCGGGACTTTTTGTTTTTACTCTAGAATTTCAAATTCAGTTTTGAGATGTGTATGATAGAACAGTATGAATTTCTTTACCAATGTGCTAAACATCAATTAATATACCCCATTGTGATACAATAACTTAAATTTTTTCTATTTTATAAATATTGGTCCTGTGTCACCCGTTTCACTATCTAATTCTCTAAACCTAAGGAGTTATATTGTGGTCATCATATATGTAGTGTAACAAAGTATGTTGAGCCAAATAAGTTTGAAGATGTTAAGTAAGCCTAAAAAAGCAAATTCAATGACTGTCTATATGCTTTGGCACGATGATTAAATTTATTTCAAGCAAACTTTTCCTATCAAGGTTATATTTTTAAAGAAAAAAAGTTGAAAGTCTTAAGTACAGAGGCAAATGTCAACAGTAGTCAACTTTTAAAGTTAGGTGATTATATCTGAAAACTACATCATTGTTTTGGATGTTAGGAAGCTAACTTGTTAAAACGCAACAAAGTTTATAGATCCTGTCCAGTTGCCCCTCTGCCGCACAAGACCGGCAATTGACTACATTTTGTCTCCCAACCACCACCCTTAGGTAAAGTATAATCAATAAACCCGAATACCCAACATTGCCACTAGTCCTCAAGTTTGAGTTGTAAGGGTGGTGGTTGGTGCAAGCAAAAATATAAAGTATTTCCGAAAGTTTTTTTCATGCAGATTTCCAAGATGCATAATAATAAATAATAAATAAAAAATAAAAACCTACAATTGACCATGGAATCCATTAAATGTATATATCAATTATTAACTTTTCTTCGAAAGGTGCATTTAAAGTTTAAATGGGATCAAAATCCACTCGTTACATCCAATCGCCCCACAAAAAATAATAATTCCATTCAAAACAAATTCTAACCTCTTACTGAAAATTAACATGTTTTGAGTCTTAATGCAAATTAACATGTTTATGCCTAATTATTCCGCCAAAGAATTATCTTCCATTAAGTGTGGTTGAAGCCACGAACTTGTAAATATTTAGACCCCTCCAAATATTCTTGGAAATCCCTTCCCTACTCGACTATGATCAATAACCGCATTCACCTGCAACCTTTGGCAACTTTCCCATTTCCATCGACCCAACATTTTGTAATTTCTTTTTTTCTAATCCCTTGCACATGTTTAGGTTAGTAAATGAAAATAAACTGTTCCAGTCATAACACCAATAGTTTGTCCCGTCGCTGCGATTCGCTCAAGTGTATTTTGGGTCACCCCTCTAACGGTCCCAGTTCACTGCACCCTGAAGCTATGGTGGCCTGACGGGTAACAAATACTATAACAAAGGTTCACACCATGGAAGAGTATAAACGAAGAAAATTAATCAAACAAAATGGAAATGAATGCTCGATATACAATACCTGGCACCATATCACAATCACTTACGTAACATCTAGTCAGCCATCCAACACTGCACAATAAAACATGTGCAAACTTACGCACGAGCCTTGATGTTGCAATTCCTTTTTCTACACAGTATATATAAACCTAGCCATCCATGACCAATTACAGCCGTCAATTACTTACTAAGGTTGGTTTTAGTATCCAAAGTCAACGACACTGCCACCACCATCTTCCCACGCGCTATAGTCAGGGCGATGAATTTCCATGTTAGACGATGATGAACGAGGCTACAAAACTTAATATACTTCCCCTTGTTGCATAAGGTTGTACTGAAACCAGACTAGCTTCATACACAAAAAAGACAAGGAAACAGTTCCAACTAATAATCAAACTCCTTTCAAGCGACTGTGGGGAACAAAGGACACTAAATAGGTTACATAGAAAACAGCAAAAGAAACTCCGCAGTACGCTTTCACGTATCTCTTATAACAAGTTTCACAAAATGGCGACAAGGGGGTGTATTAAATTTTGTTCGTCACTCGGCTTCATCGCCAAACATCGAAGCGCCACAACATTTAACCTTGAAAATAACACATCGCATCGAACATCATATACCTCAAGAACAACACAAAAGGTAAAAAGAACCGATCCATGCCTCACAGCAACCAGGATATGAGGAGAATGCATAAAATCGATGGAGGGGGACGATTTCCTCACTCCGCCATATTGAGAGAACACACAAGACAAAACTAATATTAATTACTCACCTGCGACTTCTGTACGACATCGTGTTGGTTTGTTTTACACTATATGTTCACGTTGTTTGAATAAATAAATAGTTGATGCTCTTCCTTTGTGAATTTAGGGTGTAATTTAGTTGAAATAGAGGTGAGGCGGGAGCTGCTTCCACCGTTCTGTCTCACCGTCGTCGCAGGAAGAGAGCCAAGACCCGCCTGCCGCCCCGCTCCTCACTTACAGATGCCACATTATTCACATTTATTATACGCATTCTAACACTTTTAACACTAAATCGATATGATTTTTGAATAATTTGTTTTATTTGGTTTAGTTTGTAATAGTTTTTTGGTTGAGTTTTGTTAGTAATTAAGGGTATAGTTTGTAGATATTTGCTGGATACTGGCAACTACCGGCATTGCTCTTGGTTGAGCTGCTTCTTTTCTCTACAGTTTTTTATTTGTCGATAATCCATTAATAAATACTTAATTTGATTTGTTTCGAGTCTATTGATACCTTAACAAACGATTTTAAATGTTTCAACCGAAAATAATTCCTCAAGCTTCAGCAATTAAAGTATTGTTATATATATACGGCAACTATTTTACATCGAAGAAATGACTAACACGAAGCGATTTCATAATCAGAATTTTCATGAGAAAATGTTATACTTTCAGCATTAAATGTTTAGCCTGTCCTAAGATGTTTCTATTTCTAAGTAGAAGTTACATTTATTGCAATAATGAAGGTATGTTGTGAATGACCTGCAAGATAATTGTTTTGTTCGTCAAGGACTTTTAAATTTCCTTATAGTATTGACTTTGGCTTTAGTATTCCTATCATCATGTATAATAATGTTGACTTTACTTAGATCTAGAATTTGTTTGTTTGTTTTGTAAATATTATTACATATCTATAATTGTTATTTCTCATACCACCTTTATCATGATATAATATTATGTTATCATGTGCATACAAGTCTAATAGCACTCGAACACATATTATGCAATAGGTACGAGACCAAGTCATGCCTAAAACGCTCGTGCAAATACATCTCATTATAGAAAATATGATAATGATAACAAAAGTAGGTAAATGGCTTCTACACACACACAAGGAAATTTTATATAAGTAGGTCAGCCGTGTACGCAGCGGCTAATGCAACAAGCCTTCTACGATTCTACTTCCTATCAAGCCAGCTGTGCTTACCCAGCCGATGACCCTTGTACCTCATATATTATTATGTAATGTCCTGAATATAATACTCGTGTAGGATTGTGCGTAAAATTGAACCTAAACAAACTCGTATGCATATGAACATGGTCCAGGAAGTCATGTAAATACATTTCGTTGTCATATCAACGCTTGCGCCTTGTAGAAATAGCTATGTGCCACGTGACGTTCCTCCCTCAGGACAACCCTTATATTTATTGCTACGACGCACTTCATCTCCTTATAGGATTTTTTGTTTACTATGATGCTGGTTATCCTATACCAATTTTTTTTCTAACATCAATCGTGATCAGATATTGATCTGCTAAATTTACGTGAACTTAATAAAGAAAAAACAAACTGATCATTTTGGAATGAAATTTAATAGGAAAAAATCGAATCATGGAATTAAGTGTGAATCATCGGCCCTTCACTGAGATACGTAAGCATCAAAACTCAGCCCATCGTTAAGAAGATAAGAACAAAAATATAAGGAAGCTATCAAAGTCCCGGGGTCTACACGTGATAGGTAGTGGTAGTAGCGGTTAGTTCCTTTTAGTGGTTTTATCATATTTTCCAATAACGTAATGCAATAAAAATGCTGATAGGCAACTATACGTCTGGCACACCTGCATACTAGTGACGTCAGAGAGAGAAGAGCATTAGCGGCAGGAAAACCAGACCACACAGCTTTCCCCTTCCAACCCGCGGCTTTCCATATGTTAGGGTGGTAGCAGCATGCTTACTCTTACGTAAGACGTGTTTATTGCCACTAACCTCCAATTGTCGAACCTGTCCTGTGCCGCCTCTAGATGGTGATAGGGCCCACATCACCCTTCCCAAGGATGGCAATCATTACATGACGACTGGAACAATCTGTTATAGATACAGAAGTGGTTCATGCAAAGAATATTAAAAAAAAAAATTAATTAAAACAGGCTGGATAACAGTAGATTTGGAGACGGGAGTGTATGAGTACCTATAGCTCTTTTCCTGTATGTTACACTTACAGGTAAACACACACACAAGACCGTGGTGGTGAACATCGCACACAAACACACACACACACACACACATGAAAGTAGTTTTTACTTACACCGATGAGGAAATGGAAAACAAATAATTACATTATTCATTAGACAAAATTTTAAATATGCAGCAGTATGAAACCCAAACTTCAAAAATAGATTGTGAAGGTACAAAAAGTAGCCCAAGAGATCTGAAATGTGATGAAATACTTAATAAGCTAGGTACGTACAATTACCAACATTCGAACAAAGAAGGGAAAGTCTATAATATGATCAAGCTGTAAAAAAAATGTGTCGAAGGTAACGAAAAGTCATTTGTAAGGGAACACTGCAAACAATTACATGAAAAAAATATATTAAAAAAGATTAGGAAATCCAGCTTTCCAGACAGGGCTATACATCAACGAAGTAGTAGTCGTGTATGTCAAAACCATTCACAGTTTTAAAGAAAAATATGAAATAGTATCACAAGACGGGACACAAAGAGCTTTGACTGAATCCTTTAAAAATATACTTCAGTAAGAGCACACAATGATAGTGATTTGTTTTGTTGTAATGCAATCAGTCGTTTCCCGCATTTGCAGACAAAAGAGAAAGAAAGAAAAAAAAAAGGATGTGTAGGAACAAGATAATAAACAAGAAATCAATGGAATTAGATGAAATGTCATACACCTTACTCACATTCACATTCTTTTTCTCTTATATTATGTAAGGGAGGCTGGTCAAGGTCGATTAACAAAAAGCACATAGAAAAAAATATATATAGACAAGTCCTGAAACCCCCTCATGATTGCAGTTCTCATATTTCTACTATTATCACAACTCGTTAATTTTCTTTCTTTCATTATCCTATGATGTCCATTCTCCACTGGAATATCCGTGGTTTCCACTCCCATAGAAATGACCTCCACAGTCCATTCTCTATCAATGTTCTTTCAAGTCTGAAACACTTACTAACAACTTACGATCCCTTTTCTTGAACACTTTTCTACTCATATTTTCACTGATGGCTCTTAATCCCACTTTGGCTCTAGTTTTGCCGTTTCCTTTTTTTATACACACATCACATACGTATATGATCTATAAAAATTACACTGCAAAAATTTTATAATTTGGATGTTAGTTAATAATACAGAGATGAAATCATACTAAGTTTATGAACATATTACAGGGTCTCCTCTGGTATAGTGGGAAATAGGACACATAATCCCTAGTCTAGACATGGAGCAGCACAACCCTTGTTCTCTGTACATTCAATTACATCACATATTTACCTATTTACATAGCAATACTTGCAATAAACAATTGTTTAATTAATTTAAATATCAATTGTTTAATTGTTTCTGTAAAGGACAAACTGTTCTAATCGGATATTGTGCATACAGGACTATTTCTGTTCAACAGCATATGTGCTTCATCTGCACAATCTGAATGCACAAATTGGATGATGTGAGTGAGAGTTAATGGGAATAAAGTAAGCACCAGACATCAAAGGTCATATGGCGCTATGTTAAGCAAAAAGGCAGACGGCAGAGCAAAGAGATAGCGGCAAGGTAAAGTAAGGAACGGTTAGCTATAGTGAAAAGGTTAGATCAAATGGAGGATGTGGGTTAGTCAAAGAATGGCAATTACATTTTGGATATCATGGCTCATTTAGTCAAGTGTTGTGTACCTTAAATATTCCATCAGGTGTTCAATCCCCGGCCACTTCCTTGTACAAATTTATTGTCCATCATGGGTAGCTCTAGTTAAATGTGATTAAATAATCCCCCCAAAATTAGATAACTATAAACCATATAGTTCTGCTAGGGTTAATGAGAGCGCTACCACTCTCACCAAGAAGCTGCCGTGAGCCAAGATTGAACTTGCAACCTTAAGGCTATATGCTGAGCACTGTACCACAGATCCACCCGGCCCACACCAAACTGATGATGTTGGTACATAATTTCAAGAGTTCCTAGATACTACCTCACCTGTTCATAAACCAACATCCATCGGCAGGTATTTAGGAAAAAAATTATATTTCATGTCAATATATTGTTTGTTTTATTAATTTATGTAATAAATATATATATAAAAAAAAATTCAGACATACAGTATGATTGCCTACTTTGTGAACTTATATTTTACATGCTAGAAAAATGTCACATTTTCTATAAAGTTATTTTAATAAAATCTTATTAAATATTAAATAAAATTCAAGGATGTGAAGGAATGCACATGGAGGTATGTATGTAGATGTCTCAGCTATAAACAAATTTAATAGATGGATCCTATTTTGCACATTGGGTGTATGTAAGTGGGTCAAAAGCAATATTACCACCCACTATGTGAGGGTGGAACACTACTTTGTGATGTCTGCCCAGTTTCCATTACAGTGCACTTTAATACTCAGCAGGTGTGTTTTGGAGCTCAATTTCTGGCTCAAGCGAAAGTAAGCCTGGCTTGAGACTTAACTTAGTGCCTCACCAGAATGCTTTGGCTTGCCCAATCACAACTGATCATAAAATAACCAATAACATAATTTTCATGATAACGAATGATCTTGCAAATGCCTGAGTCTCTTGCCAGGATGCTTAGACTTGCCAAATCACAAGTGATTGCTGTAAACAAAGGAACAAAATGATGTCAGCCTTCAGGTATGATATGTTCATATAGAGTATTCTAGCTTGAATATCTCCAAAAACATCATCTCCTCGACAACAAACAATTTTATGAATACTTGAATGCCTATCCAGAAATAGCAACTAAGATAGAGCTAAATTTGGAAGACGTAACTTATAAAGAAATATTAAAAGAAATACAACGAACACTAAAAGAGAGAAGAGAAAGAGGATATTTAATTACAATATATACATTGCTGAACAACCTTGAGGAAACAGATAGAAAATATATAATATTCAAAAGAAAAGGGGAGACTAGATATTTGAAGGGAAACAGGAAAAATTGGAAAAAAGAATTTGCTTGAGACAAAAAATACAGCTTTCCCCAAAGAAGTATTGATACATTACTTGGTATGAACTAAAAGAGGTAATAATGGCAAAAAATATACAAAAAAAACAAAGGAAAAGCTGGACAAATATAGATATGGACCACACAAGTGTAGCTCAGGCCCTGCATACTACAACTAGGTAAACACACACATAAACGCAGGCAAGTATGCACACATGCACACACTTGTATATTTTCAGTTCCTGACTGCCATTCTAATAAACTGTTTATCATTATTATTATTACTATTATCATTACACACACACACACACACACACACACACACACAATTTCAGGATGCCTATGTCTCACCTTGTTATAGTGGGTTTAGTTTGGTATTATAAATTCCTCATCCAGAGTGGATGAATGGTCAGGGAGGAGGCTGGGTGCAGCATCCTCCATGGCAGAGGTAGGGACGCCCTCCACCAGCTGGTACTGTGTCACACCTCCAACAGTTTGCTGTAAAACCAGTCTTCCATCTTCAGTTTGTAGCAGCACTTCTGATCCATTCAGTAGGGAGGCATCTGCAGGAAGACTGTCCTGGCTACTGTCATTCTGTGAAGTGTTTGGTGTTGAATTTGCTGCATCATTTGCATTCTCCACTAGGAAGCGCTTGAGTGGAGCTGAATCTTCAACAATTATTTGGATATTTGGACTTGTTGGTTGTTGATGGAGCAGTTGCTGGAGGCTGTCATCCATGCTCACCAACACTTGCATTTCTCCCTCCCCTTCCTGTTCAGATGGGGTCTCTTTATTACCTTCAGTGAGTCTCTGAGGTGAAGTATCCTCATATTCTTCCCGCATGATGACGTACTGAAGACCTCCATCAACACTGGCCAGTTGGAGGACAGCTCCATTCCCTTCACTATCAACTAGTTGCTCCTCGGCACTATTCTCATCCTCCGTATCTTCAGTACTGGCCAATCCACCTGCCAGCTGCAGGATTACAGCTTCTTGGCACTCTGAGGATCCAAGAAGGTGGTCTCTCATATCATCTTCTGCATGTGTGGCATGGAGGCATCCTGGACATTGCCACACATCAGTGCTAATAGTTGCTCTCTCCCCCTTGTCATTTTCATTGTCACTCATGACATGGAACCGTAGCAGTCGTGTAAGGTCCTGCCAGCTAAGAGATGACACCTGCTCCAGGAAGGAGGCAGTAGCAGTAGCTGGATCCACTGAGCCAGATGGCAATGACAATTCTAGGTTTGATGAGGGTGTGAGGCGTGTTTTTACAGCATTTCCCTGAGCCTCAACACCATGGGTGGCATGGTCCTGGAGGTGTCGCATGATTGAGCTTTTTACCACAAACATTTTGCCACACATGGAGCAACGCCAGCAGTTCACAATAACATGAGAAGAGGCATCAGGAAGGTCATGTTCACTTTGTATGTGGCGCATAATTTGGTGCCTTGTTGAGGAAGCATGGTGACAAACTCCACACTCGTAAGGCTTTTCTTGAGTGTGTGTCAATAGGTGCTTTTCCAATAAGGCTTCACTGCGGAAGGTACGTCCACATTCCTCACATGGCCCCGAGGCTCCATTAGAATGTGTTGCAACATGACGAATCTGATCTGATTCAAGGCTAAACTTACGATCACAAACAGGGCAATCGTAGTGGAGTCCGTGATGTCGCCGAGCAACATGGTTCCGTAAGAGACCCTCTGACCTGAACATCTTGTGACATTTGTCCACTTGACAGATATGGGGTGTGCTGGAACTGTGGGTTACCAAATGATTTTTTAAGCTAATCTGTTTGGTGAAAGATTCAGCACACACATGACAGAAATGAGAAGAATCTGAATGGTGGACCATCAAGTGATTAAGGAGAGCTTCATTGGAAGAATAAACAAGATTACATGATGCACAAGGAAATTCTCGTTTGTGCTTTAGTTTGTGAACATCAAGATCTTGCTGCTTTCGGAATGTCTTGGAGCAATATGAGCATACAAATAATCCATTTGAATGAGTGCGCACTAAGTGGTCATTCAGGGGCCTTTGTCGCTTAAACTGCTTCAGGCAAATATGGCATGTGAATGCTTTCTCTGATGAGTGAGTAATCATATGATCATCATAACGATGACGCTCCACAAAGGATTTCTCACAAAGAGAACACTGGTACCTCACCACATTTTCACCTCCATGCTCAGACCTCTGGTGCTTTCGATAGTACTCCTGAGTGTCACACTCCATACCACACTGTTCACACTTCCACCGTTTCTGGCACTTCTCCACATGGTCATTGTAAAAGCCAATGGATTTGAATTCTCTCTGACATACTGGACATGGCTTGGCCTCCTTGAAATAATGACTCTTATAGTGTTCCCGGAGATTGCTTTCCATGCCAAACTTGATTTTGCAATCTGTGCATTCAATAACTTTTTCATCCATGTGCATCCATAAGTGTTCCTCTAAAGAATAAATGTCGCTAAATATTTCTTGACAAAAATCACAGACCACTTTCTGTTTCTTCGGATTTTTATTGCCTAACTTTAGGAAGTCTTCATAATGTCTGTTCTTCATATGTTTACGCAACAGAGTCCCTTGTGCATAGGCTTTGTCACACAAGCGACATTTGTGGGGTAGGTTGCCCTTGTGACTTAACATATGTGTCCTCAGGAACTTTGTGGTTAGGACTTTGTTGCAAATTGGGCAGCTCATTTTCTTTGGTAGGTCCTTTACCCGTTGGCCCTTGAGGGGGTTGAGCATGTCCATTTCCTCAAGGCCACCCTCCCGTGTTTGCTGAAGGTGAAGAGTCACATCATCACAAGGCTCAGCACTTCCATCCTTCTCCTCTTTCACCTGCACTGTGCCATCGCTTGTTATAACTAGCACCTTTGGTTCTAATGTGGCATTCTCACTTTTGTCATCTTCCTTCTTGTCACCTTTGGTGCCTACACTTACTTCCTTGCTCTTGGATTGGCTTGTGCAATTCTCATTATTTGTACCCCCAACTGGATCACAGTGATGAACAGTTTTAATGTGGTCTTCCAGAGCTTCCTCTTTCATAAAACCAAGGTGACACAGCTTACACGAAAAAGCTCTATGACTGTTACGGTGAAATCTGAACATGTCTGCACAGGCAAACTTCTCCCCACAATGCTGACAGAGTAATGTAGCCTCAGCGTTGTGCACACACAAATAATGTTCTTCAAGGTCTCTCGGGATACTGTAACGGGCAGGACAAGTCTGGCAACTGTAGAGTTTCATATCAAAGGCCTTATGTACCCTTACCATGTGCCTGTTCATGGAGCTGAAGCAAGCACTCTTAAAGTTGCAATAGGTACAGTTGTACTCACACCCATTGTGCATCTTCTGATGGTGAAGACGGAAAGCCCTCATTCCTACTACCTCCTCCTTGCATAAGGGGCATGTAAACAATCGGTTCTGCTTCTCTGGCTCCCTTACTCTCTGGTTATGGGGAGCTTTGACCACTTTGGTCTTGTTGGGAACATTAGGATGCACAATCTCCTTATGATGTTCCAAGGATGTACCAAGAACAAACTCCATCTCACACATCTCACAGTACAGAGTTGGATCTTTGTCATGATGGTTGCGGAGGTGGCGCTCTAGAGGACGAAAACTATTAAAAGTGCTGGGACACTCAGGGCATTGTGCAGGTTGGTTTTTAAGATGCATGTGGAGGTGGTGTCGGTCACGTCCACGTGCTGTGGGGAAACAACGTTCACAATCATTACATTTAAAGCTATCTTCATGCTTCTTATTGCTTGTCAAAGGAAGGTTTCCACTATGGCACTCTTGGGCATGCTGCCATGCATCATTTCGTGACGTAAAGGTGGTGGCACACAGCTTGCATCGGTACTTCTTGACACTGATAGCCCCCCCTGCTGCTGCCCCATCACACTCCTCAGTCTTGATGTTAGCTACAAGGGGTTCAGTATCATCATTGGGGACAGTTAAAGGTGGGGAAGCAGGGTCATTGATGGTGGCATGCAAGGTGTCGCTGCCATAATGGGAGAGAGTCACTTCCACACTAGGCACTCCAGCTGCTAGGTCCTCCTTGATCTCTGTCACCTCAATAAATGGTGTTACAGAGCACCCTGGTTCCATCTTAATCTGGGGCCAAATATTGGCTGAGGCATCTTGCTGCTGCTGTTGCTCCAGTTCCAGCTCTAGCTCTTCTTCCTCTACCCTCTCTTCTTGTGGCTCTAGCTTTATATGAGGAACAGCATTCATCTTCTCAGCCTCCCTACTGCTTCCTCCAACCACTTCAGCACTCATCTTGTTGATGGCACTAATTAGGTCCTCTTCCTCCTCTTCCTCAACTTCATTTTGGCCACCTCTGTTACCACACCCAAGACTATCCATACCTGGGATCAGTGAGGATGTGGGGTCAACATTGATCCCAAGAATCTCCTGTACTACCTCATCTATGTCGAGCCGCTCCTTCTCTTGTTGTGACAGCTCCATATCCGTAACCTGGATGATACAGGTTTTGTCTAATACTTCTTCCCTTGATTGCTCTACCTGGACAATATCTGGACCAGGGGTTCTTTTTCGTCTCCCTCTACTCCGTTTCTTTCCTCGAGGCTCCTCCACTCCTTCATCCTCAATGTAAAAGTCCTTCTCACCTTTCAATACCTCAAGGAAAGTACTAAACTTAGCTGAACGCTTCCTCTTTTCCCTGTGGTTCACCATCAGTGGGGGTGGCTCCCCTCTCTGGGTGACCCCATCAGTAGCTTTTGGTGGCCGGCCTCTAGGTCTCTTGGTTGCACCTTTCGTTGCTGATGTTTCTCCATTCCTCCTGTCTGACATCAGTGTTGTGTCAGAGGTTGATGTTGGCACCTTCATATTCCTGTACTGATTCTCAAGCTGGTCTTTAATACCCTGCTTTTCATCTGTGCAGCCAACTACTATGTTTAAGGAGCCTGTAGCATCCTCCTCCTCATCCCCTCCCTTCTTTGAGGAGTCCTGGATCTTGGTTTGAATATGGCTGTCCATATCTGTGGTCAGCTTCTGTAGGCGGTCCTTCTCATTAAACAGGTCAAGGCATCGCATACAAATAACATCTGTGGTGTTAAGCCCCTGTTGCAGTGCTGGGCCCACCACATCCCTGAGAGGTGTAGCTGTGTGTTCTGTGATTCCATGGAGCAAAGGAATGCAGGGGTCATTACTTTCTGGGACGGCACCACAAACCACACATTTCTGGCTGCTCATCTTTGTCTTTGCTGTTGCCCTGGGGAAAAATAAAGATTATTAACTTTTGGTGGTTATAATGCTATGATGTGAGAAACTCCAGCACTAAGGCACATATTTTAGATAAAGAATATATTTTTTTCCAAAATGTCAATTTAATACTTTGAGGTAATGAAGTTAAACATGATTATGAATATAATATTGTATATTGTTATACAAAATAACTTTCAACATGCTACAAAGGAGGGTGGTGAATATTATAAAGTTAGACACCTTTTGAGTCTGTTGTCATAATCTGACATGAACAATGGCAGTATTGTAAACAAAAGATTAATCTGAGGTGAAAGGTTGCCACAAGAATTGCTGCACACTGGTATTGGAAACAAATAAGGCTAGTAACTAGAGGTGCCACTCTTAGAGATGATACCTCACCTTCATGCAGGTGCACTGTTATATAGTACACCTTTTCCACGGTAAAATCGATGGGGAAGATGCAGAAAGAACCAGATGTTTTAGCGTTTTTAACCTGTGGCCCATGTACCTTTGGGAAGAGCTCTACACCAGTCTTTCCAGTGGCCAGTGACTCCCTAGTAGAGAAGACAGGATGGCTACGGCCAGAGAGGGAGTCCCAATTCGCCCTGGAGGGAATTAGTTTTGTCAGAGAGTTAGATCTATCAATATGTGTTACGGGGAATAGAAGGGATATAGTGGAGATTTTCAGAAGAGGAAGGTTAGACTTTTTGTGGGTACAGAAAACCCATAAAAATACTTCTGGCTGATGGAATGCATGAGAAGTGCATAGATTGAATGAAAATAGTGAGTCTGTACTTGATCGACACATGTGAAAAAAGGGGATTGTTTTTAGCTTAAGATTATTCACCAGTAAACATGGACGGATGAGAGGATTGAACAGAAG
Organism: Metacarcinus magister; assembly: GCA_029783475.1. Lineage (NCBI taxonomy): Eukaryota > Metazoa > Arthropoda > Malacostraca > Decapoda > Cancridae > Metacarcinus > Metacarcinus magister. Next base: position 3,269,177 of record JAPQNM010000003.1, on the reverse strand, counting down.
AGTATGAAATAAATGGATTTATTAGAATTATTACCATTACTCTCTTTGAAGAGATATGATATGAATTTGCAGAATCTACTAAATTACTGAATGTTATATATGACAGTGATACAACACCTGCAATCAAAAAACCTCATTATGATTTAAAAATAACAGAATAATTAAATAACATGGAAACACTGATAAATTGATCTGGCCATGAGACAGTAATAAAAGGAGCAGGAGGGAATTGAACATTTGACCGTCACTCAAGATACACCATATTTTTACTAGTTAAACCAAGATGACCACTAGTAAAATTTTAGAAAGCAACATTCATGGATGCCACATTATACCACTCACTCTGTGCTCCCCTAGATCTGACCAGCACTTTTGCACAACAATTATCATTATCTTCATCTTCATCATCAGCCTCCATGAGTCCAGTGTAGGATAAAGACCTCCCAACCTTCACTCATCTCTAACCAATAACCACTACCAATCTTTTCCACGTTACCCAAAGAAAATTTCCTATCTCGTCTTTCCATCTAGCTCTCTGTCTGTCCTTGTACTCTAACACTACATTCACTGGCCCAACACTACACTAGCAGCTCAAGAGGGTAAATGTTTAAAATTATGCCTAGATCTCACTTTGGCTGAGAACTTTTTTCTGGTAAGTTTTGTTATTAATGTAATGTTTATGTCATTACTGCCATAATTCTTGACAATATAACCTAACTGAACCTAACCTAACCTGACTGCCATGTACACTCTCCTAGAAGACAAGTATAATATCTTAATTGCATTGTATAATTTTATAACCGATTCTTTCCTCTTCTCTGTGTCAAATGTCATGGCAGCTGTCGGAGAAATCAATTACTATACAAGGAAATTAGCATCTCGCAAATAACACAATTAAATTATTTGTAACAGAAAACAAACAAACAATAGTGTCTTCAACATGCAAAAGGCAACTCATATATCACATAGGTGTTCTTTGTAAGACAGGCATGATTCTAAAATAATACCTTCACCAATTATAGGTAAATCTATGAGGGGTTGTTCTGCAGATTAACCCAATTACATTCCCTTGTTGGATTATCTTGTCAAACCTTACTGTTGTAGTTAAGTGTACAATTTCAGGTGTTTACATGACTTCACCCTTGATGTGCTATTACTTAAACACATCTTTCAGAAACAAATGCCTGGTTTCTGCCAATATCAAATTCCTACTTTATTGGAAAAAAAATCTTATAACCTATTGTATAGCATCTTGTTAATTTATCCCGTAGAACATAACCTCCAACCGTAAATTATGTTTTAGTCATACGTTTCGTGTAAACTGATGTCACTTCCACATAAATGACCCCCACAAGTAACCTGCTTCCCCATGGCATCTAAAAAGCAAGCTCGCCCTCCCTCCTAGTTCCTCAGTTCCTCTTTCACCCATCAAAATAAACCAAACCCCATTTCATAGGATATTTCACACACGAGTTAACTGATGTGCATTATACAACTTTTCATCTAATAGTAAGGTGTAAATAAGTGGCATTAACTCTATTTAATGAGCGTAGGTGAGGCCGTCATCATGATGTGTAAACAAGGTGATCACGGCTATCACATGGTTCTTTACTCTTAGCTAGGAATCAAATAAACTTTCAAACCCATTACGCCTAACTAATCTGTTTTAGCACATGCCTCAAGTCTGGTAAAAACAAGTCTACCTTTTGTTTGAGGTTTGTTATCGATAGAGACCCAAGGTGGTGTTGTGGAGCTGATCACTTGGAAAGGAACCGTCCGAAACCCAAGATGGCGGCGGGGACATCCAGCGCCAAAGATGAATTATTACAGGATCACCAAGAGGGAGTCAAATATCTTGTCTATATGTTTCTCTGGTGATAAGTTGTTTTGTGTTAACACTCCTAAATCTTTCTCTTCTTTGTCTCTTGATATACTATTGTGTCTTATATTATATACTGCACATATTATATTAAAAGCAGTAAGTAAAGTGCACCGGTACACCCGCACAGTATAGCAGCAAATGTTCCCCCCGTACACGCACTATAAACACTTATACACTACAAGCATCAATCTACAGAATCTTCACTCACCCATCGCCTCATCTCAACCTCGTCCAGCCACATCACGTCTCTAATCGTCTCATGTGGCCTCGCTTTGACAGTTTGACTCTCTTCCTCTTATTCTTGCCTCGCACCCGTTGCACTCTGGTGGAAAGACGTGCATGGAATGGAAACCTGTTAACATATAAACACATACAAGTAAATATAATAAGGTAAACAATGTGCATTGCTTGTCCTTTTTGGTGTTGAGTGTTGATATATAAAGTGTTCTGGTGTTGTAAGATAGATAAATGGTAAGTGGTATACAGATGAAGTTCCTGTCAGGCGTGTGTATGTGTGTACTACGTATACTAAATTACTAGACCGCTTTCAAACCAAAGTCGCATATTGCACGTGGCAAGTAGCAAATGACACGCGACACGATACTTTCACACCAAAGTGACATGTGGCGCGTGTCCAGATGGCATCATCGGAGGATGAGGCTGATATAGTTGCTCTGATCAGTGCTGTAGTCGCCCGTAGAACACGTAATCATTTATTTAAGTGTCGATCCTGAGTGTTTCGGCGTCCCGCCTACACAAGAATTTCAACATCTGTCTAATCCACATTAAGCCTTCATCCCCTCCATAGGCCTGTCTTGGATGACAAGAGGGGCAGAAGGAATATAATACATAAAGATCATGGCCTTATTATTTTCCCCAGTTTACAATGAGCCTTATAGTTCAGCGTAGTCGCGATAACGCGGCACAGTGTGGAGTGAACTGAGGTGAGATGCCGGGGTTACATCCTCCTTGACCAGCACGCATCCGCCGTGCCACTGTCCTTACGGATGGCAAAGAGGTAATTGTGTAGAAGTTCGAGCGCTCATTTCAATCTTGAAAGGGATCATATGTTCAACGTCTTCTCCATAGGGATTTCCGCCGTGCTAGGCATGCAACACGCATCCCGCTCTGATTGTAGATGACATTGCCTGCCTTGTGTAGAGGGAGGAAGGCGAACAGAAGACGATCTGCTCCTGAAGCCTACCTAAGTTGATTAGTTTCGTCATGTGGGCGTGGATGCAGGGAGTGTTGTGATGCCCTTTGAGATGGCTAGTGTCTTTTACCTGTGAGTGACGATGGAAGTGTGGCCATCATGTGAAAAGCCCCAGGCAAGTTATAGTGTTTCTCTTACCTTCTCACACTAACCGTATAACTGGCCGTAGCAGACCTCTTGTCGTCTCGGTGTGGTGACGGTGATTAAGCTTTCTGTCCATGTCCACAAGGTGACTGACCTCCCGGGCATCAGCATCATAGTACCACCTGTCCTTGTGCCTAGTAATGTAGGGCTGGGGAAGGGGAACTACCTCGTTGACTGCCGCGTGCAGGGCACTGACAAACTGCTCCTCAGCCTCGTCAGAATCTAGAAAACCGGAGATGAGGACTAATACAATTTATCCATCTCTTTCTGTGCCCTTATAACTCCATACTCATTGTTTTTAAGTCACATCTTTCTTTCTTTCTTTCACACACACACACACACACACACACACACACACACACACACACACACACACACACACACACAACCACATTACTGATATCTGCTGTGCTGTTTTTTCTCTGCAGTTTGAGCAAAAATTTTGTTTAAAAACACTTGACAATCTTGCAGCTCAGAGCAACATACAAACGAATTTTGATAAGGCAACACCACTCAAAACTCAGGCAATGTATCCTGCTAAACAAAACACATATTGTAAATGTATTTCAGAGTGGAGAGGGCTCGGTAGGATCCTTGATATTTCATGTTTAGCTGAGAAAAAAAAAACACAACATCATTATCAAACAGTACAAGAATATCATAATCATGTTCATGTATCACGATTCTCTCTCTCTCTCTCTCTCTCTCTCTCTCTCTCTCTCTCTCTCTCTCTCTCTCTCTCTCTCTCTCTCTCTCTCTCTCTCTCTCTCTCTCTCTGTAAGGAAACTGCTATCTCTTCCATTACCGGATGTGTCACCAAGATGGCCATAAAGAAAATACACTGTGTACATTATATTGATAGAGGCCATTATAGTAGCATCCCAGCTAGAGGAGAAAGAAGAAGAAGAAGAAGATGATGATGAAGAAGGATACGTTCCTGAACACACACACACACACACACACACACACACACACACACACACATTCTTTATGAGCTGTCATGTAGGAATCAAAGGTTATTTGTCTCATCACCACAATACAGCTACGAAATGTCACAAAAACAGACCCAAACATATAAGGACTAACTATATACATTCCACTGACACCAGTTACCACATTTATAAGCTGTATTTTACGCGAGGGAAGTGAGTTAAGTATTCATAGAGCGGCTTAAAGATCATTATTGGCTGCCTATCTGCCATTGGTTTGTGTAGAAGCATAAAAGTGTAACAAATGTCTGGCCTAATGAATACCACTCCCCTTCATGCAAGCAGGTTGTGTTATAGCATAAGTACCTTCTCATGGTCTTATATGGGTCTGCTGTCTATTACTGCTCTTAGTTTACCCGCAGGAGAAAGCTATATCATTATCCTTAATCTTGCAGCAGATGGGATTATGGGAGCACTCAAAAGTTTTTTTTTAGTAGTTTTAAGTTATTATTCATTTATTGGTGTACTCAATGGTAGATGGGGAAATAAGCAACTCTTTATATCACCATTATCATCCTCTATGGTTCCACTGCAAAACATAAGGCAAGGCAAGAAAACTTTTGACAGGTGTGGGAGAGAGATGAGGAAGAAGGGACCTTGAGGAGGGGGGGACGGGGTAACTGATGAGAACATATGGTCCTATGCTCTTTCCTTTCTGTCACATACATTGGATTGTTCTTATTTATTTCCACACAAATGAACATACAAAGAGCATAGAATAAAATTAGCTATGTGTGCACGTAATTCCCATTCTCTGACCGAGGGGGTGTAACTCAGAGGTAGAGTGCTCGCTTCGCATGTGAGAAGTCCCGGGTTCAATCCCCGGCACCTCCAGTATTTTTATGAACACTCATCGCTTACCCATACACCTAGGAATGTTAAATAGATGTAATAGTTAATAATGTGACAAGGATTAATATACATGACACTCATTCTCCCTTTATTTATCAACTTTTCTATAGTTTTATTGCAAGTTTGATGTAATAAGTTATTTTAAGAGTATTTTTTACTGACTTCCTACATGTATTTAAGAGGCTTTAGGATACCCTTCAATTCATCTATACAGCAGTTATGTAGAAAAAATATCAACATATTAGCAAGGCACTCGAATTCCATGTACAATAAATCGTAAAAGGCATTACTTTCCGTTATTGAAACAGTACACATATTCATGTTCCAAAAAGAGCCAAGCCTAACAAAGTGTCTGCGTGTTCACAGTGATCAATACACAGCGACGATCTATAACAACAGCACGGTGGAGGAGGAGGAGGAGGAAGAGAAGGAACAAGAAGAAGAGGTGGAGGAGGAATAGGAGTTGGAGGTGGAGTACGAAGAGGACGAGGTGGTGAAAGGCAAGAGGTTTGAGGCATCTCCTTGCTGCATTTGGCAACTTACTGCAGTGCAAGGCCTCAATGCGGGGGGACTATGGTAAGAGGGACGTATTTATCCTCTTTTTACCTTCGTAGTAATTGATCAATTAGATAAAAACGTCTGTAATGATGGCTTGTGTTTAATTTTATTACAATTTAATTCACGAGACACACACTCTCTTGGAAAGATGGTAATGTACGAACATTAGAAAAAATAACTAAGTGGTTCCTTTGATCATCTATCTATGTAGAACTTCAAAGAACAGAGAAGCGTATCGGTTTAATGGTAGACTATAATATTCAACTCTCAGATTGTGGCGTTCTTACTATTACCTGCAGTCGCCTAGTCTTGGTAACCCCATTTCAAGAGGTATACAATAGGTTTGGTATATCCCCGACCTTGTGATTCCACTATGATTGATATTAATGATGTTTTATATGCCCGGAAGACTAACTTAGACCTGAAGTACTTTCTATTGTTCTCAAAACCTGTATTTCTCTGCCCACACAGTGCCTCGTCATAATTTTCGGTTTGTCTATCAACATTTACCTTTCCTACTTGCTGAAATTTTACTTGAATAGTTTTGACGTTATACCGTTCTATTTTTTGCTTTTAGTTATCATATTTAGTTTAAATACACTTTTTTATTTGGTTGACAGCATGGAATCAGGAAAGGATGGTTCACTGTCAATCTTGTGACAGTTTAACTAAATCTTGGTCATCCTTCCTTACAGTGAAACCTTTGCTGATGCCTTAGATATATCAATATTTATATTCCTTGTTAAGTTTTCTGCTCATCATGAAACTAAAAAAGACACGGACGATAGAAAACCTAAAACGTGTGTGTGTGTTGTGTGTGTGGTGTGTTGTGTGTGTGTGTGTGTGTGTGTGTGTGTGTGTGTGTGTGTGTGTGTGTGTGTGTGTGTGTGTGTGCTCATTAAACACGAATGAAAAGGTGACTGGTACGTGGGAAAGAGGGAGAACAGTGTGTGTGTGTGTGTGTGTGTGTGTGTGTGTGTGTGTGTGTGTGTGTATACGTCAGCCTGCCTGTCTATCTGTCTGTATAGATGAGTGCATTTGGGTTCGTTCTCGTATATATGTATGTAATATATGTTTCCATATACGACTATGTATGAATATATGCATGCATGCATGTATGTATGTATGTATGTGTGTATGTATGTAAACACCTACATTCCATCATCGACACAAGGAATTCCCAACCTTTTCCCACGTTTGCCAGATGATCCACGAGACTTTTTTCCAACCCCTCAACTGTTCCTCGTGTACATTATGTGTGTGTGTGTGTGTGTGTGTGTGTGTGTGTGTGTGTGTGTGTGTGTGTGTGTGAAAGAGGCTGAAGCTAACATGGACTCGTGTTCTGCCTTGCTGCTGAGGGGGATGGGGGAGGAGGGAGAGGCTCACTGAAAGATGAACGTGGAATCGTAAACCAAAATTAGTCAGTCGTGTGGTTTAAAGGGAACAACTAAATGCCCGTTACCTTATACATGAAGAAGAAGAAGAAAAAGAAGAAGAACAACAGCAACAACGACAACAATTGAGGTGGAAATCCATGGTGGTAATCTACGGGTATTCTGATATTTTCTAACATATACCTACTTCTTATTCCAGTTTCGTGTCACCGGCAAAACCATAGATATTAATGACACTCTATGGTTTCTTAAAAATATTTTCAGGTTGGCTTCTGCTACTGTGAACTGATAAGACAGTTTCCCTCCGTCTCCACCTCTGATCTCCACGACCTGTGGGAAGGAGTGCAGAAAAGGGGAGGAGTGAAGGGTGATTGAAGGGAGGGAGAGTGTGAGGGAGGGATGCAGAGAAGGGGATACTGTGAAGTGTTGCCCAATTATTTATTTTTTTGATATAATTGTATATTATTACTTATCTTAATTTGCCATTATTGTGTGTGTGTGTGTGTGTGTGTGTGTGTGTGTGTGTGTGTGTGTGTGTGTGTGTGTGTGTGTCCACCCCACCCACGAGCTGGAGAGCTCCGTTACCCCTCAGTTATGGAGGGAGGAGTGAGAGGGAGGTCAGGGAATCACGAGGGTGAGGGAAGGGGAGGGGAAGGGAGGGGAGGAAGCATGGAAAGTTCAAGGTGAAATCGTAAGCATGATGGGACATGGAGAGGGGAAGGGGGATTATAGGGGAAGGACGGTATTGTATAGTTCAGAGTGGTGGTGGTGTTGGCATCGACATTAAAATTCGAAGGGTAAACGATAAAACTTACAAAATCTCTCTCTCTCTCCCTCTCTCTCTCTCTCTCTCTCTCTCTCTCTCTCTCTCTCTCTCTCTCTCTCTCTCTCTCTCTCTCTCTCTCTCTCTCTCTCTCTCTCTCTCTCTCTCACCCCCCCCTCCACACACACATTAACATTTTCCACAGTCCCTGAGCTAGGTCCTGTCTTGGGCAATGCGTGGGCTGCGCTGTGGGGTGGGGTGAGTCTTGTCCTGTCGGTACTTCTTGCAAACACCCCATTCTTTTCCTGCACCACCACTCCCCTGGTCGCTGCGCTGCGTGAGGAAAAGATCAACACGAGGGCAATGCATCGCACCTTAATGAATACCTCCAAATGTCCTTGCTGGTCGGATGGACTTTACTTATCGAGAGTTGGGCGGGTGAGCAGAATGTACAAAAGTAGCTGACTCTCAATACTGCGTCTGAGGCTGATGGAGGGTATGTTTTCCTCTGATAAATACAGTGCCTTTATAAAACACAACCTCTATGTACTACTAGCACGTATTCTCATAACTAGTGATTCAGAGTAATTTGTGTTTCTGTCAGACCGAAAATACTGTAACGTGTTGATGGTTGCTTTGTATCCCAGTCTTGTTGTTCCTGAGCGTGGGAGGCGAGGCAGTGGTGTGTTGCTTTCTTGAATTAATGATGAACCTTGTACGGGCTTCACCTCTCGGGTCATGAGCACGAACGTTATGCATGGGAACGAAGAGTACGTCTGTTTGTTGGTGTTTCCTTTCTATCGTGTTACACTTGCGGGTACTGTACATGTCAAGGATCTGAAGTATGGATGGGCGTGGAATACTCTCCGTACATGCGAGGTGGCGTCCATAGAATTAATAAATGAATAAACCTAAAAAAATAACAAGAATAAATAATAACTAATATCTATACACAAATACTGACCTTTCACTCATAGCCACCACCTCCACCACTTCCACAACTAAGTCTCAATTGAGTTTCCTTTGTTTTACTCCGTTCGCTTCATACTATTGCTTCCAAACACCGAGATCAGCAGTGCATTGCCCTCTAAAAACCACATCATTCCTCTTTACTTTATACCACACATGCCTTTCACCCTCCTGGATAATGCCCTTCTGAGATTCATTGATTCTTTTACTTTTCATTCTTTTATCATTCTTCTTCCTCAACTTTCCCTATTACGTGTGAATATAGTTTTTTGCCCTTCATTTTCTCTTCCATGCCGCTAAACCATCTCAGTAACCCCAGAGTCAGTCTTTCCAACATATTACTTTTATTTTTGCATCTCTCTCTCTCTCTCTCTCTCTCTCTCTCTCTCTCTCTCTCTCTCTCTCTCTCTCTCTCTCTCTCTCTCTCTCTCTCGTTCATCCCCACATTTTTTCTCACTCCACTAAAACATTTTAACCCATAAATTGTTCTCAACCAAATCATTACCATAACATCGATTATTGTTTTCTTTAGTCATCACATTTAATTACCCTACCATAACATAACTATCCTTTGCAACACCTTAATCTTGTTGTAGCTTTCCTCTATAAGTCTCTACAACTTAGGCTTACTCCTCCACATGTGATTACAGACTCGCCTCCCATTTTCTCATTAACACCTAACACCATCTCCGTATATACCTGCTTCCCAAGTCCTCAGCACCCCTAGTTTTTACCTCCCTCACCCCTCCATCCACGAAGAGGTTAAACAGCCATCACAACAACACACGCCCCTCATGCACGTACGTAGATACAACCTTTACTTACAACCATTCCTCGCCTCTCTGTCTACTCTTCCCTTGCCTTAATCTCCTTTCAATCCGTTTACAGCATTTGACTTACTTTTATATAGATAGGTCATACCTGCCACGTTGTTATATTCATGAGGTTTACCATATACATGCCTACCTGAACTCTCTAAATCCATTAATGCCACTAGTAAATCTTTCTTTTCCATAAAATGCTTCACACACTTCCTTACTCTCCCACACACGTGATCGAAATGACCTCAAC
>JAPQNM010000003.1:3236842-3251842 GCA_029783475.1 Metacarcinus magister | reverse complement strand
CAGCTACACTTTATCACATTTTGGACTCTGGAGAAGAAAAAAAGAACATGAAAAAAGATAAATATTGTACTGCAGTTATCTTATAGACAATTATTTTTTTGCGTGTTTGTGTTATATACAAACCACCAGACGAGGGATGGTGGCAGGGGGGGACAGGGTAGCTTTTATTTTTTAGTTACTATTATTTTTTTTTTTATATGTGTTCTCAGAGGGGCATGCAAACGAGGCAAGGTGGAAGGCGAGTTTTTCATTGGTGTCACTCTAGGAGTTCCGAAGGGCGACTCAGTGTACCCAGAGTATTATTACAACATTACTTACTTAGTTATCCAAGGCCATTACATAATATCTACCAGCTTTTTTTCTTCTTTCATTAATTAATTTTTTTTTAAAGCTACGCTGCTCATGAGTGGTACCTTTATGTTTTTGTTTACAATCCGTATAGTCACCTTCTTACGGGGTGGCAAAGACTATTATTTTGTTTAATGTTCTACCTGGTGTGTCCCCTTGCACCAGTTCAACTTTCATAGCGTTCAACTGTTAATCTCGGCATCCTGAGTGGGTTTACAAGTGCGATAACGAAGGTAAAGATCACTAAGATACTAATTAGTCCGATATTTGAGTTCCTGGTTCAGTTTCGCGTCACCGTAAGACATTAGGTTCGTGGGCTTACGCATAGTTCTAAAGCCATGCTGATAATATTCTTAATACTGGACGCCCATGTGTGTCAAGTAGTACTTCCTGTGCCTTCAAAGGTCTCGGGCTTCTTGCATGACCAGCAATAGGTGGGAAAAAGTCACCTTGAATCTTTATAATTATTTCGTGTGTGTAAGAAAAGGTCTCAAGAATCTGCCTGCACCCGCTATTAATGCCGTGTGTGTGTGTGTGTGTGTGTGTGTGTGTGTGTGTGTGTGTGTGTGTGTGTGTGTGTGTGTGTGTGTGTGTGTGTAATTCACCCACGGTTTTGAAAATAATATCCTGAACTCGTGATCTCCCGGAGAGAGTTTAAAGTTCATATAATCTGATCCCTGAGTAAGGCTGTGACACACCACACACCACATCCTCTTACTCAAGGAGGACAGTAACTGTTCGCTCATCAGTAAAAACTTTGCAATCTGAGCGGGAAGGGAACCTCAGCCTGCCGGTTGAGAAGCAAGGACGTTACCATTAAGCTAGTGTGTTGTGTGTATGTATGTGTGTGTGTGTGTGTGTGTGTGTGTGTGTGTGTGTGTGTGTGTGTGTGTGTGTGTGTGTGTGTGTGTGTGTGTGTGTGTGTGTGTGTGTGTCAATAATCATTGATATCATGTCAGTGTGTGCTCCTGCCAGCCAGCATTAAAGTGATTGCTAATCTTTTATTTAATAACATAAACATTGACGAAATTATGGCATTACGGAATGAATTTTATAAAAAAAATTTAAAAGCAAAAAAGAATGCAGGAAAAAGCAATGAAAAAGAAAAGACCATGACCAAAGGACCCGAAGAAAGGACACCATAAAGGAAGGTGGGGTTGGAAAGGTAATCCCTCCTGACTATAGTACCTGAACTGAACTAAAACGAGATGATAGCGTTGCGTGATTAGATCATTCTTCGCCGTACATACAACAGCTTACAATGATACCCTGTGGAGGTGTATCAAGCAGCCGCGCCTCCACCGCCTATCCAGATGCTGGTACATAATAAGAAGTTGTCTCGGAAACCTCTGCAAACTTATTTTTTATCAGTTAAGTGCAGGTGAAGCGCTGAAGCCCCGAGGCGACCTTGCCGGTGAGCCATCGCTGGTGGGTCTGGTAGTGTTTTATCGCGAGTAGAAGGGGGGGGGGCAGGGGAAGAGGGAGGGGTGCTGGAGACCCAGTTCTTGGAAGCGATAATGTTACTTGCTGAGGCCAAACAGCTGACATATGAACTTAAGTCGAGTGACCACGCGGGTCCACCATGCAGCCTTGTTGCTACTCCCCTGACATTTAACATATACTGCGAAAAAAAAGTTTTTTAAAAGAACGTAGACATCTATATTTTCGTACTTGTACTGAGTTTCATAAGAGTCACCCATCATCTCGGGACGCACACACAGGAACACTATTGCTGATTAACTTTGTGTCGTTTCAACATTCAGATCTTCAGAATACAAACAAGATACTTGAATGAAATGTTGCCAAGGCATTTTGTCACATACTTTGGGCGACATGCCCGTTAAGGGTTCCAGCCTTGCCTTCATGTCCGTCTGACACATTGAAGGCAGCGCCTCCCAGACCACCACCTCCATGACACAACCCACGCCTGGGCTCCATGTGTATTCCACTGCAAACTTTTATGTTACGTTATTTTATTTTTTGGTGTGAATCCTACCACCTCGTGTTAGCATTATAATTATTGGTATTATCTATTATATTCTTCTTCTTCTTTTTCTTATTATTAAAATTATTTCTATTATCATCATTACTATTATTATTATCATTATTATTATCATTATCATTATTATGATTATGATTATTATCATTGTCATTATCATTATTATTATTATTATCATAATTTTTCATCATTGTTATTTCTATCATCATCGTCAGCATTCTTATTATCATTATGATCATTATAATTACAACTATAATTATCATTTAAACTATAATTGTATAATAATTATTCCTATTATTCTATTCAGTGGCATACATGCATCTTACACACACACACACACACACACACACACACACACACACACACACACACACACACACACACACACACTCTATCTCTCTCTCTCTCTCTCTCTCTCTCTCTCTCTCTCTCTATCTCTCTCTATCTCTATATCTCTATCTCTCTCTATCTCTCTCTATCTCTCTATCTATCTCTATCTCTCTCTATATATATATATATATATATATATATATATATATATATATATATATATATATATATATATATATATATATATATATATATATATGTATATATTTCTCATACACATATAAAGGGAGGACAACATAAAGGGTGTGGCCCAGTAAAACCATTTCCTCCCTGCACTCTAAATTTCAACACAAGCATCACTGTTCCCTTTCTTCTTCCCTCCTGAAGAAGTATTTAAAGTTAGTTCAAGTTAAAACCAAGCATTAGATTATAATTTTACTCGGGTGAAACAACTTAAATGGGAAAATCTTGTCACGAATGTCTGGATTGAATCATATACATTCTAATTAAATATTTCTTAAAATGTGGGAAATAAGAATAACATTTTTGATTTATGTCAAGTTCCTGCTGCAATGAAGGATTAAAAGTGAAGAATTAAACCCTGTGTGTGTGTGTGTGTGTGTGTGTGTGTGGTGTGTGTGTGTGTGTGTGTGTGTGTGTGTGTGACTCAGAAGCCAAATGTCTTTACCCAATGCCATCCACGAGGACAATAATATAAAAGTGTTATCAAGCATCATTAATAAGGGAACAATTAAATAAGACGATAAGAAAAATACACGGCCTTTAAGATAACAGTAGGAAAACACACACACACATACACACACACACACACACACACACACACACACACACACACACACACACACACACACACACACACACTTCCTCGTGTCGTGCTTGCGTGCATTGCAACACTCTGGCCTGACATGCACTCGTATTCCCTGGTATTGTTTCAGAAGCACTGCAAGAAAAGAAGAAGAAGAAGGGAAAAAATGGAAATAAACAGGACGAGGTAAGACCCAAAGTGTAGGTTAAGGTCACTTCCTTGTGTGGCAGGAAGTGTGTGTGTGTGTGTGTGTGTGTGTGTGTGTGTGTGTGTGTGTGTGTGTGTGTGTGTGTGCATATTCGATGTCATGCATTTGTGCTCGTACCCACCCACCTATCCGCCCACACACACATACACACACACACACACACACACACACACACACACACACACACACACACACACACACACACACACACACACACACTCTCTCTCTCTCTTATTTTTCTTTCTCGTCGCGTGTTAATATCGAGAGAAAAAAAAAATGAGAGAAAGAAGGGGTGTGGTCACTGGCTTACCTCGTGTTTAAAATAAATGTGAAGAACATAACATGACATACAGAGAAAGGAAGGAGGAGGAAGAGGAGGAGGAGAGGAGGAGGAGGAGGAGGAAGAGCGGGTGAATTCTAGGTCAGGTTTAAGGTTGGAGAAGAGGAAAGAGAGTGGGAGGTAAAGGAGGAGGAGTATAAGGAGGAGGAGGAAGAGAAATAGGAGGAGGAGGAGGAGGAGGAGGAGGAGGAGGAGGAGGAGGAGGAGGAGGAGGAGGAAGGAAGGAAGGAGGAGAACCCTTACAATGGATATGAAGCGAGGGGGAGGAAAGGAAAAAGATTCTCTAATAAGTGCATGAAAAAATTCACACACACACACACACACACACACACACACACACACACACACACACACACACACACACACACACACACATCACTGAAACTTTTGACCATTCTAAACTAGATTGTCTGTCAGTAAACATAGAATAGATAGATACTTGAATACAACACAACAAGGCTGATGCTGCACTAATACCTTACTTGACATTCACGTCGTGTCGAACAAGTGACGGCACAGCTTATCATTCATATTCTTGACAATAGTGTGGTGGGTGCATGCTGTGTGTGTGTGGCTGTTACATTATGCTTATTCCACTCCTAGGACATCATGGAATCAGAGGTTAATAAAATGATACAATGCTTTGGTGAACTATTTCATCTGTCTTCACCTCATGTTCTTGTCGTAACTTGAAAAAAAGACAAAAACTCGTCCTAAATGTCGTCATAAACTGTTTTGCATTTTGAAATTAGAATGTTTGGTAAAACTTTTATTTTATTTTGTTGTGAAGCTTCCACCTACCCTGAGAATAATAATAATAATAATAATAAGAAGAAGAAGAATAGGAAGAAGAAGAAGAAGAAGAAGAATAGGAAGAAGAAGAAGAAGAAGAAGAATAGGAAGAAGAAGAAGAAGAAGAAAAAGAAGAAGGAGAAAAAAAAGCAACTCTACCTCAAGCAGTCTCTCTTCGTGGAATTTCCAGCATACACACGAGAGCTGGTCTACACTACCTGGTCTTCAAACCCACAACGACCTTTGAAAAGCGAGCGACCTTAAGCCGCACTACGTGTTCTATATGCGACGTGATTAATCTTATAAAAAGAAGCAAAAATATCATGTGACATCGTTTTTAAAGTAAGACAATGTTAAGTTCAGCATCATACGGCGATCTTTTATTCAATCATGTAACTTTAACACCAATTTTTGATTTACCTACTAACACGAATGAGTCAACCCGTGCTGTGTGACAATGATATTTATTACTTCATAATTGGGTCAAGAACTTAGCATTTGTTGTTGATATTAAACGGGTTTTTTTCCTAATCATCTGACTACACACCATGTTTACGCAAGTCATCAAATGTCTCTTTTAGAAATACTGAATTA
Organism: Metacarcinus magister; assembly: GCA_029783475.1. NCBI lineage: Eukaryota > Metazoa > Arthropoda > Malacostraca > Decapoda > Cancridae > Metacarcinus > Metacarcinus magister. The sequence goes on along the minus strand of JAPQNM010000003.1, from coordinate 3,246,405 downwards.
CCAATCATCATTGCGTCATTGTGTGTAAAGTTAGCGATATAATTTATAATATCAACAATGATCATTATAAACTGAGAACAAACCGAGCAGAGGTGTGAGATCGGTAATTTGGGTGTCGTTTATACAAATATTATCAACGCCACTGAACATTTTAAACACTTCTATTAGATTCCCTCTTAGCCTACGTTTGGATGAATAAGTTAATATCCTATAGTCGTTCCTCTTAAGGCTTGTTTCGCAATCTAGGGATCATTTTAGTAACTTTTGTACTCTCTCCAGCTTACCAATATTATTTTTATAGTATAGTGACCAGAACTGAGGATGCACAAGTGGATTAAACAGTGTAAGGATAACGTTTTCAGATTTGTACTCGAGAGTCCTACCAATGAACCCAACTAGTTTGTTAGCTGTCTTAACGACGTCTGAATAATACTTACTGGGTTTGAGGGTCTTATTACCAGTCATCCTTAAGTCTTGTTCATGGCTAACCTTGAAAAGTTCTGAGTCGTTCATTGTTTATGTAGTGTGATGGTTATTGTTTCCGATATGCAATACTTTACATTTATCAATATTAAATTTCATCTGCCATTCCTTTAACCAATAGATTAAACTGTCTAAGAGGAGGAGGAGGAGGAGGAGGAGGAGGAGGAGGAGGAGGAGGAGGAGGAGGAGGAGGAACTGCTTCACTCGTCAAACCAGTTCTCGTGCAGTAACCCTTCAGATGTCGTTTTGTAGTTCATTATAATGTTCTCCTATCTAGATCTGTCCGTTTTATCTCTGCTTTCCATGTGCTTGTCTATTATATTCTCTCTCTCTCTCTCTCTCTCTCTCTCTCTCTCTCTCTCTCTCTCTCTCTCTCTCTCTCTCTCTCTCTCTCTCTCTCTCTCTCTCTCTCTCTCTCTCTCTCTCTCTCTCTCTCTCGTTGGGCACCTTTCATGGTCATGTTTCATTACCACTCTACCTATGGAAAAAAGAAAAAAAATTCTTCTTTTTCCACCTCCTCCTCCTCCTCCTTTTCTTCTTCCTGCTTCTGGCAAAACATATCAGTCTCAGGTTATATTTCAATACTTAGTTTTTTTTCTCCCTACACCCCCCCCCCACCTTTTTCAGTCTGTTGTAGTGGGTGCCCCAGCATCCAGCCCGCGGCCTTCACTGACATTTTTGGTCTCGTGGAGGAAAAGTCAAGATTTATTCTATTCTCGTCCTGCAAGGTAACCATGAGGTGAGTCCGGCAGGCAGGTGCAGGTCTCTCTCTCTCGCTCTCGCTCTCTCTCTCTCTCTCTCTCTCTCTCTCTCTCTCTCTCTCTCTCTCTCTCTCTCTCTCTCTCTCTCTCTCTCTCTCTTATAATGTGATTTTTTCTTTTATCTTCTGTAATTCTTTTCAAATCTTGGCCTTGACTCTTGTTCATTTCCTTTATGTTTTCTTTTTTTTTTATACCCCGTCCTGCGTTGCGTTCTCTGTACCTTAATTTCTTTGTTTCTTCTGCTACGTGTCTGTCTCTCTCTCTCTCTCATCGCCTTCGTCTCCTCCTCATTCTTTTCTTCAAGCACTAAGCAAGGACAAATAAACCTCATAAAACCATCCTTATGAGTCACGTATACGCTTCCAATTCTTTCTTTCTTCTCCTTCACCAGCATCACATTCAATACTACGAACAAAAAAAGTACACTCATGAGTTTAATTTTTTTCTCCCCCACTATGTCTTTTATAGTTTACTTTTATTTCGTAGTTTACTCACGCTGGTCACTATATTTGGCGGGAAATCGTACGTAAAAAAGGATGTGCTTCTAGGTGTTGTCACTAGGAGGCGTTTATATAAGTTAAAAGGGGCGTCTCGTTTCTATATAGTGGTGGTTGGTGTGATCGTCTGAATAAGGTGGTGAGTGATGCTGTGAGTCGCTGATAAGGTTGCCAAGAAAAGTTGTCATTATTCCACGTGATTGTTGTGGAGGTGGTGGTGGTGGTGGTGATAGTGGTTCAGGTTGATATTATCTTATCTATTTAGTATTTACATATTTAGTTAGTGAGTGCGTAAGTTAATTGTGATGTATATATTCATTCAGTAGTTACACATTCCTATAGGGTGTGTGTGTGTGTGTGTGTGTGTGTGTGTGTGTGTGTGTGTGTGTGGGATGGGGGAAGGGGAGTTATTTTGTGTCGTGGTTTGTTTTGTTGCGTCACGAAGCTCGACCAGACCCGTCCTAACCCACCCCGTCCCGTCCCGTCCCGTCCCGTCCCGTCCCGTCCCGTCCCGTCCCGCCCCGCTCCACCCCACCCCGCCCCACCACATTAATAAGTCTCGCCCGACGGAGAACTCCTCTTGAAACCACGCACGATGCCTCAAGGGTGTCCGTCCGTTCCTGTTCGTGTATGGGAAGGACGTCTATATCCCCCCGCCCTCGCCCCGTCCTCCCTTCCCCCAGGAGTGAGCGGCACGATTCACAACGGTTCAGTGTGGGTCTTGGGTTCGTACGTAAACTTACTTTGTGAAAATGTCTTCCTAAACACATTGGTTCTTTGATATATATGATACTATTTTAATCCAATTACTCGTTGTTATTTTCTTCGTGTTGAATGTGTTTCTGGTAAAGAGTTAAATGGATCTCAGTTACTAACTACGGATTCACCTTGACTGTACTTGGCGAGCACGTTGGATGCCACTGGAGTACGATTTAGCGAGCCAACGCACACGCGCACGCACACACACACACACACACACACACACACACACACACACACACACACACACCCTATAGGAATTTGTAACTCCTGAACGAATATAGTAATAATTATAATCATTAATATTACTATCATAACTCAGCAACAACAGCAGCAACAGTAGCAGTATATTATAATCAATAGTAATAGTAGTAATATCATCATCATCATCATCATTCTCCGTTATACAATGGTGGTTAACGTTACCATTTAGACCTCAACACACAAGAACCGCACTAGTTTGGTAACCCGTGGTGCACATGTGTACAGAGAGGCGTGTGTACGTGTGTGCTCATGTACACGTCCAAGGGTGGGAGTGGTTGGTAACAATGGATGGCCTGGGGCACGTGCAGCCCTTCTCTACTCCCCTCCCCCCAGGGTACAGGCGTTACCTAAGTACTCTGGGGACGCTGCTGCACACACACACACACACACACACACACACACACACACACACACACACACACACACACACACACACACACACACACACACAGTAATAGTAGTGTACACAACACCACATAAGTCAGAGGGTGGATGAAGCTGACCAGGTGAAAACAAATCAACTCGAGCGAGTATTTCAGGAATTTAGATCAAGTTGACCTCCAGAGTCTCCCAGATCTCACATTAAGAGTTGAGGAACTGCATTGTCCTGCCACCGCACTTCTCTCCACATGAGGTCACGCTGAAATAATGGCCTAGAGAACATGCGGGTGGAAGCTGACCATTCTATAACCTTTCTTTTTTGTTGTTCAATAAAACCAAATGGTAAATGAAATCTTGGGTTTAAGAGTGCCAGCAGGAAGTGTTAGTTGACAGGAGGTTATGGTCATGTCATGTCGGTGCTGCCTGGCCTTGTTTGAGGTGTCGCTGCTGGGTGTCAACTGCTTTCCAGCAAGGTCATCTTTGTGTGCGCTACAGCCTTCCTGCAGCCTGAAAGTGGGTGTGGGCAGCTCTCCTCATGCCCTGCGGTAGTATCCTTGAGACATGGCTTGCCTTTCTTACAGTGATACACACAAGCTAAAATGCCAAGCAATATGTTAAATGCCTTGCTCAGGCCTGCCTCCTTGTCTGACGCCTCAGTGATGGATTCTTCTACACTTCTTCAGCCTCCTTCAGGACAGTGTCATCCATGGTGGTGCCTTTGCTAGGGTACTCTCCGCCGACTGTTCCTGCCGAGTATGTAGCGTGTCTCTTTCTAAGATTAAGTAGATATTTCTCAACATTTAGGAACGAGACTAAGCAACCAACCCGCCTGTCCTCATTCCTCCTGGGGCAGCGCGAGATTGTGAGAGTGGTGTCCTTTCTTCGGAGTGCGTGACGTGGGCAGCTGTGGGGGTCGACAAGCCCTGCCCTGCCTTGCCCTGCCCTGCCCTGCCCGCAGCCTTCTCACGTTATGAGGGGAGGGAGACGAGTCGTGTGTGTGTGTGTGTGTGCGTGTGCGTGTGCGTGCGTGTGTGTGTGTGTGTGTGTGTGTGTGTGTGTGTGTGCGTGTATGTGCGTGTGTGTGCGTGTGTATGTGTGTGTGTGTGTGTGTGTGTGTGTGTGTGTGTGTGTGTGTGTGTGTGTGTGTGTGTGTGTGTGTGTGTGTGTGTGTGTGTGTGTGTGTGTGTGTTATACAAGCATTACTTTCTTACTGGTTACTTCCTTTTGACCTATTTAGAAGATGAGTTGAAGGTGGTCACATTCACTATACCACCACCACCATCATCCCCAACTCCTGGCCCAGCCATTCTCACAGTCTCCTACGAAATCACCACCACCACCATCACCACCACCACCACCACCACCAAGGCATCCGTCACCACCATCCCCATACCCGGTCCACCACAGCTCGGCCTCGCCTTCACCCTTCCACCCACTCCATCCCGGACACAACTCCCGCCCCAGGCTGAACCCCACCCTACACACGCCCGCCCTTTGTTGTGATGCAACGCCCATCGCCCCGCGGCACCGTTACCCGCCGGATGGGATTTCCTGAAGCATGTATTCTCTCTCTCCCATCATGCCGGTGCCGGTGGGGAGAGGCGGGCGGTGCTGCGAGGACCTTCAAGATGTCTTAGGCAATGGGCGCCCGAGGGAGATTTCTGTTGATGACTAAGCGAGGTTCAATCATCACCGACTGTCCACTAATGATAATACAACTACGGTGTGTGTGTGTGTGTGTGTGTGTGTGTGTGTGTGTGTGTGTGTGTGTGTGTGTGTGTTATCTTTAATCTGCCTTTTGCTTGTATTCACCTATAAGCTTTGTACGCTGGTTCGTGTTAATTACATCTAATTGTTTTGTCCTTAAAAATCAAACACCATATGTGTGGGAATTAGTGACCTGATCCTCGCGCTCTAACCTCGCGAACCTCCGCCACCCAAATGGAACGAGATGCAATCTGATGAAATGTTCGATACCTCGTGTGGTTATTATTCCTTTCTGGACGCGGTTCCTCCATGGTCTGGCGACTCAATGGCGGAGAAGACTCCCAACGTGGCCTTACGAGGGGCGAGGGAGGCTATGAGTGCAATGGTGCAGAGTTGGTGTCCTCCACGAAGGCTTCCCGAGATCGAAAGAGAATTACTAAAGGATAAATAAACACAGGGGTAACATTTGAGGTCATTGCATACATCTCTAACATTCGCGTGTACATGAATGATTAACGCTGCCTTCGCCTTCCGCAGTGGTGCAGGAGCCACTGTGGGTGTTACTAAGGTAGTTGAGGAGGAACAGGAACCATGGGTGGGTCTTATAGCCTCGCAACAAAGTGCTCTTTATGTTGTAAAAGTTTTTTTTTTTATCTTAGTTTTTTTCTTTTTGCCGGAATAGTTACAGGGTGGTTTAGAAATTGGTCGTTTATGTTCTTTATGTTCCGCCGGTGGCAGGGTGGTGGAAGGGTGGAAGTGAAGGTGGTCGGCAGGCCTGAGGAGGAAGTCACGGTTGTTGAGTGTTTAGCGCCAGTAACTGCAACACCTGCCCGAGGGAGTTGTCTTTTCTTTGTTTAAATAGGTGGTGTACGTGTGACTCAATATAATCCTGCCTGTGCCTTTCCTATGCTGTTTGAGATGAGTAATCAGAAAACAATGTGATTCAACCTTGAGGCACGCAAAACATTCAGTACATTGTGATTTACGGCCCCAGAGTCACGCCTGATCACTATCAAGCAACATGCAACCTCGTCAACTTTGTCTGTTTACATAAGTACAAAAAAAGATATAAACCAAATTTATGTGCGTTTTTTCGAAGGAAACCTAAGATTCACTCCGAAGGTCGAGGTATACGATGGTCTGGCGTGTCTTGAAGATGCTTAAGAGATGCTGGGGCGTGGAGGGTGGGTGGGTGGGGGGGATGGCTTGAGAGGCAAGAAGTGAACGTGTGCCACCACCAGGACTAGGCCAATCACCTCCGTCACGGGCCGCTGCTACGACACTCACTCACGTCTGGCGGTCAGAGAGAGGAAAGTGGATCACCTTCATCACACGTCCTTGAGAATACTCTTGTAGCGGCTGTAGAGGACAATGACTGGCTAAGGCTTAGGGAACACTGGGCATTCTCTCACCCCCGACCAGCTTCTTAACACACACTCGGAATCATCCTCTGAAGAGACATTCCGGAAATTTAACTCAAGGCTCAAAATTGATAATTTACAGTCATACACCATGAGATAATCCACTTAATTATTCAGGCAAGTCCAGAAATACTTGTACATTGATGTCAGATTCAGCGGGAGGATGTCCTGCAGTTCAGCCCCGAGGTGGACGAGGCCGGTGGGCAGTGACGACAAGGCTGCCATCACGTTAGACAAGTCTCCTTGCCCCTCAGACCAGCTGGTTTTGTCTGAAAGGCGGGAGGGGCCTTGGAGGATTGACGTTGTCTGCCTTCTTGATCTGCATTACGGTGGAAAGGAAGCAAGGGGCAGCTGGAGGAGCGACTAGGTGTGTGTCTGACTTCAATGACTCACCAAGACGGCGCTGCCAACGATGCATCTCACGGAATCTAATCAACGTGAGATGGTGGCTGCTTAGCGACCACCTGCTGCCTTGTTGTGTGTTTTGCCCGCATACCTTTGACTTGCGTATCCTATTACTAACAGTTATATACAGCGGTGCACTATTACCTCCCTTCCTGGTCCTGACATGAGCCCCACCCCCCCCCCCCCCCCACCGCCAAGGTCCACCACGCTGCCAGCCAACACGTTAACTCGGCATCTGAGCTACAATATATAAAAAAAAACATACTTTAAAAAATGTGACGGTGAAGGCAATTTGTCTAGTTGTAAGGCACGCCCGAATATTTTACGGCATTAAAATATTTCCACATGCAGGTAGTAGTGGTGGTGGTGGTGGTGGTGGTGGTGGTATTGTTTTTGCCGGTGATGGTACCAAAGATGTGATGCTCAAGTCAGTAGTTGAAAATCATCGACGTCTATGGTTGGTTGTTACGAAGGAACGTGCAGCGAGGGTGGTGGGACGCTGTGAAGACAATCCTCATCATCACGTGAGGAAATGTAAAACTGTCACGAGACACAAACAATAACCATGAACTTGTAACTACTATTCAATCATTCTGCAATCCTCCCCTCCATCCTTTGTCCCATACCAGGAGGGACTGCGTTTATTCAAGGCCGCAGCCTACACATGTCCTTCCCTTAGAGGAGCAGCACTGAGGTAGGGATGATGGCAGTGCTGGCCTTCACATTGTGTCTAGCGGGTCAGTTAGTCACTGAGTATGTAGACACGATGTTGATCCGCTGGAGGAAGGAGCGAAGTTAGCAAGGTCACAACCATCACTTGGGATGGAGGCGTCAATTTCCCATAGATACGGTATCGAGGTGAGTTCTTCCAGCAGCCCTGCGTCAGTGGACACAAAAACTCGCGCAAATCTATATATACCTGTCTATTTATCAGTCTATATTCATACTATTTATACAAATATATATATATATATATATATATATATATATATATATATATATATATATATATATATATATATGTATATATCAATCTATCTATTTGGTTATCTTAGTATTCATATTCTAGTTCTTTGTTTATTAATTTATCTTTCCATGTAATGATCCAGCTATCTACCTGCCTATCGGGCCATCTTTGCCTCAGCCTCCCTCCGTGGTAGTGAATCCGTGTACAGGTACGGCACAGCGGCCATGTGTGAAGGACGCCCGGCGGCCTGACCTTTGTCCGGCCACTTAGAGTTAAGGCGAGAGGTGCACGGGAAGCCCACGCCCGTCACGGAGAGTCTTCCTGCCCCAAACATGTGCAGGGTGGCGCCGGGAAGACCAGAGCCACGCCCTCAGAGCCTCACTACACCGCCGCCCGCACGCGTCTCTTCTCGGCAACACGTACGCACAAGAGGTGAAGACACAGGCGCACACCCACATCCTTTACAAGGCTTCCAGTACACACCCGTGAGCAACAAAGAAAAAACAAGTCTGTACACTTGCAATCTCACCTGTAGAGAGGAAGCAGGAAACACCTAGGCCTGGGGGAGTCCAGTCTGGTGTTGCTGCATTGCCCTTTGCTGCACTGGAATGGAAAGGATAACAATTACAATGCAGGAAACGAGGAAAGAAAAATAAATATGAACATGATACTTATTTGATCTAACTGAAAAAAAAATATATAGATAAGATGTTCCTAGTTACGTTTTAAGGTACTTGAATGATAGCAAAAGGAGAAATGTCTGTATGTCTGTTCTCTCTCTCTCTCTCTCTCTCTCTCTCTCTCTCTCTCTCTCTCTCTCTCTCTCTCTCTCTCTCTCTCTCTCTCTCTCTCTCTCTCACCACCACGGCGCCATCGTTCAACGGTTCGCTGTGCACGAGTGAACAAAGCAGAAAAAAAAATCAAAATACCCGTGAGATAGTAACGTCTCAGTAAGTTCATGATATCACGGAATGACGTGGGAGGTGCGTTCTTACACTCGTTCTTACACTCGTTCTGGCCTTCATAAACATTGAGGGTCCGTGGATGATGAACACCTTAGTTACGGCCTCTGGGATATAGTGGAGTTTCCTGCCTCAAAGTTAAGTACGTGGGGGTGTGGGGATGCTTGGCGAGGGAGGAAGATGTAATTATGGTAAAAATAAGTAAATAGTTATGTTTGTAAATAGAATACATTAATGGATGACTAAATAACATTAAATGAATAAAATGACCACAAAAAAAAAGGTTGTGTAATTCCTACTTGAAAATTTATGACGATAACAAATAAAATATAAAGTAAATGATTTGGTGTTTGTTTGCATGCTCTCTCTCTCTCTCTCTCTCTCTCTCTCTCTCTCTCTCTCTCTCTCTCTCTCTCTCTCTCTCTCTCTCTCTCTCTCTCTCTCTCTCTCTCTCTCTCGCTGCCTTATACGTGCGTGCGTATCACAACACAAAATGCACACAAATCTAACCAGACGCCCGCCATCCATTTTAGCTGCGCATCAACACCTCCCAAAAAAAATAAATCCAAAGGGGAAAATAAAACAAGAGAGGTAGGTTTAGGAGTTCATGATGGTCTGGTTCACTGCATCAGCGTCACGGCGGAGCGGAAGGACTATACCTGCTCCTTCCCGGATGTTGTAACGTAATAAATGATGCGGCGGGGACGGAATAAAGCCAGAGAGGACCCCGAAGTGTATATATTTGTATGTCACATCTGAGTCACGTCTGAGTCCAGCACGTACAGAAGATGAGAAACGGAGAAAGAAAGGATAACTAAAGAAAAGATGAAAGAAGATGTAATAGCCTACTTAACCTTCCCCGCCACCACCCTAGTCTCCTCCTCATGATACAATGGGCGTCGGTGCCTCGACAAAAAGGGAAATGCGAGGTCGGAGCATCTGCAAGGGTTAGGGAG
>JAPQNM010000003.1:3224342-3234342 GCA_029783475.1 Metacarcinus magister | reverse complement strand
ACAAACACCTGCTATAAGTATTGTTGTTTTTTCTTCTACTGTTCCACCAATGGATGGAGTTTGTGCACTAATTCCATAGCACTATGCTCCTCCGACTGTTAAGCTGAATTTATTATAGAAAACTCTCTCCTTCTCTAACTTGCTTTCTCTCTCTCTCTCTCTCTCCAAGTATTCGTTAAAGAGTTGATTATATAAAATTACAGAAACCCCTCACCTCCACACACACCTTTCCCTCTCAAGTAGGTGGTGTGGCGCGGCCCTGGGCGGTGAAGGAGCTGAGGCGAGGCGACCACGAGGCTGTACAAACTACCTCAGTGACGCTCAGCTCAAGAAGGTGACGGTCCAGTTTACTTACGTGTGAATCGACGGCATTCCACTGCATGACTGTGACTGGAAGGTTATCTGGATTTAAACTTCATTACATCACTTCTCGTTTGTTTAATTCGATCCACTGTTAGCATTTTTTTCTTGTTGTTTTTCTATACCTGTGTTAGGAGTCAATCAACTTGACACGGATGTGGATTTATTATTTTTTTTTATAACTACAACACGTCTTATTCAATCAAACTCCTTTAGTATAGGAATGGTTGCACGAGAGAAAGGTGTCAACATGGGTTCGTTTACGCTGAACATTTTGTAATATTGGAGTAACATTTACTGGGTTAGTTGACCTGGAGTGAGTTGCGTATTCAAATTAAGGGCAGATTAAACTATACTAGAAAGGTTCTAAGTAATTAAGCCACTCCCATTACTTTAGCAGAGAGAGAGAGAGAGAGAGAGAGAGAGAGAGAGAGAGAGAGAGAGAGAGAGAGAGAGAGAGAGAGAGAGAGAGAGAGAGAGAGAGAGAGAGAGAGAGAGAGAGAGTGTGTATGTGTGTGTGTGTGTGCCCCTCCCTTCTCCAGTAAATATTCGTCCGCCCTTCCCTGGCCTTGGTCTATAACTGCCGTTCCCCTCCCTTCTCTTCACTCCCCTTTCCTTCTCCCCCTCGTCTATCCATTCTCTTCCAGTATTTATTCCTTCCCCTCTCCCTCCTTTCCTGTCTTCATCACAATCCTCCCTTCCGCTTTGCATTCGTTCCAACGCTTTATATCTTCCACATCATCTCCATCCCCCTCGTCATCTTCAGCAACTCCTTTTGTGTTCTAAACTTCCTATATACTTTCTTTTGTTCTGTTTTCCTTTCCATCACTGCCATGACCACGCCCCTACAGCCCCAGACATGACTACTGAAGGTTAAGTCACCACACGTACAGTACCTCACAAACATGCATCACTGTGGAGCTACTGTGCTAATCAATGGTCCTTAAGTTACTGTCTTTGTACCCTACAGTCACACCCAAATACCTGAATGCATAATAGTACCAGCAACCCAAGACACACTCACATAATGTTGCTTATATACTGCCACAGCCCTACCTTTGCTTCCTAAACCAGACACAGACACAGCCACACCCCGTAGACACATCCACAAACATATATTACCCATAGTACAAAACAACTACAGCCCTACATAGCATTTCACAGCCACCTACCTATACACAGCTGCCTCCCGTCCCTGAAAAAAACATCAACATTCACCACATTCATCCGCATAAACAGCCGCAGGTCAGGTCACATAAGGGCCAGACAGACGGTAGGAGTCAAATAGAGCGGAGGTGATGGACGAGGCTGCGACGTGATGCTGTTATTTATTCCATTACCGTCCCTGCCAGCAACCCACACGCACCCACACGAACATGGGCGTGCGGCACTTCATAAGCCAATCAAGACCACACATTTGACTGATTCAGGGTGGCAAAACGCTACCCTGAAGGACGTGATGATCGCCTAGTTAGTAAGACGTGCAGGAGCAGATGACACTACTACTAAGGAGGAATTCAAAACATCATCAGAGGGACAGATAGCTCGCAACTCTAGATGGCAACACTGCAGGTCCCTGATCGGACTCTATGCACTCTATGCCCTCCTAGTGACACGGATGAGTAGGAGGAACATTATTGAGAGAGAGAGAGCGAGAGCGAGAGAGAGAGAGAGAGAGAGAGAGAGAGAGAGAGAGAGAGAGAGAGAGAGAGAGAGAGAGAGAGAGAGAGAGAGAGAGAGAGAGAATGATAGCAAGTAAGCAAACAAGAACAAGACAAAAGAAAGACGGAAAGAAAGATAGAATAAAAAAAAGGAAAGCAGGAATAGAATAAAAAAAAAGAAAAACCTTGACACACACACCATCATCTCAATACCCAAGACACACACACACACACACACACACACACACACACACACACACACACACACACACACACACACACACACACTATCAAGGGATTTTGAAACAACCACTCTTATCTTCATTCATGCATTCATTCATTCACCTCTTGACCTACAACGGGGGTTAAAGGGATGACATTATGCATTGGTATGTGTAATTATTATATTTCTCTCTCTCTCTCTCTCTCTCTCTCTCTCTCTCTCTCTCTCTCTCTCTCTCTCTCTCTCTCTCTCTCTCTCTATCTATCTATCTACCTAACGTAACCTAACCTAACCTAACCTAATCGAACCTAACCTAACCTAACGATAGCCTTCTAATACCAACCATTGTCCTTTCAAAGCAGCGGTGGTGGTGGTTGTGGTGGTGGTGCAAGTTTTCACCAGGTAGGTCACCCAGTTGTGATGGAGGCGGTGCACACAGCGTTAATTAAGAAGCTGCTGAGTCACCTTCAAGGCTGGGCGAGTATGTATGTACAGTAGAAGACACATCGGGTATGGTATCTATGAAATGTTCTCCTTGGGGTTACGGGTGAACAGCTTCTATTAAAGGGGCTCAGGTATGTGGATGGAACGTTGAGGTCACCGATGTGATGTACAGTTTGAAGGCATGAACCGTTTAGTTACGTAAATATATAGTAACATAACGTATTTCTTACATGAACGGAACGGAAGAATGAGGAAAAGAGAGAGAGAGAGAGAGAGAGAGAGAGAGAGAGAGAGAGAGAGAGAGAGAGAGAGAGAGAGAGAGAGAGAGAGAGAGAGAGAGAGAGAGAGAGAGAGAGAGAGAGAGAGAGAGAGAGAGAGAGAGAGAGAGAGAGAGAGAGAGAGTAGACAGGATCGTTATCTTGGTATAGGTGTAAAGTGACATTACTGAGAGGTGAACGGTGCACCTGACCACCTCCACGAGACGCTGTGACCCTGTGTACATGCCTTGGGTGACTAGATAGGCAGCAGAGGAGTGGAGGGTTGAAGGTGAGGATAATAATAATAATGATAATAATAGTAATGATAATAATAATAATAATAATGACAATAATAATAATAATAATAATAATAATAATAATAATAATAATAATAATAATGATAATAATAATAACAATGATTATAATAGTGATAATAATAACAATAATAATATGAATAAGAAATATGAAAATAAGAATAAGAAAAAAATTATGATAGTGATGATAATGATGATGAAAAAGAAAGGTAAAGAGGAATAAAAATAATTACAAAAGGTTTACAAGCATCAACAAACCTTGAGGTCCTTGCTAGAATGTTTGTTATTGAGCTGTAATGACTACAATGAAATTTCTGAGACTGAACACGTGTTCTCTCTCTCTCTCTCTCTCTCTCTCTCTCTCTCTCTCTCTCTCTCTCTCTCTCTCTCTCTCTCTCTCTCTCTCTCTCTCTCTCACGCACAAAGGATCAATAACTTAAGGATTATTAAAAACGTGTGAAGTCTGCACCGTTAAGCCACTATCAATTTCTTGAAGCCTTGCAAGCAGACGGTTGTGTGTAATGCAGAGGTAATGTTGACTCCATCAGAAACAACACGATAGTAAAGCTTTAAGTCCGCCCACTCAGGTGAGGCATAATGTCAAACGCATCTCCACGGGCTCCAATGATAGGAGTGACAGGACAGAATGTAAAAAAATAAGTGTGATAAGAAAAAACCCAACGAAGAGAAAGGTTTAAAAGAGTAAGCTGAAGGTCTGAAAAGGTTAAACATGTTGGGCGTGTCTCCAAGGCGATCAGGGACGCAGACAGGGCAAGGGGATGTGACAGGTGCTCTGAGTCACTTGGGATAACAAAGTTGAATCCTTGCTTAGTATGCTGATCAGTAAGGGAAGATCACAACCAAACCTGCTCGTGAATATTGAAATCCTCTGAAAAAGGACAACGGTTTAAAATTTGCTGCATTTTTTTTTCAAGCTGAACAAAAACTTTTACACAGTACTCTACCACATGTATATATTAAGTAAGAGAGTAACAGCGAAATCTGTGTCGGATCTTACAAATAAAAACAATAGAAAAAAGGTTTTGAAGATTAAAGGTCGCAAGCAGAACCCACGACTTTTAGTGTTCAAAATTTTCATCATTTTTAAACATCTGATTCTTTGTTGTAGGAAAGAATTTGAGACGCAGAAAGGAAGTTAGATCAAGGCCGCGAATGTAAAAGAAATCGATGCAGAGAAAGTTAGTGAAATGATTAGAGCATCTTGGCGTGGGGTCACCTTGAGACCATAACACTTTTTTGCTCCCTAACCTAAACGAAAGACTGACTTAAGATTATAATAAGTCACCATTAGCGGACACTTTTGCAAATTATATGACGTGTGTGTATCAAGTACTCGTGTGATGGTAACGTGGTCATAAGTGTTACTACAATGTGAAAATAAACGGTTAGGAAAAGAATGTTTGTTAAATAAAGGGGTCTAGCACTCCCTCGGTCGTGTGATAAGGGGCGAGGCGTTGAGAGGGCCATTCTTTTTTATGTAAGTAGTGCTGGTTTCAGGGTGGAGCTGCTGCCATGCGTTTACTGGCCATAAGGACAAACAGATGCGTTGCTGGAACCGCTTGATTTGGGTAGCTAAGGAGTGGACGCGAGGAATGATGCGTCAGGAGCAAGTTTGTTGTCTTTACCTAGACCACGAGGAGCTCACCTGAACCTTTACGCTAACTCCACCCACCCACCCACGCCCACCCTAACACTAACACACACATTAGGTTCAGATACTCTACATGAACGTCTTTTTTCCATTTCTTTGTTTTCACGTACTTCTTCCTAACCTAACCTAACCTAACCTAATTTAACCTAAAAAAAAACCAAGATCGAGGAAGGAGCTCAAGATATACAAGTGATACAATACAAGTTACATTAAATAATACACTACAAGGGACGACGGACAGTAAACCAACGAGTACCTGTCCATTCTACACGTGCAGGTAAACAAATACGAGGAGGGATTGAATGTTTGCTATGTACAGGTGTTCATGTAATCAAAACACACCTGCTTGTATGTCACGCCACACCTGCAACACCACTATAAGGGTCAACGAAAGAGAACAAGAAATAGAACAAGAAGAACAAGAACAAAAACAAAAACATGAGGAAGAATATTAAGAGCAAGAAAAAAAACATAAAGAAAGAAGGGGAAGCTAAAGTGCGTAAGAGCAGAGAGAGGATGAAGGAGAAGGCTGAAGTGAAAGTATAGCAGGATGCAGCGAGTGGATTTGGAGCACCACACGAGGACCTGTTACCGTACTATGGAAAGGGAGGAGGAGGAGGAGGAGGAAGAAAAGGAGGATAGTGGGCAGGTGAAGGGGAAGAAGGTGTTGAGTGGACACTGAACGAGGAGAAGAAGAGAGAGAAGTGAGGTAGATATGCAAAAAAAAACCTATCATAATTTATTTTGAAAGGGAAAGGAAGAAAAAAAAAAAATGACATACATGTAATTGACTAAGAAATAATAATTTAGAAACTTGTGGTAAATTATGGAGATACGAACTTGTGTGATAAATAAATGAAAAATAAAGAAAATGAGAGAATATAAAACAAATAAACTGTATTGTAAAAGAATTAATATCCATGAAGTAAACATTCTCTCTCTCTCTCTCTCTCTCTCTCTCTCTCTCTCTCTCTCTCTCTCTCTCCAATACCCAACAAACCTGCATTTTATGAGTAACCCTATTGTGTAACTATTCTAATGCCAGGTGTGAGTGTGTGTGTGTGTGTGTGTGTGTGTGTGTGTGTGTGTGTGTGTGTGTGTGTGTGTGTGTGTGTGTGTGTGTGTGTGTGTGTGTGTGTGTGTATCATTCAGTTACATATACTCGAAGGTCTGTTTTTGTATTATTTATTTATTTCCTTCTGTCTTCCTTTCGTAAATATTAATGATTTTGAGAAGGTGTCATTTGCTTTCTTTTCTGTTTTATTTTTGAGTCGGGTTTAGGATCGAGGAGGAGGAGGAGAAGTTGAGGTTAAAGGCTTCTGGGAATAAATGTTCGCTTTTAATTTATTTATTTTTTATTTTTGTCTATTTATGTTTGTTTCTTCATCTGCAACCTGCTGGGTCACTCCTACTTACGCAAAGGTAGTTGATGCATGCTTAAAGTGAAGGGGATATCTCTCTCTCTCTCTCTCTCTCTCTCTCTCTCTCTCTCTCTCTCTCTCTCTCTCTCTCTCTCTCTCTCTCTCACATACAAACACAAACATACACAAACACACACACACACACACATTACCACCCAAGTTTATTCACACCTTCACATCTAGAGCTACACAAGCCTCCGCTCCGGGCCGTCACCTCGCCTGCCGCCTCGCCTCGCCTCGCCTTGCCTTGCCTTGCCTTGCCTTTACTCGCCCAGAAATAACTCAGTACCAAGGTCCTCAGGGGCGATACAGGAGACTCACTGACGGCCTTCTGAGCCCCACAGAAGGGAGGTATGTTAGACGAGCTACTGAGTACGAACACGCAGACAAAAAGTGACTGGGGCCTCTCTGCTGGGGCAAACTAGTGACCTATATGGAGCCCAGCACACACTCCACCGCCCCCTGAACGTTACTGTTATGGATGATTACTGCAGCCTCTTGCGTGAGTCTCTGAAGGCTGGTGTGTCCCTGCTCATGGTGCACCGCCGGGAGGAGAGGGTAAGTGTCTCCTGGTGGATGCAGTGCCCGAAGGTTGAACAGAACTCGTATGTAACGGGGTAAAAACCGACTGGTTGGCTGGCTGTCTCGTGACCTACTTCAGCCTAGACAGACGAGGGAGAGGAACAGCAGGAGAACGAGGAGGTTACAAGATGTGATTATGAAGGGACACCACATAATCTCTCACTCTCACTCTCACTCTCTCTCTCTCTCTCTCTCTCTCTCTCTCTCTCTCTCTCTCTCTCTCTCTCTCTCTCTCTCTCTCTGTGAATGAATGGGCGCGGCAGTCGTCCACCTCCAGGGTCCGGCCTCCACACCAGACACTCACTAATCCGGACACACATCATGGAAACATTACCCAACATTGCATGAGTTACAAGGAAATACAAGGGAATATAAGGGAACATAAACAGCAACAGACCCTAGGGTTACCAGCGATGACACACATAAGGGCCGTGTTCTTGTTCATGGGGGAAAAAAAAAGAACAGTTAAGGGCTGGAAGACGGTAGGCTGGTTAAATCCGCTTTGAGAGAGAGAGAGAGAGAGAGAGAGAGAGAGAGAGAGAGAGAGAGAGAGAGAGAGAGAGAGAGAGAGAGAGAGAGAGAGAGAGAGAGAGAGAGAGAGAGGAGAGAGAGAGAGAGAGAGAGAGAGGAGAGAGAGAGAGAGAGAGAGAGAGAGAGAGAGAGAGAGAGAGAGAGAGAGAGAGAGAGAGAGAGAGAGAGAGAGAGAGAGAGAGAGAGAGAGAGAGAGAGAGTAAAAAAAGAGAAAACAATAAAAAAAGAAAGAAACAACACCATACAACAGACAATAGTAAATGCGGTAATGGTGACAGGTAATGGTGAACGTCGCGCGTGATGGTGAAGCTAATGATGGTGATTCCCGCCAAGCACAAGTACTGGACGTCTCACCTACAGTCTTTCCCCCTGGTGAGAAAATCGTGAACCTGAAGTGTGTGATAGTATAGTCTCACTCTACACCTAAAAATATATATAACCAGTACCACATTCATATTCTGAGGGTGTGGTTCTGAGGGTGGAAGAGTGCGTGGGAGTTTCAATGCTGTGGTACTACTGTGGTAAGTGGTATATGTGGAGTCCCGGATGTGTGGTAGGCGGTGAGTATAGCGTTACCTGGCAGTGTTATGACGGGTTTCTCCTCTTAGTCCTCCTCCTTTTTTAATTCCTGGGAGAGTACGGTAGTTTCAGGGACGTTTCTGAAGCGGTCTTTTGTTTAGGTAAAGAAAGGATATTGTATTGTGGTTTTACTATATATTCTTCAGGGGGAAAAACACTTTAATTATGTGGATATTCGTATGGTGGAGGAGGAGGAGGAGGAGGAGGGTGTTCAGTCCTCCCAAGAAAAGTATTCCCAGTTCCATCCTCCTCCCCCTTCCCTCTCCAACCTCACTTCACTCCTTGTACAGCCTATATCTCCACCTGGCTGGCCTGGATATATATTAGGCTTATTAAGTTGTTTCATCCTCTGGTGTAAGAGATGAAAAAAGAAGAAGAGTGTGCAGTTGGGGAGCCACAAGCGAGTCAAAATGAGAACAATTAATTAGTGAAGTGAGGAATTTGCCGATGATTATAGTGTTTTGGTGTTATTAATGTGTCAGTGTGATGGTGCACGTACACACTTCATGTTCGTAATGCAAGGAGAAGGAGGAGGAGGAGGAGGAGTCAAGAAGAGAAAAAAAAACACTGAAGAAAGGCTGAGAACGAAAACAAAGAAACTATCAACCTTAAAAGAACTCAAAATATATTAAACTTTAGTCGATCCTTTACAACTTCTTTAGCTGAGATAGACTGACTGACTGACCTGTCGCTGAGAAAAAAAAAGACGTCGTTTCATTACTTTCTTTTCCACTAATCAGCCAATACGGTACAGATAAAGTATACCATTCCATTTAATCAACATCTTGCAATACCTGGCCACAATCTGATGCTGCGGTGGTTTTTATCCTAGATGGCGCTACTGTCGATCAACCCGCGGAGTAACCTGGCTTGCGTTTGGATCCTGAGTACACGTGAGCAGGTGACCCTCAACAAACCCGACTGTTCATCCACTTTTTTTTTCCCCAGGGTCGTTTGGTCAATGTGCATCCAAGGCAATACATAAGGGAGGTCACAGCAACACGCACAACGAGGCTAAGAGAATCACGGAGCAGTAAGTACGTCCTGACCTCCAGCCCTCCTGACCTGACCCTAGCTTACCATCAAGTATTGAGGACAGGTGGACGTGGGTGGGTGTAGGGGTGAGGTACATTCAGGTTTATATCCATGTAAACTTTTCAAACTATTCCATAACATAGGCCTTTCAATTAAGACACCTTGTAGTAGTGACTCGCTTCTCCTCTTCCTCTTCCACCAACTTGTTCTTCCTATGTGTCCTCTTACAGATGTATCAATTAGTCCTTCCTCTCCTCTCATCTCTCTGTTCTTTCACACTAATATCTCTCGCCACACTCTTCCTCACACACACACACACACACACACACACATGCATATGGAAACCAGCTCACCTCTCTCCTCTTGTCCCCCTAAACTCCTTTCTCCATCCTCCCTCCACACACACACACACACCCCTCCCTGCGTCTCCCCTAACACGTACTTCCCTCCCTCCCTCCCTCCCTCCACAAAGACAAGGTAGACCACGAACCAAAACCCCCAACAAACTGTACCTCGGCAAAAACAGACCCCAAAAAAGAATTCTCCGTTCACTAGCCTGACACACCGCGCCATTCATGTCTGGTTTCACTTTCACGCTTCCAATATTTATCGAACGTTCCGCCCCGCCCCGCCCCGCCCGCCCTCGTGCAAGCATTTCCCCGATGAACGCAAGGGGTCAGCTACCAGGCAGTAAGTAAGTAAGCAAGTATTTGAATCTTTCCATCACACGCTCTCTTTCCCTTGGTCTCTTGAGTGCATGGCGGCGTTTGAGTTTCTTGTGTAAACTGTTCAATTACTGTTACTTAAGCGACTCTCACTTTCCTCTCTATATATGTGAAAGTACTACATGAGAAAATAAAGGAAAAGCTTCAGTCCTTTTATTTTTATCACGCTCACCAGACATGAACTATGTATCTCATC
>JAPQNM010000003.1:3219342-3221842 GCA_029783475.1 Metacarcinus magister | reverse complement strand
AGTAATTTACAAACGGATGACACCATCAGATAGAACTTGTCAAGCTGAACAACTTTGTTTCTATACATTTTTGTTGTAGGACTAATACTTTACTTGTAAAATGACTAAACTATTTTGGACTCAAATTCTGGTGGAAATCTTCGGGCCAAAAATTTCACGAATCCATTTTCATCACAAATCCACGAAAACTTATATTGAAGTTAAAGGTTTTGAAATTAATAATAATACATGTTAAGGAAGTGTTGCTGTTGGAGTAAATAAATATTAATAATTATAATAATAAATATTAATGATAAGAATAAATATTAATAATAAAAATATATATTAATAATTATAATAATAAATATTAATGATAAGAATAAATATTAATAATAAAAATATATATTAATGATAAAAATATATATTAATGATAAAAATAAATATTAATGATAAAAATAAATATTAATGATAAAAATAAATATTAATGATACAAATAAATATTAATGATACAAATAAATAATAATGATACAAATAAATAATAATGATACAAATAAATAATAATGATACAAATAAATAATAATGATACAAATAAATAATAATGATAAAAAATAAATATTAATGATAAAAATAAATATTAATGATAAAAATAAATATTAATGATAAAAATAAATATTAATGATAAAAATAAATATTAATGATAAAAATAAATATTAATGATAAAAATAAATATTAATGATACAAATAAATATTAATGATACAAATAAATAATAATGATACAAATAAATAATAATGATACAAATAAATAATAATGATACAAATAAATAATAATGATAAAAAAATAAATATTAATGATAAAAATAAATATTAATGATAAAAATAAATATTAATGATAAAAATAAATATTAATGATAAAAATAAATAATAATGATACAAATAAATAATAATGATAAAAATAAATAATAATGATAAGAAATAAATATTAATGATAAAAATAAATATTAATGATAAAAATAAATATTAATGATAAAAATAAATATTAATGATAAAAATAAATAATGATAAAAATAAATAATAATGATACAAATAAATATTAATGATAAAAATAAATATTAATGATAAAAATAAATATTGATGATAAAAATAAATATTGATGATAAAAATAAATAATGATGATAAAAATAAATAATGATGATAAAAATAAATGCTCAGACACATTTGAGTATTTCACAAAAATGCCTAACGTATGCATCACGTCGCTTTGTTCTCGGCAAAGGAAACGCTGCACTGTCTTTACGCATCAAACTAGTAATATTTTAAGTTCTTTCAAAAACCACAACTCCATCTTCATCACTTCGCTGCTGAGCTACTGTCTTACGTTACGCCATCAGAATGTGCACTCAATATCAAGCTAACGTGGCATACTCTAGCCTCGCCCAACCTGAAAATAATCACAGAGGTGCCCACCGTATGCAACACTGTCAGTACACGAGTAAAATTTATACATTGCCTCCTAAGTCTCTCTCCCACAACCATGACAGCCATCTCAGTTTTGAAAATGCTTTGTTCCATTGAAGAGGTTATCACTCTTCCTTACAATTTTGTGAACAAGAAAAACTGTCCATTTTCTAACATGTGCTTCTTGAATCTTGTTCCATTTTGCTTCGTTTTGACGTGCCTCTTCCCAGACCAATTATGGAATCTTAACTTTTGTAATTATAACATTTTAGTTTTATAAAGTGCTACCTTTTCTTGGTATTTGACTATAATAATTCACATACACACATAAACTCAAACATACACACGCACACATACACACACACACACACACACACACACACACACACACACACACACACACACACACACACACTGGCGCTGCGTAACAAGGGCATCGCAGGGCAGCCAACACCAGGTCTCCGTACAAGCCTGACATTATACCCAAACCTGCCGCCAACAGATTCAATGCATGACGCGCAAAAAATAGAATAAAAAAGTTAAATATTCCTTAATCACATCTTCGTGTTTATGATGAAGCGAACACAATGAGAAGACTACCCGAAGATAAACACTCGAACAAAAATTGAGAGAAAGAAACGAAAGGTCTTTGTCAAGTTCAGAAATGTCATGCGTACACACACACACACACACACACACACACACGCACAGCACAGCACATCCTGCATACTAATGAAAATCACGAGCAGGTAAAATAATAAAAAATAACATGTACAGTAGAAAAAAACTCGATACAGCATAATAATTACAACATTCATATCTATAATAATCATAATCTTAATTCTACTAAATGCCGTTGATAAGACTGAGTTTTTTTTACGCTTTAATGGAACAACTGATTTTAAGACAACACACACGAAGAAGCAATCAAACATCCGCGCTTGGCTCACAGCTGAGAGGTTGGGTTCCCGAAGAAGAATCAAGAACAAGAAGAAGAAGAAGAAGAAGAAGAAGAAGAAGAAAATGAGAATGATGAAAAAGGAAGGAGGCAAAATAAAAACAAAAA
>JAPQNM010000003.1:3206842-3214342 GCA_029783475.1 Metacarcinus magister | reverse complement strand
GAGGGAAGTGAGGGAGGGAGGGAGGGAAGTGAGGGAGAGAAAGAGGGAGGGTCAGGGAGGTGATAGTTGCGTAATTTTTTTCCCTCTCTCTTCTTTTCCTTCTTGCTTTCCCGGTCTTTTTCTTAGTTAGGTGTACACTGTGGATATGAAAAAATACACACACACACACACACACACACACACACACACCACACACACACACACACACACACACACACACCACACACGTCACGAAATAAAAAAAAGTATTAAACATCTCAGGAACGAAGAAAAATGATAACGAGCGATGGTTTGTAATAGTTACACAGCGATAAAGGTATTATTTATATTTATATTTGTTCTGTTTTCTTTGCGTTTCATTTTTTTTTTTCTTCGTGTGGATCGTCTGCTGGAGCTTGGCGTTGTGAAAGATGTGTGTTCGTGTGTGTGTGTGTGTGTGTGTGTGTGTGTGTGTGTGTGTGTGTGTGTGTGTGTGTGTGTGTGTGTGTGTGTGTGTGTGTGTGTGTGTGTGTGTGTGTGTGTGTGTGTGTGTGTGTGTGTGTGTGTGTGTGTGTGTGTGTGTGTGTGTGTGTGTGTGTGTATGTGTGTGTATGCAGGTATCATCTCACTTTGCTCTGCTGCCAATTTCCATCACCACCACTACCTCTCCGGAAGACTTTTGATATTACATTACACACCCTCCTTTTAAGTACATACCTAAATCAAAGAAATAAGATGTCTAAAATACCTGCTATAATGTCACTGCTTCCAATGTCAATGAAAAAGGTGAAAACGTCCGACTTTTTCTCCTACAAACTCAGGCGTCATTGGGAGAAGTCTGGGCGAAGGCAGGATTCCACGGCAGTGTTGAGGCGTCCATCTAAGAGGAGAGAAAAAAACAAGCTAGAGAGGACAAGAGTGACAGTGACCAAGGTAAGCCCATCATATTAGGTTTAAGGAAATGTCAAGGTTGAGTTAGGGAGAGTGAAAGCTAAAGGGCGAAATAGACAGCATCAGATTACTCTAACGTTAATTGATCTGCTGCTGCCACTTAATTACACACCTTGCCCTCTAGCGGTTCTAATAATAGGTTTTTTGCTCTCTATAAATCTCTCATTAATGCAAATTCGAGGTTATTTGATCTATTTATTTATCAGACTTCAGCTTATTATTTACTATGCGTTGGAGTTTCTTTAATTTCTCTACCAATAAATATCACGCGCGGGAAAACAACAACAGTAAAAAAAATGCTGCATATCACAACCACATTTGCATTACCCACACACTGTACTGTACACCCTCTATAACATACACAAACACTTACAAAACCTGTCTTTACCTCCACCTAGGAACACCAGCGACCTCGACACACCCTGGCAGAACAGAGGTCAATGTAGGACACGCCCGCAGGCACACGTACCCTAGAGAGCAACCTGTTTGTGCCCTAGTTACGAGGGGCGAGGTTGGAAGCAGCCCAGCAACAGGCAGCTTTGACCCGCCTTGACACGGCTGCTGGACGCGCTTTGTTCACGGTTATGTAACTCTTCTTTCTTCTCCTCTTGATGCTGCTAACTTACTTGACGTGTGTGGCTGGCTGGCTGTTGTGTAAGCATTTAGCCTCGAGTGGGACATGTACTTTTTTCTCTTGTATTGCAATGGTGTTAAGTTGCAGAGAAATGACATTGAATTTCTGCATCAAAGAGCACCTCATTAGTTCCATCCCAGTCCATAATGATCTCAAGTAAGCCCAGTAAGCCCACAGTCAAACCCAGTCAAGCCCAGCCAAGTCCAGTCAACCACAACCAAGCCCAGCCCATGCCATGTCATCCTATCCCATCGCAACCCCCAATCTATTAATCCGCATTAGGAAGGTATTTGTTTTTATTCCAGTAGTTGTCCTTGAAACCAAAACAAAGCTCCGGCCCCGCCAACTATGCTGGAAATGCGGCCAAGCGTCGTAAGGAGGATGGAAGATGAGGATATTCGATACAGGCGACCTTGACACGGATCTGTGAGTCTTCTAGTTAACGTGTCACCAACAATAAAGGTTCCTAAAAGTAAGGCAGTCAAAATGTATGAGTCAGTAGAGAGGCTTTGAAGATGCATTAGTCTATAGAGAGGCACTCAGTATGGTGACCTCTCAGAGATACACAAACATCCTCGCAGACCCCAAGAGGCATGTCAGCTACCCAGTGTCTCCTCATTCACCTTCTCAACGGACGTGGCGAGGCGGGCATAACTGAGTGGGTTTCCATCGTCTAACATCGAACAGAGAGAGAGAAAGGAAATGATGAAATAGCGACGTGAAGTAGAGAACAGTGATTGCTATAATAGGTAGATGACTGACACTGCGACAACCACCACCCAACCCACACAAACACACATACAACACGTGACTACATTCCAGGGTGTATCTCGCTATTGTTACTACAGTGCCTTCCCCACCACCTCCTTATAATTATCTACACTGTGTTGTACTTTCCTCTATACTTTTTCCGTTTCCCCTCACCCATATAACCCTATACGCTTACCCCTGCACCTCACTCCCACGCCGCCTTCCCTTTCCCTCCCTTCCACAACCCATTTCATTACTAACCTCAAAATTTTTCCTTCCCGTCTCCCTCTCCTCATCCTCCTCTTCCTCTTTGAAAAACGTGTCCTCGCCATCCCCGTCCTCGTCAATCGCCAAGAGATAAAAACTGATCGACATTTTAAGAGGCTCCACGACATGAAGCCCCAACACGACGGAAGCATGACAAGGAGGAAGCTATATAGTCTACACTGAACACAGAGGACATTCTTGTATCATCATCATCATCATCACCACACACTCACTTGCGCGCCACCATCACTATAATCATTAACACTCCTATCTCCGTCATTGTACTTTCCTACATTAATTAAAGGGAATGTTAGAATTAGTACCTCCAGAGACTCACTTACTGTAATCATTAGGAATACATAAACAAAGGATGAATAGGAAACTTGATAAATAGTGAAATGAGGAAAGAAAGTAATGAAAAAGAAAAGAGTACAGAAAAGATAGAAAGGGATGATGATAATAAATAAGAAACAGACAGACAGACACACACACACACACACACACACACACACACACACACACACACACACACACACACACACACAGTCTTGCCTCGTGAACACTATGCTTGCAGGGGTGTGTAAGGTGCAGGCTCCTAACACAAGCTGAACACTGATGTCGACACCTACTGTATAGACTTTACCTTCATACCTTCTGAAACATGTTAATTTTCTCTCCTTTTTTCTTACTTGCGTTCTTACAGGTGAAAAAATTTTAATGGGGTAATTTCATCCTGATTACTTTGAGAACTTAATTACTCTACTTTGTTTGACTTGGCTTCTCTCTCTTTTATCTTTACAAACCGGAGGTCAGCTAGGTTTTTCTTTCCTCTCCCTCCCTAAGCTTATCTCTATTTCTATACACAAAAGAATCTCAAGTACGTTTTGGAGTTCATTAAAAAGAATATACGTATGTTATATGAATACACTTATTACGTACTACACCTATATAACCTTGCCTTAATTCACCTTGTGTTGTGTGAGACTGTGAAAGTACGAGTATATAACTTTTTTGCTCTCCTTTCTTGATTACTTCCGCAACGAGTCACGCGCCTCTAGGTTAATTGCGGCACGAGGGAGGCTCACGAGGCAGGAGGAAGGGAAGCCCAACACTCACACCGACAACGAGATTACAATTATGAACTTAAAAAAGAAATTAAATAGTAACAGAGGACTTGTAGTAATCAAATGACCTCGTAAGATCCACACACGATTGATGATGATGATGATGATGATAGTAGTAGTAGTAGTAGTAGTAGTAGTAGTAGTAGTAGTAGTAGTAGTAGTAGTAGTATAGTAATAGTAGTATAGTATTATTGTTATTATTACTATTACCATTATTATCATTATTATTAGTGTTAATATTTTTATTCATCATTAAAACAACGATCCAAAAACAGGTGACCTATCCACATAACCAACAACAACAGCAGCAGCAGCAGCAGCAGCCCAGATGGCGTGCCTTGTAGAATACCACCTGAGGCTGTCTGGGCAAACAACACCCACCCTCCCAACCAATGAATACATTACCAACACTCCACACACACCACCTGCGACCTACAATGACGCACCCAACAACCTTAGTATTAGTATTATTTTTCTACCGCTACTACTACTACTACTTCTTCTTCTTCTTCTTTTTCTTCTTCTTCTTCACCTTTTCCTCCTCCAACTACTAATATCACTAGCTGCTATACTGCTCCTAATCCTATAGGTTAAATAATATAGAGATAATTTTAACAATCAGCCTCGTCCGTAAGAACCAATGATTAATACAGTTTGATTTCTTTCTTTTGTATTCCTTTGTATACTACTATAATGCTACTGCTTCTTTTACCCTTTATGATCAGTTTCAGCACCACCACCACCACCACCACCACCACCACCACCACCACCACCACCACTACCATCACCACCACCATTACAGTCCGTGGGGTGTGGTGGCCTTGCCTGAAGAACTGCTTACACTCCCAGCCACTACGCAACGACACTCAAAGAACGACTCGCCCACCACCTTAACCACCAACCAACACCAATACTAATACCATACCAAGAAGAGGAAGAGGAAGAGGAAGAGGAAGAGGAAGAGGAAGAAGAAGAAGAAGAAGAAGAAGAAGAAGAAGAAGAAGAAGAAGAAGAACACCAACACCACATTGAGGAAGAAGAAGAAAGAAGAAGAAGAAAAAGAAGAAGAAGTAGTAGAAGAAAAAAGATGACTTGGAGGATGAAGATGAGGATGAGGATGATAATGAGGATATAAATGAGGAGGAGAAAGATAAATATACATACAATACACAGGGAAAGGCAAACGGCAACATTGCAATAGGCATGATGGTCCTAACGAGGCTGTTTGTTGCAACTACAAGAACTACACTATCAAATCTACAAGTAAGGAAGAAGGAGGGCAAAGGTGAAGGCTGACGTGGAAATTTTACTGGAATGATCGTGGTGGAGGTGGAGGAGGAGGAGGAGGAGGAGGAGGAGGAGGAGGAGGAGGAGGAGGAGGAGGAGGAGGAGGAGGAGGAGGAGGAGGAGGACGACGACGACAACGACGAAGAAAAGAAGGAGGAGAAGAAGAAGAGAGAGAAAAAAAAAAACTACTTCTAATATTACTGTTACTACCACCACCACCACTACTACTACTACTATTACTATTACTACTACTACTACTACTACTATTACTTCTACTACTTCTACTACAACATGCAATCCATTACAAGGGCGGCTCCGTGTAGCTTAGGATGACCTTCAATGCATAACAGGCACGTAGGTACACAATAAGCACGTGTCTCCACAAAGGTCATGATGGGCAGTCTGCTGGAAACACAACGGTATGAATTTTTGCTACTGCCGTTAAAACTGTTTGTCGTACACGAAAACTTTTTGAACTAATTTTACTGTAAATTGGAATATCTAAAAGTTTTATTGAAGTCATTTTTCACGTATCTGTGACGGTAAGGAATTTTTGATTTTGTGGTCCGAAAATGTCCACCAGAATTGAGGTCGAATAAGTTTTTGCCATTTTACTACGAAACTATTACTCTTACAGGAAAAAGGATTAGAAACAAAGTTATGCAGCTTGAAAAGATCTATCGATTGACGTCATCACCTTTCCAATATCTATTATACCTTTGGAGAAAAGTTAATTATTGTGAACAAAATTAATGTTTTCTTTTTTCAATTCTTACATCTATATATATGTTCCAATTCCATATCACTATAGCTCAAAAGAACGGACGTGTCCTGCTCTTTCTTTTATATTCCATACTCTTTTTACGTAAACCTCATAGTTTTCGAGTTATTTCAAAATACATGATTTCTGCCAAAAAATCTTAGGTGGTACCCTTGGAAATTTCATGAAAATTTCGACACCTCGGAATTTCATGAAAATTTGTACATAAAGGTTTTCGGTCATACTGAACACGAATCTGGACTCAGTTTCATCATTACTATAATATCAAACATTAAAAAAATATATAGAAAAAAATAATAGATACAAGAAATACTTTCATTATTCCCGTTACCATCACCTCATATTCATTATTATTATTATTTTTTTTTATTTATTCATCATTATGGTGATGGTGATGGTGGTGGTGGTGGTGAGGGAAATTCTTACAACAATTTAATAGATAAAGATAATAATAATGTGTGTGTGTGTGTGTGTGTGTGTGTGTGTGTGTGTGTGTGTGTGTGTGTGTGTGTGTGTGTGTGTGTGATAGACAGGCTGACCCCTACCCCTCCTAACAGGGGTCTGCCCTCTCATCCTCCCAGCCCCCCTATACAGATCACCAAAATGAATCCAAAAACTAATGACGCTCCACCCATCATTTCAGCAGCCATTCTCAGGGTGAGGAGGGCAGGAAAGGCGGGGCATCGTCCGCCTGCGATTTTTGAATAGAGTTTACCTACAGTCATACCATATCAATAATCTGGATCCAGCACGACTTGTTGGTGATGTGTGGGGTGGCGGGGGGGGAGTGCGTATGGTGTGGCAGTGTTGTCGGTGGTGGCATAGAGGTTGTAGAGTTGGTGAAGGTGGAAGAGGTGATGGTGAAGGTGATACGGGTGGTGGTGATGACGGTGGTGACGCAACGTTGATCGTGTGAACCTTAGGGGCCCGTGACCTCGCCCTTACCTCTCCTGGGCCGTGATGGGGGCAGGTGATGGCACGCCAGGGAGGGAATCACGGCGCATCACGTCCTTGAGGCGAAAGTGACGCCTTCCCAGGTCACACAGGTCACGGAGGGTTGGGTCGGGGCGGGTCACGGGGCGGGAGAGGGTTTGAAGGGAGGAGGGAGGAGGGAGGAGGGAGGGGCTGAGTCTTCACTGGAAAGGTCCAGGAATGCGCAGGAAAACGATCTTGTGACCTGAAAGTAAAAGTCCCGTCCTGGACCACCACGCAGGCGGCTTCACGTCTTCACACTCGTGTTCGGCGTCTTGGCTCTGCTTCTCATGTTACTGTTTTCTTCTGTGGTATCCTGGATGCGTAGGTGCAGACCGCTGCAGGCCTGTTGTTATCACGGTCAGAAGTGTTATGTAGTGGTGCTCCGTTCTAACAGCTGTGATGCGGCTAAGTTTGCCAAAATCAGTGTGACGTCCGCAAGTTACAAACATTAGGCACGATAAGGTGTACAGCAGCCCACATCACCCCATCCCGCCCACACCTGAAGGCCACAAGCGACCACATTTGAATTCCCAAGCCAAGTGGCCCTGCCCTAGGCTGTGCTGCCACGGTGCCTCGCTGCTAACTGTGTACAGGCCGGTAGCAGCGGGAGGAAGTGGCGGCGTCCCAGGAGTGAATGGCACTGCCGCTGTGCCGCCTTTCTCCCACCCCTTCCCACCGCGCTAACCATGTTGCGCTCGTTTCCTCTGAAGGGCACTAGGGAACTTGTTATCAGCCCTATCGACAACGCCACT
>JAPQNM010000003.1:3159342-3194342 GCA_029783475.1 Metacarcinus magister | reverse complement strand
ACCCCAGCGCCAGAAACTGTCACTGTTGCCCAAAATGTGCAGTTCGCTACGCAGCCGAACTTTAATAGATTCCCCACGCCCGCTTCATTCCGCCAACCTCCGAGTGTGGACAGTTCTAGAGGTAGCTCAAGCAGCAGTTCTAGAGATAGACTATCCACCAATTCTAGGGGTAGCACACGAAGCCGTTCCAGAGGAGCCTCACGCACTAGTTCTCGCGGCCGATCTCGCAGTCGTCCTCGCAGCCGCACTCAGGCGCAGCAGGTAACGCAACAGACACCAGAAATTCGTCTGCCTAGCCCAACTGCTGCTCCAGCTGTCGTGGCTCTTCCACCAACACAATCGCCTCAAGTTTTTGAGATTCAGCAGCAACGACAGCAGCAACAACAGCAGCAACGACAACAGCAACAGCAGCAACGACAGCAGCAACAACAGCAGCAACGACAGCAGCAACAACAGCAGCAACGACAGCAGCAACCAGTTGCACCTTTCGACTTTGACAACGAGTTCAGCGGACTGTTCGACAACTTTGCTGTCCCTCAACCCGTTACCCAAGCATCCTTCTTTGCACCCACACAGACCCTAGTGAGAGCCACCCCGACCAAAAGATTGAGACCTAGAACCAGACCCACTACACAACGACCTTCTCCAACAACAACCGCTCCTCGGCCACCACCACCACCACCAACCTTACCTCCAGCTCAGGACTTTGACGATGGGTCCTTCACACTGAGCAGTAGTCAAGGCGCTCAGCAGTTGGTCTTTGATTCTGAACTTGGCACCTTCAAAACGATTCACGTGCCTACCAACCCTAACCTAGCCCCTCCATCAGCTTTCCAGACCCCTATTAAGATTTCATCAGTCCACCGCCCCGCGACTGAAAAACCATTCCAGTCCCAGGTCAATCTTGCTCCAGCTCCTCGCCCTGCCACGCCATCACATTTTCAGGCTCCAACACATTTCACATCCAACTTTGCAACCTTTAAGCCATCCATCCCTCAACCTCAAATCCCATCCTCGAATCGACCCTCCTCCAATCAATTCCAATCTCAACCTCAGGCCGCCCTTAGAACGTCCAAGCCCAAAATTCGGGTACCAGCCTCACCTCAGCCCGCCTCTAGGCAATTTCAGCCTCAGCCCACCTCCAGGCCATTCCAGTCTCAACCCACGTCCAGACCATTCCAGCCTCAACCCACGTCCAGACCATTCCAGCCTCAGCCCACCTCCAGACCATTCCAGCCTCAGCCCACCTCCAGAGCATTCCAGCCTCAGCCCACCTCCAGGCCATTCCAGCCTCAGCCTGCCTCCAGACCATTCCAGCCTCAGCCCGCCTCCATACCATTACACCCTAAACCCGCCTCCAGACCATTCCAGCCTCAGCAGGCCTCCAGCTCGTTCCAGCCTCAGTCTCAGTTCCAATCTTCATCTCAGCCAATTACCAATCAATTCAATTCTCAATCTCAGTCTGTCTCCAGCCAGTTCCAGCCCAGACCTCAGACCCCGCCTTCACCTCAGCCTGCACCTAAATCGTTCCAGCCTCAGTCCGTGGTCTCCCAATTCCAGGCTCCAGGGCACATTAGCTCGTTCCAGAGTTCCGCTGCCGTCAACTCATTCCCGACCCATACGCAACAGATCAACCATAGGCCCCGTCCCGCTCCATCCTCGCAGAGCAGCTTCGCCCAGGTCTCTCGACCAGCAGCAGGAATTCCGTTACCGGCGTTCGGAGGTCAAGGATTCAACCCACTGCCTCCCATTCCCACAGGCAGTCTTGTAATCAACAACCAAGCTAAACCAAACACTGGAGATGAATTCGATAAATTTTTCTCTGACTTTTCTCTGAGCTTCTAAATGCCAGAAACAAGAAGAGCGGAAGTATTCTTCGCATCATACAAAGTGTAGACATTAAGATTTAACATTTCATAAGGTCTTCACCTCTTCTTATATGGAAACCTTATTTGTTGTTGCCATGTCATAATTCATTATAATTATTATGATTATACTATATAAATTCGCAGCATATTCGTTGAATTTTGATACTACACAACGAGCAAGAGGCAAGAGTGTCCTTTGCTGTCTGGGACTAGAGGAATTCCGCTGCGGAGGACCCAATGAATTACAATATTGAATTAGAAAGACCGCGTGGCGCGCGTTCACCTGTACAGAATTGGATTACGAAAAGCAGAAATTATTACTTATTGTGGCTGACTGCTGCCTCTGGGCGGGTGCCAAACGTTCGACTTTTTTCTACAATGATGGGCAATTTTGCATCTACATCTGTTTCAAATTTATCAATACACATGCCTTCACACTCTGCAACTGCGAAACATTCTGCATCAGGTGATACACGCTTTACCTGACGGACACTACATGCACGGTACGTGCTGCTGTATATAATCTGCTTCAACACATAAATTTATCAAGCTTTTCACTACCTCAACCTTAGGCCATTTGTCATCCTATCATTGCCCCTACCTGTGGCCTCTGTCTCAAGCCACATCCAAACGGTCTCCCTCCCCTCACGTGTCATCTGCTTAATTTGAGACAAATGTTAATCATTGATGCACTGGCACTGCCGACAACGGAACAGAGTGTGACGACTTTTCACAATGACAGAAAGCCCGTCACTATAGTTGCCAAGGTTTTCAGACTGATAACGCATCATCTTATCCACCATGACAGAATAAACAAAACATTGCAAGAATAACAAACACATTGCCCCTCTATTGTATTATAAATATCTTTATGGAGTTTACTTAGAATTATCATTCGGCATCAGCAGTTCAGCAATTTATTTATATAATGTTGAGCACCATGAATTCATAGTAGCACCAACGTTGTAAGGCTAACATAACGTGTAACTGAAAACAAGTTTAAAGACAGAAATTGTTTCCTGTCTGTCGTCAAGATGAAGTTGAGGCAAAGCCCTACTGGTCGGGAAACTGCCAATGGTACCAAAACACACACACACACACACACATACACACACACACACACACACACACACATACACACACACAGTGGGTGAACGAACAGAAAGGTTATGAAGGCAAATAGCGATGGTTCCTGAATACTCTCACAAATAAACACACGGACGTTTGAGAGAGGCATCCCTGAGTAAACCGATAAACAGAAAGCTACGAATGCAAGTTTAATGGCCTCCTTGGAAGTCCCTGTTGTCTTAGTAACCATTATTTTACATGTCAAGCAGGGACGTAGTATGCACCTGATTCTCCACTCACTACAATGAGTACTACGAGGACTACTTGGCTTTATGTTGCCGTGTTTGTAAATAAGTGTAACATAGGTTTCATATTTTGCATGTTTCCATAATAAAGAATCCTTATTTAAGTGTGGAACTTTTCACTTACCAAGTATTACTCCTCAAAGATATGTGGTCCATTCCGGTACTGTCAATATTGGTTTTGATATGCTCCAGTTTGAATCGGAGAAATCCACACAGAAGTTATCACACTGTACTACATAAACAAACTGACCAGCGAGCAGTACCGGGATCAAGAGGCCAACACACGAGGCAATCTCTGCATAATATCAAACTCAACCTATGTCCACCTATCCTCCCTATCCATAAACTTGTCTAATCTTCCCTTAAAACTATTTACTGAATCCTCCCTAATTACATGCTGTTCCATTGCTCCACCACTCTATTCGAAAAACAATTTCTTCATACCTCTTTATCGAATCTAATTATATGCAACTTGAAACCATTACTTCTAGAGTACTAACCTGTTTTAAATTATAACATTTTCCTTGTTGAATCTTTTATACTTCAATCAGATTCCCTCTCATTCTACATCTCTCTGATGAGTGTAAATTTAGAAGCTTCAATCATCTCTCGTAAGGTTTCTCATCCAATGCATCATTTTCGTCATTTTTCTCTGTACTGACTCGAACAATCCAATATCCTTTCTGTAATAAGGGAACCAAAACTTAACAACATAGTCTAGGTACGGTCTGACCAATGCCAAAAACAACTTTAATATTACTTCTGTACTAATACGTTTTACTCCTGGTTGATGAACCCTTATACTTGATAAGCTCGATTTCTGGCTTCAGTACATTGTTTTCTTGGACGAAGGTCGAAGTTCATTAAAAAGCCCTCTTTCACTATCTACTAACTCATTTTGTATGGTATACGTTTTACGAGGATTGTCTTTACCGATACTAGGTAATCTATCAATCTATTTATCAGAAGATCAGTGAAAGCAGATCATGAAAAATCAATTAGAAAAAAAAAAAAAAAAAAAAATAGGGACGAGGTGGAGTGCTTTTGGTTGACAACATAATGTCATGAAAAGTATTTTCTCTTTTTTCTTAAGTAGAATTGTTTATAATTGATGCACAACCAACAAAACAAACATACGGATCTGCAAACTTGGAGTCTTACGAAAGTTCTGAAACGAAACCTTAAGTGTGTCCATGGGAGAATGGAATGGTATGATATGGTGAGATAATAAGAAAACACAATAATTAAGGAGCAGTTCAAAGTTGAAGAGATTTTGATTACAATTAAAAGAAAAAAGTGGACATGAGCTAAGCACATCATGCGCCAAACATTTTTTTTTTGCCTTCTTTTGCGAGCAATCTAACATGTGTATGCCTGTATGTATATTAGTGTAAATAAAAATGAATTCTTACCTAGTCAGACGAGGACAGCCACTTAAAGTATTAATTCAGGTACGTAAAGTTTGGTTAGGTTAGGTTAATTTATAAAAAAAAAAGTCATTGACAAGTGAACCATGCAACAACAACAACAAAGGGGGACTCGGACGGCTGCACTTACC
Organism: Metacarcinus magister; assembly: GCA_029783475.1. Classification (NCBI taxonomy): domain Eukaryota; kingdom Metazoa; phylum Arthropoda; class Malacostraca; order Decapoda; family Cancridae; genus Metacarcinus; species Metacarcinus magister. Next base: position 3,189,543 of record JAPQNM010000003.1, on the reverse strand, counting down.
ACTACCTGGGATCAAGATTGTCATGCTCATATTATGGTTATTTATAATTTGCACAACAAATGAAGCCTCAAAACACTCTAATGAACTTGAAAAAAATACTATTAAATGGAAGAAAAAAATAGGAAACGGCAATAAAGGAAATATTTACTTTTTTTTATCTAGTTTGTACTGAGGTCACCATCATCATCATCACCATCGTCCTCATCCCATATACTCTCGCTGGACACCTTCTCAACTCCACTGAGCTGCTGCTGACTTGGGAGGAATTCCAAGACCAAGACTAAGACCATATGATCAGCTGTGAGCCTGTGACTGACAGCGGGGAATACAACCTCGACAGCGGGATGAAGTTGGCACGTGGTTTCTGTGATCTCAACATTTCAGCGACTGACACTGACCTCAAGAAAACAGTGTTGAAAGCCCTTAGCATCGGCTACCAGACCGTTGCCATCAACAGGGAGGTCACGGACTCCTGTCAGCATCAAAGTGGGAAGAAGAGGAAGAAAGGTGAGGCAGCTTGCACACTGCTTGTGCCATGTGGTGACATGCTGCTTTCCACACAACATTGGCTGAACAGTGATATCTGATATTTTGGGTAAAATTTTACATCTTCACCAGAATGGCGTTTGTTTACGTCTGCGTCTTGGGACTGCACCTCGACCAACTCCCTACTTTTGGTCATAGAGAACATTTGATATCTTCTATATTAACCTAACCTAACATAACATATATAAACCAAACCTTAACCTACATTGACAAATAACAGAATCTTGTTCAAACAAAACTGAACTTTATTTTTCGAAGAGAAGGTCTCACAGAAAACATTGAATATCTCACAAACTAAGAATTTGCAATGGAAATGTAATTAAAGAAAACCTTCTCAAAATGTATCAGGTAATGCTAGAATATAATCCTGAATTCTCTAGAGCATTCTGGTGAAGATGTAAAGTAATACCATATTTTGGTAGTATCTTAGCGACGATGCAAAACTTGTTTGAATATACTGGCAAGGTATTTGTTGCTATAGGAGTTACTACAGCTCTATGTTAGATGTACTCCAGTTTTAAAGTAAGGGTTTGGAATAGGTCTGAATGATTCACTGCTTTTATTAAAACTCATACCTATACTAAGCTTTATTTGGGTAAATTGGTAAATCTGCATAACTACTGCTCGTCCCCTATCTTCTTCCTATAGCCAACAAGCTTGGGGACACCTTGGAAAAGTGTGGTTTTAGGGTGTGGGAAGCAAATATATGCCAAATATGGCAATCTGAAAAAATCTAAGGTGAAAAACCTACTTTGGGGGTGAAAAGAAATATAAAAAGCTTATATAACCGAACCAGATCCCCCCAACGACACAACCCTAGCTTAGCAGTGGTCTAGTGGTTAGTGTGCGGATAAGACGAGCCTAGAGTCCTGAGTTCGAGTCCTGCGACGGGCTAGCCATTTTTCTTTAAAAAAAAAACGTTGAGTGGCTAAATATCACCCACATGCTGCCATCAACACTATCCTCAACTGGGACTGCAATGTCAAATGCAATGAGGAGCTTCTGTGGGCAGCATGAGCCTCTCAACAAGAAACGAGGCATCACTTAAAAATAAAAAAAATTTAACCCGCGCTAGTAACGGGCGGAGGCTGACCATTCAACGCCTCCATCAAGCCTACCGGAGCCATAGGACCAAGAAAGCTGAGAAACTGAACTAAACTGAGCCCCCCACACAGCCCCTCCTAGCTAACCTATCTTAACCAAAGCTTTTGGTTGAAATCAAGTGTATCCCCTGATTCTATTTCTCCTACTGTCCTCTTTACAGGGTCTGGCGACAAGCGGGATTTTTTTTTATGTATTTTTGTTGTCCCTTGGCTTGTACCTTTTTAATGTATATATATAAAAAAAATTCAAAAATTTAATTGGCTTGCCATACTCTTTGCAGTCTTTCGAGTCCAACACAAGTTTGTGACGAAAGCACAGCTCAAATACCTCACTTGCTTTTCCTTTATACTTTACAACAAAATACAAAATCCCATATCACACTCAGTGCAAGTATCCATTATGATGGCTCTGAACGAACTGATGGTATGACCTGTTATCTACCTCTCTGTGCAACGAAGTCACGCGAAGAATTCTCATTGGCTGGGAATTCTGAAGTGACTGTGTCATAGTGACGTATAACCCAGTATACACCAAAAAAAACAATCAAAGCGAAGGAAGCGAGAGGTATAGGGTGGATTCTGTAAAATTCTGTAAGGTTGAGTGGACTTGGAAATTTTTTTGAGGCACCTAACTTCAAAGATGCTTCTTGTCACTTTGTTATTAGTTAAGTTATTGCATTTTAAGTGTAACTCCCTTGCTGCTTGCACATCTTGTCTTGTTACAAGGACCCTACTGCAGCACTTAATGAACTCTCCTAGGTGACTTCCCTTCTGTGCCACCACCTCCCAAGTTAAGCCTGACAAAGGATGACTTGCAGAAGCATGGCATCACCAGAGAACCTGTCATATTGAGCCGCATCACTGTCACCTACTCAGACCCAGGATCTGCCTTCCTCTCCAAGTTCCGTGATGTCATCAAGCAGTATGATATCATTGCTTTCACACCCACCACAGACAGTGCACTCAAGCAGGTAAGGAAGGGTTCTACAAGCCACAAGTACACATATGATGGATCAACCATAGGATTACATTTAAATGTCTTATGTTTTGATTACCTTGCAAAACTGGTCAAAATTTGTAACCAAAAGGATGTATGCATTACAAGATTATTGTGTACAAATCTCTAATTAAATTATTACATGCAAGGAAAAAATAATGATATCGAGTAAAACCTTAATAAGTCATAAGTTTAGGTATTAAATAGGCTATACTCTTGAATTTTAAAGGTTTAATTATGAGTTGTATTCAAACTTACATACAATACAGTAGTTGTCAAGGTCAAGAGGGAGATGCATCATGTTTAACCTCTCATCTACATTTACAGTACTGTTAAGTGTTACTGCATGTAGTACATAGACCAATTGTTAGCTGCACACACAGTAGGGTCTCAAATAGCATGAAGCCAAATAGTGTAATTCACAAATAGCGCAAGGCACAATATATTCAACCAGAAACTATCTAGTATCATAGTAGATCTCAGATAGTGCAAGTCACAGAACCAAGAACAGATTTTGTGAGAGTGAGTTATGTGAGTGAAAATTAACCAGTATGGTCCATGCCTTGACACAGTGATGTGATGGGCCAAACAACCACCATCAAAAGCCATGGAATCTCCTTCCTCTGTATATTAATCCTTGTAAAATATAGGTTACTAACCATATCATATTTGATGGCTAATCAGATTTTTTTCACTCAACACTCCCATGAAATATTTTCATGCATCATCCAAGATAAAGCTATGTCACACCTCAAATCTGTAGTGTATCAAGTTACCTTAATACCAGATGTACTTACCTGTTGCAAGTAATTAAGATACCATTACCCATTCAATATAACTTGCTGTCAATATGCCATGAAAAAAATACATTAAACCCTCACTTTAATGGACTTCAATAAAACAAACCAAACAAATGCAATAGGATACAAAATATTTTGATTGTAATTGTTTAAAAATTTTGAATTAATATCAAATTCCATATAGGATAGGATATAGGATAGGACATAGGATATAGGATAGGATTAACATGTTTCCAATCCAACGGATCTTTTACCAAGCGTTAAATATTTGTCAAACATAATTGATAGCAGTTTACTAATTTTTTGTTTGACTTCAAAATTCTAGCAGTAATTTTGTTTGGCCCAGGAGCTTTGTTTACTGATTGTGCTTGAAGAGGAGGAGGAGGATGAGGCGGAGGAGGAGGATGATAACAATAATGTAGACTGAGAAGAATGATTATAATGATGAAAATGGTGATGCTTCTCTTTTTCCCTTCAGACAGTGAGTCAGACAGTAATGGAGGTAGACATCATCTCTTTAGGGCCGGAGGAGCGGGGAACAAGGTTTGCCAGAAAGCTGCTGCGACTTGCTGTGGAAAGGAACATTTATTTTGAAGTGAGTGACTTGCATGCTGACTTTTTTTTAATTTTTTAACAGAAGTACTCATTGGATTTAAAAAAAAAAATACTTGCTTGCTTTATATGTATTTCTTTTTGCCTACTTGTAGAAAGACTTATTTGGAAGAGAGTTAACAAAAAAAATCAGGCCTCAGTATTTATTATAGTTGTATTCATTGCTCTTTCATTTGTATACATTTTCAATAACAAAATTCAACCAGTCATTTAGAGCTGTACCCTCCCTTATATATGTGCTTATCAAGTTGGTAATTTTCACTCCTATAGTGGAGTAGGCAGTAGACACCTGCCACCCAGGGACATACTCCAGGAGAGGTACTTATAGGGATGTAGGCGGTGCTGCAGACTTAGTGATTATGTTCATATTAATTTTTTCCCATAATTTCAAACTTGTCTCGTATATGTTCATTTCTACATTGTGATCCTTCACCCTGCATAGTTTGGGGAATTGGGCCTCGGATGACAGTGATGGTGATGATGACAAGGAGGATGATGACCATGATGCATCATTTGTTTTACAGCTGAGCTATGGGCCATGCATCACTGACTCTAGCAGCCGTCAGCAGACCATCACACTGGCACATATTCTGCACCACAGCTCCAAATCAGCAAACATCATTGTCACCAGCCAGGCGAGGGTCCCCAGCCACCTCCGCCATCCCTACGACGTGATCAATTTGGGAAGGTTTTTTGGCTTGACGGAAGCAGGTGCCAAGGCAGCCCTGGTAAGGATGGCGCACAATGTGGTATATTGTGCAGCCATGCGTCGGCAAGGTGTATCCAGGTGTGCTGCTCGGGTCACCCTCTTCAAGAACCCTGATGCCCAGTCCAATCAAGAAGGGCAGGAAGTTGACTCTCAGTCCAAGTATGAAGGGCTAGACAATGCCAGAAAATACCTGAAAACAAATTGTACCTAAAATTCATATTGTGTGGACTAAGAAATGCTTGGAGATGTGTGGAAAAACTGCTTTTATGTCTTCCAAGTTGTCAGAAATGTAAAATGCTGAAAGGCACTTGAAAGTACACTCATGCACTTCAAGGTGAGTAATCAAAATCATGAAACGATGGACGAATCTCTTCCTGGAACAAAAATTAAGCAGAAGGCAGATCATATTAAAAGTAGTATAGTTAAAGTTTAGTAGTAGAGTCGAGCCCCATTTCCCGCGAGTTTATTTAGCGTGAAACGCCATTAGCGCGACCTATCATCTAAGAAAAAAAGAAAATGAACGCGAAAGCCTCAGTTAGCGCAAGCTGCCAGCAGCAGCGACTTTTAAAAATTGCACCAAGTCACCATGTTGCACGGTGCCTGATGTGCATCTACAGGGTGGCCTGCCTCAGCCCAACCCACGCCACGGCCCACCACTCACCACCCTTATCCCACAAGTCCACAAGCCTGAAGTGTCTGTCGTGTATCCCACTCGTGACTGCGTAATCCTTATCGCACAGCACCACACGGGTTAAAATAGAGTGCTACAGTGTCTAGGTATTACGTAGGAAAGTTAAAATGCTTGGGCCACATGGGGGAAAGCGAAAGTCGCTTGGCTTCAGTATCCAACAGGAAGTTATAAAATGCAAAGAGGAAGGCCAGGGTAATTCTGCAATAGTCCTCAGTGAATCGACTGTGAGAACAGTATGGAAAAAGAAAAATTAAATCAAAGCGTCCGTTAAAGCATATGGAACTTCTCGGTGTGATGATTGCAAGTGTGAGTGGGATGAGAAATTGATTAAAATGGAGAGATTCCTTGCTTTGTGGATTGATAGGAAAGTAAAAGAAGGCAGTTCAGTGGATAGAAAGAAGTGGAAGAAAGGGGAGTTGCCTTAATAATGTGTGATTGTTTTGAGTAACTACAACCCCAAAAGTAAGAGCCAAGTGATCACCAAATAAATTTTTCACATAGGAAGAACAAACAGCAACAGGCCTGCTGGCCCTTACGAGAAAATAGATTATTATGTTCAGTTAACGTGACCACATTCATCCATCTAATTCTCGCGCTAAATGGGACTTAACTGTACTTAAGAGGCAGTTTTCATGTACTCCAACAAAAGCGGCTGTGATACTTGTAATACTTTTTTTTATTAATACTAAGTGAAATGAGTTAAATGTTGCTTGAGTGCCCTGAAATAGACAGGTAGCCGAGACTTGAGTGAAGGTTGGAGGGATGCCTTTGTCTTGCAGTGGCATCCTCTATCTTTCAATATAAAGGTAAAATAGGGGCACTTGCTTTAGCTGTACATAGCTGCGACCTTTGAGCTTGTGGTGGAAATTAATCAGATACGCCGGGCCACTGTGACATCCAAGTTTCCACAGTTTACCTTCCTCCAGGTTTCCATTTATCCATGTTTGGGAGGATGAACAGTTAGGTGAGCTATGCACCGACTGCCTTTGTCTGGGATTGAACTTGGGCCAGTAGATTCATTGACGTGCTAACCACTACACCTGAGGCTCTATATCTATCAATATACCTAGCTTATATTTTTCTTCAAGAGATGTAACCAAGACAAGGCATCCCTTCCGTTTCCAAGCCCATTGCCACTGTGCTTCTGGACCAGAAATTGTGCCCCGATGCAGACCTTTTGGCCTCCACTAGAGCCTCTAGCCCAACCACCTTTCCCTCTTCATCTTATCCTCCTTCCTCCATCTTCCACTTCTCTCACCACTCCTGTAGTTTCTTCAGTGCCAGTGACTAATAATTTTTCTTTACTGACATCCCAACCTCTACTCCTTCAACTTCAAACCTTGCTTGTCTCCTATGTTGTATTCGCACACAAAACACCAAGCATCACTTGGAAATGGAGGGGATCATTGTGTTGAATATGAATTTTCAAGAATAGGCAAAATAAAAGACCATGAAACAATGTACACGATATATATTTAATTTCATCATACTGAAAACAAACGGTAAAGCTTTCTCCAATAGTTTATAAAGCCGCTAATAGTCTTATGGATTACTAGCCAATGGTATCTTAAAACAACCCTAGAGTAATAAAGTTAAAATGCATATGATACAATTAGTTTTGAACCATACAACATGAAATAATTTCTTGCTCTAGGGTAATTTTTTTGATGTTTCTAAATTACATAAGTGACATTCAGGTCAGTAGAAAACAATGTATACAAGAAATTGTCATTGGTAAATAGCAATATTATGAAGCACTGAACTGTATCATTCACCACTTACATAGTAGTTTGCAATGATAGATGTATGCAGTAAAACAAGGCAGTGGTACATATAGGGCAATATAAATGCAGTTGTATTAGGAAACATTCATCCATAGTAAAGAGGTTCTGCTCTCTCGATCTGCAACTCACACAAGATGCATCCTTTGCCTCATCACAAAAATATATATGTAACAGTGATGATGAATACACCAACTGCATATGATTAACTACATACAGAACAAGGGGTATATATATATATATATATATATATATATATATATATATATATATATATATATATATATATATATATATATATATGTATATGTATATATATATATATGTATATATATATATATATATATATATATATATAGTATATATATATATGTATATGTATATATATGTATATATATCACATTAGCCCTTGTTTCCACTAATGTATTTTTTATTTTTTATTTTTTTTGAGGCAAGATTTTGACAGCAGACCAAAATCAGGTATACAATTAGCACACAACATCACATCAAACTGCAGCAGGCATTACCAAGACGCAACACTGAAATATTTAAACAAGATGAGAAAAAAACATCTGAAATGGCTAGATATCCCCGCTATGATCTCATCATCCAAGACTCCTGGAATAAGGACTGAGATACCTGACTCACTTCTAAGTCTGTCTGTTAAAGTCACACAGTTCAAGAAGATGAGTAAAAAGTGTTCTGGAAGTGCATATAAGTGTGCGAGGATTCAGTACATTCACCAAAGGGGGACGTGCCAGTGTAGGCTCATGTCTATGCCAGGCTTGCTCTGTTCAAGTCAAAGCCAGGGCAAGATGACTTTTCACTCCTCTGTCTTTAGCCACTAATGTTGAGATAAATATCAGTGGGTCAACTGAAAACGTGATTTATGAATGGTGTTTATGTGGACCAATGTTGCATCCATGCCAGGTGCTTCCTACTGACACACCCCAAAGAATCATTATATAAGCTGAACTGACAAGTCAGTCTGCACTTCCACTATTATTTCTTATGTAATCTTCTTTAGTTCTTTCATAAAGCATCTTGTGCGCAGCAGAATCTTACAAAGGTAATATACTATTTGCTACTAAAGGTACAAAAGACTTCTCTGTAATGCAAATAAATGGCATAAGATTTCAGTCAAGACCTCATACAAACTTTTATGTCTTTCATGCATATTTTACAAATGTTATGACAAAGTACAGTGGGGATGGAAACTGGAAAGTGTCTCTCTGTATGATGATGATAATGTTTCAGTTTTATCAACAGGTAGGATTTCATAATTTTGTGCAAAAAATAGACTAGCATAACTTTGGAAATGTTTTTTTTTATAATTTATAATTTATTAATGTTCTGCATCATGAGAGACTTAAGAAATAAAAAAATAAAGTTTACAATAGTTATGCCAACATCACATTTCTCTCATTGCTTGTAAAGAACCAGCCATCCGGTACCTTGCTGAACCCAACTGAATACCAGACACATGCACACACGCACACACACACATTCACCTCTGAATAACGAACGACAGCTCCAAAAAAATTATTGGGTAGTGTTTTAAGTCGTCGTCTCACCATCCTCATCCTCACCAGACACCTCAATCTTCTGAATTACACAAACCTTCATCTTGGTGTGCAAAGAAACATGATTTCCCATGTGGCACCAGCCTTTTTTAATATTATGTTTCCCATCCTTTGATTTTTATTCTACTGGGAGGACATACGCAAGTAAGCCGTGATGAACATGGTCTGCAGCAACTAGAAATATAGAGCCTTCCTTACACAGGTAACCAACAAATTATGCTTGAATCACTTACAGCCATGTGCATCTTATCCAAGGCAGTTCCCATCCCTGATGGTAATAAGTACACGTCTACAAGTCTAGGAATGATCAACCTGCTGCATGCCCTGACAGTAGAACAAAAATCAAGTGTTCACCTGAGAGGATGAAGGCATAACATCCCTATAGACCTTTCCTATTAAAAAAAAGGAGACACACTGTCTTATAAGAGGCAACATTGCCTGGTCTTCTTGTGAGTCTTAGTGCTGGCTGGTGATTTGCGGTTGATCTGCCGCACTAAATCATAGAAGATCTCATTCACGTTGATCTTGGCCTTTGCAGATGACTCGAGGAAAGCACAATTAAAATTCTTTGCCAGGTTCACTCCTTGGTCTTTGCCTACGACGCGTTCATCTTCTAAATCACACTTGTTGCCGACCAGAATCATGGGGACATCTTCAGTATCCTGCAAATAAGGCAATATATGAGTAAGTATTTCTGGCATTCAATGATGATTTAAGTTTAAATATGGCAGGTGCTTGATATTATTAAATAAACTGATTTACTAATATATATTATATATATCAATAACAAAACCCCGATTAACCAGTGTATATTGTAAATATCGATAACAAAACCCAATTAGTGCACCATACAACAAATACTTTATATATTTTACTATTGATTTTGCTGATTTCTTATAATAGGTTCTCCAACCTACACCAAATATAACTACTACACTGATGTAGTCTACTGGTGATGGACCACAAAAGACAAATGATATGAATATTTATCAGTTCAGAAGTTAAGCAAAATAAACCAGCCAAACAATCTTGTGAGAGGATGAAAAACATAAACAGATCACATTTGTCTGTTAAGAGGGAATTCTCAATAGTTTTGTGAAAATGTACAACTGTCACAATTAACAAAGCAGTGACTAAAAATACAAAAAACCGAGTAATTGCACAATGGCATCAAATAAATAAAAAAATTTTTCCCAAGTTGGCAAATATATATTTAAATGAAGCTCTTGCCTCCAGGTGATGATGGGTCACAATATGTGTTCAATGGTCAGCAGTGTGAGGCCAAGTGTCTCCCACATACCCACTCTGAGTTAACCTCTCTAGAACTTGGATCTGCCACAAAGTATTTATTTTGTTTTCACCAATGGGCAGTAATATAGCTGTGGATTTTAAATCTATTAACCCCTAACCCCAATCCATAGTGGCCTGCCACTATCTAGATACTTTTATGAAAGTCACACCTTTTCTACTCATACAAGGCAATATGGAAATCCTGATAAAATAAAAGTATTAATCAATCCTTCCTCTTGACAATGTAAGAGTTAAAAATGTGTGAAGGAAGAAAACTGGTTGCAACTACAGCAGACTTAAGAGCGTAAGTAAGAAAAAATGCTAGAAATTTTTGCCACATTGTATTTATACACCATACCAATGTATGTGTGGCCCCCTAAACCACCTGTATGAGTGACTTGCACAGTGGAGAGGCCACAAGTGGTGACACTGAACATGCAGGAATTATTATTGATGGTTTCTGCCTAGATAAGAGAAAGCAGGTGGTTGTGTTTAGATATCAAAAGCCAGGCCTCACCAAACAAAACAAATCTGCCAAGTGTTGAAGATTGTATCAGGAAAAACAATACAATCTACTGTATACTGTTATCTATAGTGTACATATGCTATGTATATGTATTGTTACCCGAAAGTTAAAAGTTTATCAAGACTAAAATCATAGGAAATAATGGGAATGTCATGTCGTTAAAGGATCTTATTGTATATTTTTGTTAATTTTTCAATGCAATTATCATAATTGTAAGTAATAGAAAATACAATATGATAGAGAATTCTCCTGACAATAATGCTATTAATTTTTCAATAATGCAGAAAAGACTATTTTTATGTTGAGTTGGTACTGGAGGTTGAGAAGCCCAAGAAGGTTTTTGTGGTGGGATAAAAAAAGTAGACAGCTGGTCAGATGGCATAACTTACTTTTACAATTAATTATTCCATAAGAAAATCAACAATATTAAATTAAATAGGGGAGTGCTAAAAGTTAATAAAATTATATGTAACCTTAGGACTGAGGAGACATTTAAAAAATTTTGATCATACCACCTCTTCATCTGGTCATGTGTCGCCATGCAACTAGATAGAACCCATCAACTGAACATTTAATGGGTGTGTTCAGACTGGACGGCAGTCTATCATGTCTACCACTCACTACTCAGCAGTCCCAAGTTATACCTTGTTGGGAAGTACAATCTGCACTGGAGTATTTCGTTTTTGAAGAGTATGGAAGGTTGTGATATAGACCTAGATCAACTGAAAACTCGATGAGAAGCCAGTTTTATGGAACTACAAGAGTCAAAACTTGACCACTCCTGTTTGGAGATGGATGCTGCACTATGATTTTCATTCAATCACTGAATGACCGTGAACAGCCATGGCGAGAAACCGTACCGTGTGTCATTCCAAATTTTTAGCAGTCTTTCTAGCTCCTTATCTGCATGCTTGAATATACTAGAGACTGTAGATTGATATGCCTAGGCTTAGAGCGATGAAATTTGCCCCATCACCTGCCTTGTGGCGTTTCACAACAACCAGTTTGTAGTGTTGGAATGCTAAATGGCAACCATCTCATGCCATTAGAACAAGAGGAGGTGGCACTGGTGCCCATAGACATGCCCCATTCTCCCCTCTCCCTTTATATAATGGGTTGAAAAATAAGGAAAATTGGTTTCAATTACCTAAAAATTATATGCTATTTTTGTGCCGAGTGTGTGCTAACTCTCAGGCAGTCTCGGAGACACTGATGGAGCTAAAGCCTGCTAGGCTGTATTGAAGTGTGATTGATACCATATTATGGTGTATAGATATTTTTTTCAGGAATTAATAATAAAAAAAACTTATATAGCGTGTAACATTATAAATAATACTCCACAGAAAACAAGATATTCACCTATGAAACAATTTTTTTTAAACAGGAAAACACGGCCACAGACATAAGACTCTCACAAAGTATAAACACTGGTAATTTTCCCATGCAGAGCATCCCCTAATCTGCTCATTAAAGTGCACTCACACAGTTTTGTTTGACCTTTGCAATTTCCAATCCGTGACTATCTCTACTACCCATTGGTGAACACACTTGCTAATATTTGATGATGGAGTAAACAAGAGAACAATGTGAACAAGTATTGTGACGAGCAGCTCAGGACATATGTAATGTAAGCCGTATTGTAAGCCAATCAACTGGAAGCAAGGCCCTCAGACTGAGAATATTCCCACCAAATGAGAGGAAAAAATCTGTGGATATCTTAGTTATCTTGTAATGCAGTCATTCACCTTTTGAGTAAGAGCCTGCTGTGATTTAGTAAAATAATATTGACTACCATCATTTTGAAATATTTACTTTGATATACATAAGCCATAAGCCATATGTATAAAGAAATAAAACTAGTTATCACTTTTAAACCAAACCAGCACAATAAATTAAAGATGGTAACTGATTACTATAGCTCAATTTTAAATGTAAAACCCAATAGTGCTCCTTTGAACAAATAAATTAATTAATAAAAAAAAAAATAAATAAATAAATATAAATCTTTATATATAAATCTATATCTATATCTATCTATCTGTATATATATATATATATATATATATATATATATATATATATATATATATATATATATATATATATATACACACACACACATATATGAAAAGAAACACGGGATGAAACGGATCTAGTTATTGCTCTCATGTTTCAACTAATGTCGTCCTCTCTGAAAAAGACATTAGTTGAAACGTAAGAGCAATAAAAGCAGTCGACCCTCAATTTAACGGACGCCATCTGCTACTGGACAAGTGGACAGAACCTATCAAAATCTCCGCTGCTTGAAAACATATGTCCACTAGATGCCAGAGCGAATGGCGTGGGTGGCGAGAAGTTCTCGCCAAATTAAACACGTAGAGTCAGTCACTGTTTACCTTCTGAGCTAGCCACATGGTGTGGTTGTGTTTGTTCTTATTTTTGGTTTATCTATTTTCATTAGCAAAATGCTGCCAAGGTTTGGAAAAAGAAGCGTATTAACCTTAACGTAGTGCAGAAAGCTTAATCAATTCATAAGGCCTCTTTCACACGGCATAGCGTCATTTGTGCAGTGCAACTGTTTTTCCAGTTTACATTGAGTAGGAACAGAGAATGGACTGTGATCAGCTTCTCCTTTACCTCTTACATTTGCGAAAAAAGACAAGGCATGGACACAAATTCTGGGTGAATCCTTTGGTTGCTGCTATAAGAAGCAAGGTTGAAACATTGAACACCTTTTTTCAAGACCTGAGAAAAAACTTATTTTTTAACTGCTTCAGAAAATCAATCACCACCTTTGACAAACAGGACCACAGTATGTCTGTGGAGAGATGCACGGGTGTGGGTTTGGCCTCAGCCATGTGAAAAAATGGATTGTTCACTAAATCCTATTCCACCTTTGCAGGGAGCCAGGCCTGTGGGTGAGACAAGGGGTGCCTGCACTGCATTTCGCCCATGGCAGGCAATGCCCATGCCATGTAAAAGGTTGCATTAAAAATATTAGTCATTAGTTTGAGCTAGTCCAAACATTAGCGCTTTGTGAAAGGAGCTTAAATTATCACGTTCCACGGAAGGGCCAAGACACACCTCCACCCCTTTTAGTCCATTGATGTGAGGGTTCACTGTATTTGTTTCATCCCGTGTTTCTTCTCACTACCATTTTCTACTCAATTACATGTTTTGAATATAAATATAAATATATAAATATATATATATATATATATATATATATATATATATATATATATATATATATATATATATATATATACATACATATAGTGCAAAAAAGACAAATGAATGGAAAATGGTGAGGGCTGAAGTTCTCCTGCATTACCTTCCTTTTCAGTATATCTTCCCATCTATTACGACTCTGTGACTATGACCAACTGAACATGGCTCCCACACTTTCCACAAGGCTTACATGTACAATTGCATTAGGAAATGATGTTGCAGTTATCAGATTTATTATGATGATATGTGAAAGTTCACAGCCTTACCCATAGATAAAATTTAGTAAGTTTTAAGCTCTCCTCTGGGGCAGAATGGCTAGTAATCAGAAGTCCAGCACTTGATCCTCAAGACCGTGGTGAATCACACACACATGCACATATATAAATACACACACACAGTGTGTATGTTCTATATCCTTTTAATCCTTGGCGCCGGTAGACTTACTGGAGGCCTTAGATGGTCGGCCTCCGCCCGGTAGTAGCGCGGGTTTTAGATTTTTATAGTGACGCCTCGTTTTTCTTCGTTCTCTCTGATATTGAGAGAGAGAGAGAGAGAGAGAGAGAGAGAGAGAGAGAGAGAGAGAGAGAGGTGTGGGGGGGGGTGGCTACAGGCTGCCACTGCCTCAATGCATGTAACATTGCAAATCCTGTTGAGGACAGTGTTATGGCAGCATTTGGGTAATCTTTGGCCACTTGGCGGTAATACCAAAGAAAAGTGGCCAGCGGATATCAGGACTCGAGCCCGGGACTTTAGGTTCGCATGCCCGAATGCTAGCCTACTTCCTAATTGAATTTTCACAGGATTGAGTCAAGTATATTGTGTCCTGTCTTTTGATAACATTTTATCACATTTTTTGGTCAAACTGTGAATTGTTTTGGTATATACTACTTCTGGTAATTCACTGCGACATCATTCATATCACAATAGTACATGGTACATGTTTCTACGCACTTCTCAAAGGTACCCACAATAATAAAAAAAAAATCCAGTAAGCTGAAGCACCATTGGTCCCATGCCTTTCAGATTACAGGAATTTTACTGTATATATTTCCTACATTTCACAAGTACAACTGCAAAATTTTTATTTAATTTCAAAGCTAAATTGATACTGTAAGTTACCACACTGTAGTAATCAGCACATCCAACTTTGTTAAATAACTGTGTACTGATTATTCAATTGCAAAAATAAAAGCATTTAATCTACCTCTTTCTGTGATGCAATGTTCTCTACTGGAACCCTCTCCAAGATGATGACCATGACAGAGAAGGGTCCAGCTGTTATACCCTCTCTATGCACAGAGCACAAACCTTGAAGTCCTCATGTACCTCCTTTTCTCTCCTCAAGAGAGGAATGAGGAGACTGAAGGAAACAAGGATGGTGTGCATGAAAAACACAACCAGGAACCCTCCTGCTGTGGCCACCTACTTGAATAGGGTTTCATAGGGAACATTTAAAAATCGTCATAAAGTGAAAAAACAACTTAGGTTTATTTGAATTTCTACATTTAACCTGAAGAATGAACCAATATATGTTTGATGACTAAAAACAAACAAGCTAGTATTCTGAACCAATAATTTCTAAGGCAGAAGGATTATTGTTCTCTGTTTTGTTAAGAGCCATGTGAGGGTGAGTGATGCTAGTCTGCCACCAACCACATCTTGTTCCGTAGGAGTGTGGCTTGCAGCAGCAACACCAACAATAGAAGTATAACAGTTAGGGTTTTACTGCCAATGAACCATGCTCTTGTAACAATTCGGGGACAACACATCAATGGATTTACTGATATTCTCCATGTTGGACATTATTTCACAGTGATCATATCCCAAACAGTAACACTGAATTTACATATCAGTGGAAGAGGGATAGGGTCCATTTTATAGGGAAACTGTTGAACTGTGGGACATTCCAGGTCAGACACTACCATGGTATGGATTCCAGGGAGACTGTAGAACAACAAGTGAATGACTGTGATACAAACTACAAACACAGGATGATGTAACTGTATGAATGGCAAATGGTATCATGTAAGGTGATGTAGAAGCTTGCCTAACCACTGCTGCTTGTTGGCAAGCTGCTACATGCATGCTCAGCTGGATGTTTCAAAGATGACCAGAAACTTTAGAAATCGTTGCATCACAAAGCAACTTTAATTTTTGAAGTTCCTTGTCTGCTTGAAATAAATATTTTTTTCTCTCATGAGTGATGCAACACTGAGAACCAAATAGTGACAAGGAGGAACAATGAAGCAGGGGATTATAAATGGGGGTAATGGGAACAAAGGGTTGCTGTAGAGTGACAGCTCTGAGTTATTCATGGTGACACAAGTAGTAGTAGTAGTAATAGTAGCAGCAGCAGCAGTAGTAGTAGTAGTAGTAGTAGTAGTAGTAGTAGAAGTAGAAGTAGAAGTAGAAGTAGAAGTAGAAGTAGAAGTAAAAGTAGAAGTAGAAGTAGAAGTAAAAGTAGAAGTAGTAGAAGTAGTAGAAGTAGTAGTAATAATAGTAGTAGTAATAATAGTAGTAGTAATAGCAGTAGTAGTAAATGTAGTAGTTGTGGTAAGGTAATAAATAAGTGGACACCAGATAATAATAATAATAATAATAAGGTTTTGACAATTCCTCTCCTTACTTTGTGCCACCCTGCCTCAAGTGTGGAAAAGCATTGGAAAAAAATGGAATACCTAATTGATGCTTCATGGTTTTCCTTGTTCAATTAATGTCTAACTTTTATTTCTATATTATATGATTTATTTACAAGTATATAAAAATAAGCAGCAATTTATGTATCAAGTAAATACAAATGATTCCTTAGAAATCTACAATATATGATTAATTTTATACACAATATAATCAAGTCAGACAAATTTGACTTGAAATACTTACAACCTAGTGACAAGAGTTGGTTCAGACAGATATAGAAGTGTAGTTAGTTTCTGACAAGCCAGGTAAGGTTCTTAGAGATGTGACACTTCTGTGTCATATCTTGGCAGTTTGCATAACTTTGATTAAGGAACAGGGTTGGAGTGTGCGACACAAACTTGACAACATACACACTTTGGTACAGAAAGATCTATTCTTAGTAATATCTCTTATATATTCCCACTGTCTACATCAACCTGTGCAAGAATTTGTGTAATACAAATTACGAGTATATCTGGATCACAGGAGAAATTTTGATACACAAGATCAACATTCTGAGCACTGAGTTTGACAAAGTTGCCAATGCAGTAATAAAACAAACCATGCATTCACATGAGCCAGAGCTTCCCTGCATCAAACAGCTGACTTGTGTTTACAAACATGGCCAAAGCAAACAACGGGGAGTAATCTCTGGGACTGCAATGTGGCATGTTACAGCCTATCCTACAGTCCATGTCTATACTGGACTAGCGTTTAAGTAAGTGATGTTAGGTTATGACTATTATTCTGGTGGTTTGGTTTTGCAGTGGCAAGAACACAACACAGAAAAAAGAAAGAAAAGAGAGAGAGAGAGAGAGAGAGAGAGAGAGAGAGAGAGAGAGAGAGAGAGAGAGAGAGAGAGAGAGAGAGAGAGAGAGAGAGAGAGAAAAAAAAAGTGGCAAAATCTATTCCTCACAAGGGCCGCAAACCTATAATAAGTCTTCCTGTAAGCGCTATGAAGACATTTATGTCTTTCCAATGAAAGTTATACAGGGAGCAGGGCAAAACAGTGCTGTGTGGCAGATGAAGCTCTATGTATTTCAGGTATGGCCAACTGGTCAGACAGACACATTATAGGTGTGGCTACATGGCTAAGGAGTTGATATACTCTCCTACCTTCACTATTTACAAATGAATCAAGGCACCTACAGTTATAGCAAGAACACTTGTGGAAAAGAATGATGGACACTTGTTGATTTTTGTTTTACAATTATAGGTCAAGTATTCAAGGATATATGACAGTGAAAAGAATACCCATTCTTTTCCCCAAAACCCATCCTGAGACAATGATTCTTGCCGACACACTCATCGCTTTATAGTTATTGGTAAAGATCATTTATGTGAAAACTCAACACTGCACCATATCTCTTGAGAACCTTACCAGACTTGCCACAAACTCTGAAGGCGCTGTAACATCCAATTAACGACTTTTCAAATCCAGCCATGCTTTGTGACTATCTAGTGTTATCGTATGAAGATATATATATATATATATATATATATATATATATATATATATATATATATATATATATATATATATATATATATATATATCATATTCACAAACACCTATCAATTATATATCCCTATAAGGAGAGGGTGCCTAGCCTAGACAAGAGATCTTTAGGATTCAAGGAAAATTTAATCTCCCTTCCCCTTGTGGCATAGCAGCCTATTAGTAGCCTTTTACGACACGAAGGGAATATAGTGGCAGTATTCAATAAACCTGGTGTTTTGTAACTAAGAAGATGTGTATGGGCCCAGATTCACTACACTACCTACCTTACCCATCCTAGAAGGTGTATTCAAACAGTGGTATGCAGCAGTCATGCTCAGTATATCAGCTATATTATGTTCACACAGACATCTGAGACTGAGAAACCTAGAAACTAAATGCTCATTGGATGGTGTAGTGTGCAGACCGTGCTGTTGACACATTCTAAGATGGCCACAGGGAATACTGTGGAGGTATTTTTGCAGCCCCCACTACAGGGCTGATATAAATGAATAAATAAAAACTCAAATATGCCCAATATAAATATTTTCAATCCACCCTCTGACTTCATTCAAACAGGTAATATTTAAAAATTGTAATGCCTTTCAAGTCTAAAAACATTCTGATGTCCATTGGTGAAAAATGAAGCTGGTATTGTGAGACAAAGGTGAGCTAAATATAGCAAACTCAAGAGACACTGCCATCCAAAGAGTACCTATCTTCTAATTCATTTTTTCAACTCAAGCTGTCAAGTGTTACGCGAATTGACTATACTGCATATTATTCTTATTCTTATTGTTGTTATAATTTTCTTATGTTCTGAGCCAGCTTGTTCCACAAGCAACATGCCCAAACTGACATACTGCCTATTATCACGTTCATTGTACACATGCCTTGATGTAAGATCATCCCTACTAAGGCTGGAAATGATGTGGGTCAATCTAAAAGGACCAGAAATCTAATAAACAGAATAGCTTGGGGACTTGCAAGATAATGTTTCACAGTTTGCTCAAGAAGACCATCCTCCCTGTGAGAAGACATGGAAGTTAGGGTGGAACTGTGTGGAGTGATGAGTGCTAATGAATGTCTAAAGGGAGGTGGGGGCAGGAAGCATGCAATTAATGTTTAGAAATTCATGAGAAGTGATAAATCAGAAAACATCAGAATAAACACTATGAAGAGATAATAAGAGTCACCTAGCGGAGCAAAGGTGATGAGATGACCAGCCTTCATTGCTGCAATGTACAATAGAACAGAGCTGTGTTGGTGAATTAGAGATGCATGTCATTCAGTGATGGACAAGGTTACTGTGTAATAGTATCTGGGTGAGAAAGACATAGTAAGGCAGCAGTATGGTATGGGTAGGCAAGGTAGAAATTTCAGTTGAAATCATAGATAAATATTAGCTTATATGCAGTAATGCTGCAAAAAATGTATCTGCTCACAGAAAACGTGTTTTCTCAAAAAGGACAATATACTAATTTAAAAGATTAAGGGTTGTAGTAAAATAAAAACGACTAATGATGTATATCACGAAAAACTGGCGTAAGTATTAATATAACATAAGCCATTTCCTGACCTTTGACATTCAACTGCAGTCCACCTAAGCAAGCAGAATGGCAGTACATATAGCCTTAGTTCTTATCTCCTATGTTGCTAGTAGGACATGCTGGTAATACAAATAATGTCTTATAAGAAAATGCCATCTTTCCTGCTACTTCAGTTAATCTATCGTGGTGTTAAGTGATTATATGTTCAGAGAAGAAACACTGAAAGCATTCAAGCTGTGTGTTTCCAACATTAGTGGACTGAATCTCTAGCATTTCTGTACATATTTATTATCTTATACAGCTACTCCAGGTTAATTTCTAAATTTCAAAGCCAACCATGACAGGTGTTGTTAGCTTGGCCATGGTTCCCTGGAGAGCCAATTCTGAGCAAACACACCTATCCACCCAGCCACTTACAGCAGCTTGGTAAATAAATCACTGGGGCTATGCAAAGTTGAAGTAAAGGAGTGACAAGGGCAATACAAGGAGTAGGGTAACTGTGATAACTTGGCATTATGTGTAACAGTAAGAGTGAATGAGCAAATATCCTCCAACAGGCTTTAAAGGGGCAGCAGTGGACAGTGTGGCTCACCACCACTTATGAGTGCATGCCTACACCATTATTTCAGTAAGTGTGGCAGCTGCAGGTTCGTGTTGTGTGTTTATTTTGAAAAATGAACAGATTTCTCCATGTCCACTACATAATTCAATTTGCCTTCAATTTAACTTTATGGATCTTCCAGGAACACAAAACCTAATAATTATGCCATCTTGTCTAATCTGAATGTGAATTTATGAGTATTTGTATGCTCCGAATGAATTTTCAGACCTGATTTAGGAACAAGCTGGCTCTCAAAAAGTTTTATCTCCGTAACTAACAAATCCCTTTTCCTTTGGCCTCTTATCTATACAGAGCTCTGTGGGAATACATAACTAACATGAGTCTTTTACTTAATTCAGACTAACACTTAGCTATAGGCTTTGCTACGCCCTTTAATCCTAATGTCTATCTTGGCAACAAAATTCACACCGAACACTTGCACGGAAAACATTCTGTCAATTTCACAGGCATCCCTTTTTGATATTTGCAAGCGGATCAACAGCCAGGTCTAGCCACACCATTTAATGACACCCACTATTCTCTGAGGTCAATGAAAGACTCCTATTTACTAGACAACTACGCTCATAAAGCTCAATAGCGAAATAAAATACTGAATATACTTCCACATATACTAAAAAGCACTAGATGAAAACCTAATATACTGAAGATAAAAATTTCTTCACCCCACTGCATGTGTCCCTCAGAATAGTGTAGTTATATATCCTCCCAATACATACCTTGACTCTGAGGATCTGTTCGCGTAGGTCTTGCAGGTCATTGAAGGTGCTCTGTGCCGTGATGCTGTACACCAACACGAACCCTTGGCCATTCTTCATGTACAGGTCCCTCATGGCAGTAAATTGTTCCTGCAAAGATGCAATGGCAGTCAATTACAGGCACTGAATAACGAAGGAGTGCTGCCAGAAATTATATATTTCATCATACACACACACACACACACACAAAGAGAGAGAGGGAGAGAGGGAGAGAGAGAGAGAGAGAGAGAGAGAGAGAGAGAGAGAGAGAGAGACGTGAATTATGATGTGTCTGATGAATTGGCTGGAACTTAGCCGGTAACACACTGTGAATAAGGGGCTCATTATTATTAACAATCCTGAAAAACAAGATCAATGCACCAACCATTAAATGATGGAAGTTGCATATTGAGGTTGGATAATAAAAGGCTTGTGATGAGACAGAGCAGCTGACATCCAAACTGGACCACAGTACTCAAAAAAAGGGCAAATGAAGGAATCTATCTAACACCTTCTGAGCACTTTCCTGACAGGGCCATAGCAGAATCATTTCCATTGTACCCTGGCATTCCCTCACTGTGTGTTTAAGGTCTCATCACTCATCTCTCTCCCTCTACTACTCATCCAAATTGTTTAGCCATTTTACTGGTTACCTAACTCTCACATTTCACTCCTGTAAACCTCCTTCACAAACTCATTCTTCATTCTTTCTTACCACATGTCCAAATCACACCAATTTTACCTATTCAACCACTCCACAGTCTTTTCTTTCTGCTGTTACAATCATGCCAGTCCTAATTCCTCCGTCTCAGTCTTCAGGTAACCAAATTAATAGCAATAATTAAATAACAAAAACAATAATAACCTTCTATCTAACCAAAGTGAATATGAAACCTGTCTTTTAAAACTACATATTGTCTGTATAGTAACAAAACAAAACTAGTTTCTAATAACAAAGATGCAATGACAACTATCACAACAACAACAATAGGTATACGTATGTACTTTGTTACCAAATAATACTCAATTCTTTATGTTTTATACATGATAATAAAAATAACAATAATAAAAGTAGGTAACAATAACAAAAAAAATAATAAAAAATACAACATACCGTTCCAGCCGTGTCAAGGATTTCCAGCATACATTGTGATCCATCAACCTCCACCTGTTTCCGGTACGAGTCCTCAATAGTGGGGTCGTACTTCTCCACAAAGATGCCCTGCACAAATTGTACTGTGAGGGCTGATTTACCTACACCTCCTGACCCCAACACTACAATCTTGTATTCGCGCATCCTCGACACTGAAACAAACAGAGCAAGGTAGGTTATGGCTTAAGAGAGAGAGAGAATTACATAGAAACTCAGACCACACAGTCCAAATTAAGTGGTCTGTCCTTAACCTAGAGTAAATGCTATCTAGAGCAAGCATAATAATGGATAAAAATAAATAAATTCAAAAGCAATGTAGTCGAACAACCATCAATGTGCCGGGTCATATAGCCTTTATCGGAAACTTGTTGGAGGAGATGGTAGTCTAGTTTGTTTAATGGAATTCATTGTGGTACACTGCACCACAGAAGGTGGAAGCGTATTCCACTCTCCAACGATGTCATTAATATAAAAATTTTTTTTGTTTAATTCCATTACTCCTCATTCGTAATGTCATCAATTGAAAAGTTTATTTGCGTCAACATTTGTAAACCCTCTAAGTATTATAAAACATTTTATAAAGTTTCCTCGTAGGAGATGGTTCTTGAGAGAGAACATGTTTAGTTATGCCAGCCTCTCTTCATAAGATTTATTATGCTCGGCCCAGTGACCTGGGTCAACCATATTTGACAACGTCGCACAAGCAATTCTGCCACAACTTATAGGAATGTATACAAACTCATTGTTTTGTCGTCAGAAAACAAACTGTCAACAGAAATATATCATCTTATTATATAATTAAAAGTACACAGAGTATCTAAAACGTAAAGTGACTTGATAGAACACCATATCAGTGTACAGTACAGTGATGGCTTCTAAATGTCCAGTAAGCTCTACTTTATCTGAGGTGAAACCAAAGCGTGCGAGAAAAAGCTTGTTTTGAAATTAAGCTTACCCTCAATAACACTATAGTCACTACTGCACATATTGTTTCAGGCACAAAACTAAGTTTTGGAGATCTTTGCTCATCACACTTCTGTAGCACCAAATTACCCATGCCCACCATACCTCTCTACATTATTTTCCTTGTACTCTGCTCCCTCAAGCTCCACTGGATAAGATGCCAGTTATAGGCACTACATAATTCACTGAATTGAGCCCCACAAACTAACAGTTTGTGGTATACCAGAGGGGACTGGCATCAACAAGGGCATGCAGCCATGAAGCCTTCGAGACTTGCTTGTATGCACAAAGAAGCAGAATGCAGCTTGGTGACCTGCCATCAGCGACTAAGACTGACCCATGTCAGAGTACATGTCACCTGCCTCTCAAAATAATAATTCCAGCATCACAGATCAAGGCCTTATAAGTGTTTCCACTAATTACCTTCCTCCTCCATCACTGCTACAGGCACAAGTAACTGTGAATAAGGCAGGAACAGTGTTGTAAGCATTGTATCAGTTATTTTTTTCAGATTTGCAGAAGCCAATAAGCCACTGGGATTATGATAAACGACATGTTCTGATACTGACAGATCATACATCTGTGTCAGAACATAATCTTCAATATAACATATATCATATATGCAATATTGAAGATTATCACTCTCTATCTCTCTCTGACAGAAAAAAATTAATAAATAAATAAATATAAAAAGGCAACTGAAAAGGTCATGTCCATGCACCTTAGTTTCACACAAAATTATTCAAAGCACGGAAAGCGTAATGCAACTCTACTGATATCACATCTGAGCTTCACTAAGACCCATTCACAATGTGACTACAGATACAATGTATACATACATGAATCATACCTTCCACCACATACAAAGTTTCCTGACACATCACTTATCTCTATCCTAATAAATTCCATATAGATTTCTTTTTTATACTACATGATATTTGCTTCTTTTCAGGCCAGCAACAGGTAGAGGGAAGGGCGGATCAAGATGAGACTTCTATTTAACTGTCATATCTCTTTAACTTTTAGATTGCGTAGAGTGGTTCAGGACCTTTAGGTGTGTTGCTGCAGGTTATCCTTTGTAAATCTTTTGTAATCATATTAATAAACATATAAAGGATGCATGTGTCACTGCCACACTACAATAAAGAAAAATCCTTCCACAATACTGCATTACACTCAGCAGCAGTCTGGTAGAATACAGAACTACAGTGACAACATTAATATAATAAGCTCCGTGTTCCACACAATGCATGACACATTATTTAAATATTTCACAACGTAATATCTCATCCTCTCACAATCTATTCCTTGGTAACAATTTTGACTTCACTCCCTTCAAAAGATGGCACCAGTAGAAGTGACCCCAGAATCCCCTCACCACCATCACTTCTTCATCTGTGCTATAATACATCTCTCCCCCAAACTCATCTCCCACACCCCTTATATGATTCACTCAAAAACATCTTCTCCAAACAGCCTGTCTTCCTTCACTCTGGATATGCTCATATAATTTCCAGGTATTCCTAATCTTTCATTGTTAAACTAAAGAATTCCCTCCTAGTCTCTTCGTTCTAGCTAGCATAACATCTGCAAAAAGCTTACAATACACACCCTTTAGATTACTAGGAAAAAGCACTCTGCTGGGTGGGGAGTGGTTACATCACACTTTGCTCTCAGGTTTCCATCCCCTATTTCTGTTACCATACTTTCTGATGCTATAGTTCCAGTTACATTGTACTCCAATAGATCCCATTACTCTCACTATTGACTGTAATGTCTGGTTTCTTAAGTACATCAGAGAAGCACGTCCATGAACCTTGATGTCTTCCTAGGCCTACCAGACATGGGTTTCCTGGGAGGAGTGGGCTGTGGCAACCAAATGTCTGATTTTGTGCTCCCCAGGGAGGGTGGGGGGAAGGGGAAAGAAAGAGAGAACAGCGCATGACTGTTGCCCTTATCAATGAATCCCTCCAGACCATCTCTTTATAGGGACGATGGTAGAAATTTGACCTCGGCCAGGACAAGACACAGCTCATACTGGTCTACAGGTGACACCATCCCCCACCCATTCTTCTGCAGCCAACAGTCAACATTCCTGTCCCTGTCAAGAATACAGCTTCCAAAGGCAGCAGGCAGGTTTAACTGTGTCAGGTGTGTCTCCCATCTCCTAGACGCTCAAGGTATCACAAGCCTCTACACGACTCAAGTCCAGTAGAGAACGCCCACCTGACTTGGTCGTCATGCCCCTCCTTGTACCTTGGTCTTAACAAAGTACAGTCATGCCCAGCTATACCACACCAGCAGCTCGTCCCTCTACACCCTCTTCAGCACAGAAGGGATGTGCAGACCTGTGTGCTACATAAAATACACAGGCAGGCTCCCTACGCATTGCTGCACTCTACCAGGGACCAGCAACTCATCGCACCCTTCGCCAGGACACAGACCTTCCTCCATTCCTTCCATTATTTAATAACTAGCGAGATAGACAGACATACTCCAGGCTGCTACATTCCAGTTTCAAGTCTGCAGTGAATGTCTGGTTATTATTCGGTATTCTAACTGTATACCATGTTTGCACATGCCAAAGATAGTCATCTGGCACTTCCCCGGAAACTTTAGGTTGGGAATTAATTATGTATTACACCTTTTCTTGGAGAGAGAGAGAGAGAGAGAGAGAGAGAGAGAGAGAGAGAGAGAGAGAGAGAGAGAGAGAGAGAGAGAGAGAGAGAGAGAGAGAGAGAGAGAGAGAGAGAGAGAGAGAGAGAGAGAGAGAGAGAGGTAGCTGCAAAAGTCTAAAGCTTACAAGTAAATGCTGACGATGATGCAAAGGAGGATGATAATAATGAGTTGCATAAACACATCCTGAATCAGATGTTTTGCAATAAGCATTTACAATACACTGAAAGTAAAACCCAACAACACAACCCAACACAACAAAAGCCAAGTGATTATCATCATTATCATAGTGTCTTTTAGGGAACATTACGTTAGCATAGTAATTAATGTCAGGGTTATAGCAAAGCAAAACAAAGCATCAAAACCAATGTGTGACCAGTCTAAATAGGAGGCAAGATAAACACCACAGGATACTATATAAGTTCCAGCAATCACATGGAAGGAAAGGCAAAGTTATAAGATCCAGGCAATGGACCCACGTTATATAAAAGGTGAGTACGTGTGTGTGTGTGTACATGAACGGTTGTGTATGTATTGTTAGGAAGAGAGAAAAAATTGTAGAGTGTACCGGATATGACGAAATGTTGCACTATAAGATGGCTTGGTTGCCTATTGAGGATGGAGAGAATGAACGCTTCACAAAGAGCATTGAAAAGCATACAAGTAAATGTTAGTTGATAAAGGAGCTCATAACAACACCAACATCATGTGTGTGTGCATTGCTCCCAACAGTAACAGGTGTAAAATATAGTCGATAAATAAGGCAAATAAAAAGTTATAAAAACTATATCATCAAAATAACAAAGATATTAATATGATGAAGTATAAGAAAAACAATAATTAATGGAGGAAAATAAAGCACAAGAACCACTACTACAGGAAAAAAAAGCAGAGAAGGATACAAACTTGCTGCCTTGTGCACTGTGACACTTTTCTGTTCTGCTACCACACCACTATCACCACACACCACTGTCACCACTATGTCACCACCACCACGGAGCCAAACCAGCACACTCACCCTCAAGGCGACATATCCTTAATCCTTGCTGCCAAAACACGGTCATGCTCAGCTCTCTCCAATCCATGCGCACACGCGCGTTCACATACACACACACAAACATTCTGTCCCTCATCCAAGAAACTATTATCTTTCTCCACCTAGTCAAGCCTAACCTGAGGCTCTTTTGTTTTACACACACAAATAAATAAATAAATAATATATACATATATATACATATACATATACATATATATATATATATATATATATATATATATATATATATATATATAGAGAGAGAGAGAGAGAGAGAGAGAGAAGAAAAAAAAGAAAAAAAAGGTTACGCTCCTTCCTTCACACCGTACAGCCATAATATATGGAGGTGGGGAAAAAATTAATAAAGGACATTTCACACCAGATGTGACACTACTTTATGTTCAGTATCCTGCAGACACACACTTGCAATGCTTGATATACGAGTTTTCACACCATGATTGATGTCACATGTTTGAGACACAAGTCATATCACTCAGTTGTATTATTACAGCCATGGGAGACAGTACCGTGTGGGAGGAGGAGGAAGAAAAGATGAAGAAGCAATCAAAGTTCACAATAGGCATGACTAATAAGATAACAAAAAAGTTGGTACATCAAACAAATATGAAAAGACAAAGATGGGTGAACATGTCATGTTGTTCAAGAGCTGTCATTGGATGAAGAAAGATGTATACAATGTTTAGAGTATCCTCCCAGTAGGTGCCCCTTCTGGTCATGCCCCTGTAGCCTTCTGTAGACATCATATATTAATTGGTCCTTCCGTACTTCCTCTATATAGTGCTCCATTGCTTGCCGTTCTTGATCCTGTCTCCTCTGACAATGTCACACACTTGCAGGAGTGTGTGATAAACTGAAAACTTGCAAACTACGCGGCTGAGCGACTCTATGTGTGCATGTGTGAGGGAAGTGATGTCAAGAAAAATTGCAGAGACAGCATTTGGGGAAGCGGTGTAGGCAATGTTGCAAACGTCACTCACATAGCTTCACATTCAGTCTGAACAGCATCAGTGAAAAACAAAACAACCAATTAAAAGCCACATGTTTATATATCCACAGCATAGTGTAGCATTGCATCCAGTGTGAAACGGCCTTAACCCCTAACTGACAGGTAATGCAGTACTGCCCACATGTAACATATACAAATCAAGACGATTCCTGCTTTAAATAAATAAAAAAAAAGATATGTGGGGATTGTTTGAAGCATATGTTGCCAACACATACATAGTTGGTCCCTATTGCTATTCCCCTAGCCCAGTAGGCACACAGCCAGAATCATTAATGGGTTGTTTTTGACCTAGTCCCAAGCTGTGGCTAGCAGAAAATAAGACAACTCCATTCCTCACAAGCCATGCTAACGTATTGAAAAAGTCTTCCTGTAAGCAATAGTGAAAGACAATGATGTGTTTCTAACAAAAATTATATGGATGGCAGGAGGAGTGCACACCAGTGGTGGGCATATCGATACCAAAATAGAATCTATGAAATATTGATATTTATATCATGCAAATTAATAATAACCCGAATGATACAGTTGTAGTTACACATAACATTGACTCTTCAAACTCTTCGTCCAATTCTTCCGTCAGCGATTAATGTAAGTAGAAATGAAAACTGAGAGGCTGTAGGTTAGTTGGCTCAGGTTACAATAGGGATAAAATTACATAATTATGCATCCCGCCCACCCTGTGACAGCCAGTTGCTCATCGCTGAGAGTCATTTTCATTAGTTTTTCACAATGAACCAAACAAAACCTTTAGTAACCTCAGAATGACAAGATCAATAAAAGGCAATAGGTAGGAATATACTATGTGCCGAATGCTGTTCTTCGTGATACTACAATAAAGTTTGGTTCGCTTAATTTCAAATAGATTTATAGTAGTTTCAAGTAGATTTAAAGCGTCAAGTATTTTGATAAATTTTTGTTAATGGGCAAGGTATGACTGTCATGACCAGTAATTCAACTCTATGACAGTGCTTTCTAGGTACACTTTTAATGCAACGCTAATAACTGTAGAGAACATTGCTTTTATATTGTTACACCATCACAACTATGTGTTATGTGAGGCACCTTCTTCACATATAAGAAACTGCTATATTGGTTATCTGTCGGAAATCATTAATTCCTGAGATATTAATTTTGTTCCACAACTGAGCGGTGGGGAAAGTGAGCTCGTCCCACTTGGTTAGATTAGATTAGATCATAAAATAATAATGTGGTTGGAAAAATAACACCTCCAGCATTGTAGCTGAGAAAAATTATTTCTGATAATCTTTAAATGTCAAAGTAATGATATTAATTTCCCTTGCAAATAATTTTATCTTTTTTTTTGGAGCCCCTAACCCAAACCTCATCCTCTCCTGTCACATACACTCCTAACTAACATCATAATAGCATGTAGTGTCCAGTTATCCTTATCTCCTAACAGTTAAGGGCACTTCTAAGTTGGTTCTATTGCACAATTTTATTATTCAGGACTTACATATATTCAAATACCATTATGTTAGAAATTTTGACTTTACACATCACCCAGGGCAAATTACCTCTCAAATCAAACCTAACACCTCAAATAATCCCTAAATAACACTCAAGACATAGCAAAATCACCCTCAATAATCCTAGTAATCCCCAGATGACTAACCATAACAGATTAACTCCACCACCACCCACCACCAACACCAAAACAAGATATCCTCAACCATACCACCACCACCACCTAACTGCACCTCAAGAATCAACCTTCCCTGGGGTATAAAAGTCCGTGATAATCGATGAATACATAGGACAAGTAGGCCACAGCCATACCACATTCATGACCAAAACAGGATATGACGAAACACAGACAGGCAGGCAGGCAGACAGACAGACACACACCCACATCACTAAGAAAACCAACTACCACAGCCATAGAAATAAACAGATATATGGTGAGGAGGGTGATAATGGTGGTGGACTATCTTATTTATTTATTTATTTATCTACTTACTTCTTACTTACGTCCCACCACTGGGCGTCTCCCTCACACCTCTCCCTTCTACCTCCCTTTCACCCTTATCTCCCCGCAATGCACGCACGCCCAATGACTTTTCACCTTTAAAACACAACCTCACAACCCCAAAAACCCTACGAATGTTACAAGGAGCAAAAATAACACGTAAAAATTACTATCATCTACTCCTTGTCTCTACTCGATCTACCATACACCTGTACCGTGAGTTAATTAAGGGTTCCTCGCAGGTTAAATAGGTGTGTAATTCATCTCTCACCTTTGTCGGATTTGATGATAACTAAGGAGAGAGAAATTTGAGGCCGAAGCCGTCGTGTAGGTGGGAATTATGGAATTATTTACAGTTGTTTGGGCGGCGATGATGGCTGCTCCGAGGGGCTTCCGGCGGGTGACTGAGG
>JAPQNM010000003.1:3146842-3154342 GCA_029783475.1 Metacarcinus magister | reverse complement strand
CATACACACACACACATACACATACACATACACACACACACACACACACACACACACACACACACACACACACACACACACACACACACACGGCAACATATGATTTATGCAATAATTTTAGTTGGGCTGCGACTCTTTACGAAGATCACAGCTCTTATGGGAAGCAGGTTTCGAAGAAAAACCTGCATTGCAAAGATGTTTTGTCACTATCACTAGGCGAGCAGTAGTCATTGACGGGGCAAATATCACCATCTCTTGGGCGATATGACTAACCCTTCATCCTGTGACGCATAGGTGATGACTTGGGAAGGCCACATTTTACCCTCCTCACATGCCCTTCAAAAATAAGGTTGGGTGTTGCAGACTCTGCGCCACCTAATACCACAATGATTATTTCTACCCAACAGGCTTACGTAATCGCAGCTCGGGATGTGTAAAAAGTGGCTGCGTGTATCTTGAACTCTTATATTTGTGTTATTTAGTGCATGAAATGGAGACTAGCAGTGGTTATGAAACACTTACTGAATATGTACTCTTATGAAACCCTTTCGACCTTCAATAAACTGTGGCGTACCCCTTTGTGCTACTATTCTTTCTATTTGCCTCAACACCACTACAGCTGTCGTGATGCGATTACCTCATATTATATGGTGATTACTGTTTGATTCACTGTAAAAAGTCAGGAAACTCATGGTTGAAGAATTAAACATCAGATAAGTGTTCTGTATGTAAAAAGTGTCATTAGAAAGGGAAAACCGTCTTCTATCGGTCAAGTTTACGAAATAGTTGAGGCACTGCGCAACGTAAGAATTCCTAGAAAGAAGTATAATGTTGTCGCCATCACTCCATGACTTTGCAATACACCTATTCGTGACAACATACTCCTAACAGTCCTTTCGAGTAGCTTACTGGACACTTGTACCCAAGTTTGATACCCACTCAGATGAATGAAAAATAATATCTCCTACTGCAAAAAGGCAAGTAGCATATAAGAGGTTCCAGAGAGGTCAAAGGGTCAAAGTCAAGAGAGACTGCAACTGAAGTGTTTTACTTTTATCCCGCTTGTAAAGGTTGAAGTCGTAAGAAATGGAATTAATTTAGGCTTTGCATCTTGGCGCCAGAAAGTACAACAAGGTGTGTGGGATTGAGTTGGTGAAGGCCTGAGTGCAGTGAGGGCAGGTGGTAATTAATAAAAGTGGCGCGGCAGGTGATAGAGGCGAGTGAGATAAAGGTTAATAAAGCGTGTGTGTGTTGTGTGGCGAGGCCTTAACGCAAGTCCCGTCAGCTTAGCCATAATTACTGCACACCCTGCCACTCCTTCCCTAAACCATTTGATATCTTCCCTAAATCATCAGAAACCATCCCGATAACTACATGGCATCTTTCTTGAACAATGAAAATGTTCATTGAAAACATATACTATACGTTCCCTCTCTAACCTTTAAGAAACATTCCTCAGAGAAAGCATAAACTATCTTTCTTAAGCAATATGAAACCTTCCCTAAACCTGAAACCATACACAATCTTCTCTAAGCCATAAAGGACTTTCCTAACACATGCGCAAAAGTGTCCACCCTCTAGCGCCACCATGCAGGGGACGCGCTGATAGGAACACAATATTGCAACGATCAGTAATGGTTGTATAGATGTCATTAGGGATGTTTATCAATCTTTGTAAGTAGGAAACGGTAACCAATACATGGCGCTTAGGGTTCGGGGAGACTTTACTCTCCTCTCCCTTTCTGTGACTTGTTTTTCGTAGGAGAGAATACTGAGGAGGGTTTCCCAGACTCATTGCTATCATTATTATCATTACTATTACTATTATTATTATTATTATTATTATTATTATTATTATCATTATCATTATTATCATTATTATTATTGTTGTTGATGATGATATTATTAATGCACGCAGTAAGGCGAGGGTAAGAAAATACCAGAGAGAGAGAGAGAGAGAGAGAGAGTGTGTGTGTGTGTGTGTGTGTGTGTGTTTCGCAGAATTGTTATTTCAAGAATTGAAGGAAAGTGGAAAGAAATAGAAAGGAAATACAGTGTACATATTGCAGTGTAATTAATGTTTTCAGGAGGCTCAGGAAAGGCAGAGCGACAACCGATAAGAAACAGATTGTAACCCAAGTGTAATAATTACTCTTAAAAGATAAATGTAATGATAATAGACAATATATAGAATGTATAGAATAGTAAGTGTTAAGTGCACAGGAGCTGCCTTGCGTAGGTCAACTGGCCTTTTGCAGCCTCCTTATTTTTTTTATCTTCTTATGTTCTTGATATATATTGGTAAGGGCAAAAACATATTATTGCAACATTATCTATGATTTCACTTGTAGGAAAGTTGGAGGAGTATGAGAAGTACGTAGTGATTCCAAGGTTTCCTGTGAACACAAGTCGCGGAAATGTGTAAATATAAGAACGATGACGTTATAATGTTACTGATGAATAAGAATCGCAGGATAAATTGAGAGAAATAAGAACTAACTAATCCGAAGTGTTCAATCCTTACAAATCATAGAAAAGAAGTAGAAAAAAAACAGTTTAAGATTAATCTATCATTTCAAGTCGCAGAAAATACAAAAAAATAAGGGAAAGCTATTTATGCTGAAGTTTTTTTTTATCAACACAAACTTACAAATCAAAGGATAATGTAGAAGATAAAAAAACAGTTTCCAAGTAATCTATCATATCATGTCGCAGGAAAAAACTAACAATAAAGGAAAACTATATTTAGTGAAGCTTTTTTTTATGAACACAAATTTACAAATCATAGGAAAATGTAGAAAGAAAAAAAACAGTTCTAAAGTAATCTATCATTTGAAATCGCAGAAAAACAAAAACAAAACTAAAGGAAAGATATATATATATATATATATATATATATATATATTATATATATATACTGAAGTATCAACACGAGCTTTACATATATATGGGGTGGAAAAAAAAGATGAAAGCATATTGGTATTGTGTCCTAATAAACGGTATGGGGGAGTGAACAGGACGTGAACGTGTTTGTATGTACCACTCTGTGCCTGTCAGGACTGCCTCCCTCCCCCTCCTTTCTCCCTCCCTCCATAGCGGGTATCCAGTTACCTACAGTCTGTTTCAATTAACCTGATGATACGTGTTGCCTCCTCTCTCTCTCTCTCTCTCTCTCTCTCTCTCTCTCTCTCTCTCTCTCTCTCTCTCTCTCTCTCTCTCTCTCTCTCTCTCTCTCTCTCGCCCCGTTTCCTGGTGTCAACCTATAATAATAATAAAAATAAAAGTAGATAGAGAGAGAGAGAGAGAGAGAGAGAGAGAGAGAGAGAGAGAGAGAGAGAGAGAGAGAGAGAGAGAGAGAGAGAGAGAGAGAGAGAGAGAGAGAGAGAGAGAGAGAGAGAGAGAGAGAGAGAGAGAGAGAGAGAGAGAGAGAGAGAGAGAGAAAGGTGTGGTGCACATGCGAGAAAGGTGGGACGCGGCACCAGGTGTATACTAATTAATGCCTCACCTCCACTTTCCATCTCGTGCACCTTATCAACAAGTAACGCTCACCTGTACTTGTGGGGGACACCTTGACGCGACACATCACCACCACCACCACCACCACCACCTCATCAAGTGCACTGTATGACGTGTATAGGTGTGTTATATCGCCTTTGTTTTATGATGGAGTGAATGGCGAAAGACGTGATTTGCCAGTAATGTTTTTGATCGTTGACGCAATGTATGGGAGCGTTTTAAATATGTAGCCAAGATATCCAGTATAGTGTCGTAATATATAAAGACTTTCAGTGCAAATTATCAAAGGCAAATGGCTATAATAATGTACTGTGGATGTTGTTACTCGAATGAAATTATAAATACTCAATACTTACTAGCTTTATGCATTTTCAAACTTGACTCATTTCTGCCGGACACATATTTTTTTTTCAAATCTTTTTTTTCTTCTCTTTCACATCTTGATTCATACACGTGATCCACCTCTTATTGTTCGGTGTTCCTCTTTTTCTTTTTTGTGCCTCCATACTCATCGTTCTGTTATTCATTGGTGACTTTATCTCATTTAGTTACTTCGTAGTATATCAACTGTGACATTCTGCAGCATCCATTTTCTTTTCATGCTCATTCCATTCCACTCGATAAAGCAATATTTGTTGACTAATAAAATTTGAATGACTGAAATAACTAACCAAACACACATTATCCAATATATTTAACTATTCATCTTTTTTTATTTATTTATTTTTTTTTAACTGTTCGATAAAGATATTTGGTTGGTATATGTATGTGTGGAAAGACCCTTTTTCATATTTAATAATATAAGCGAAGGATTACACAGCAGTATAAAAGGTGCTCTATGAATAAGACTAACTATCTAAATAAACACACAAATAACAGTTTAGTTTATATACCCTACATGCTTACCACTTTTTGTATTGTTCAGAAAAGGAAAATAAAATATACTCCTCTCACGAAGGAGATCAAGTGTGATAGGAAGGTGAACGAATAGAATTATGGTGAGGCAGACACTCCCACGGCTTACTAGGAAGGAAGGAAGATTGAAAGTGAGACAAGGGAGTGAGAGATGAAAAGAGATGGAATTGAGGTGGAATTGCAAAGGATAGAAACAACAGAAGATGCAATGAACAGAAACACCTGGTGAAGGCTCGGTTCGTACAATACATGGCATCGACCGCTCACACTATGGAAGCTGCAATAGTAAGAGGGAGATGATAGATACGAGTATAATGAATATCGTGCAGCTTACCATTGTATAGAATTGAGAGAGAGAGAGAGAGAGAGAGAGAGAGAGAGAGAGAGAGAGAGAGAGAGAGAGAGAGAGAGAGAGAGAGAGAGAGAGAGAGAGAGAGAGAGAGAGAGAGAGAGAGAGAGAGCAAACTGTTAACAAGATCTATCCGGAATGCGAGAGAGAGGGTTGAATATAGGGAGGCACGAAAGGAGAGACAGTAGACTCCTCACAAACGGTGTACAACTCAGCATCCGTCCATTGTTAACACTGTCTTCGTGACGTCACTTCCGTCCGATGGTAAGCGATGAATAAAAAAGAGAAAAAAAACGATCTGCGGTTTCTAAATACCTCTAATTGTTAAAAAAAAAGATGATGTAAGAATGTAAGTAGTCAGTAATATATATTTTTTTTTAGTAAGCATGTAAATGATTATGTAAATGATAAATAAGACTATTACATAAGATTTAAACGAAATGCTATTATGCAAGGCGCTGGCTAACATCACCACCACTACCACCAACAGCACAACCACCACCACCACCACCACCAACACCATCACCACTACGTCCTCCTACTTCACTGCCTGCCATCTTCCTCCTTAAATGAACTCTCTCTCTCTCTCACACACACACTCTCTCTCTCTCTCTCTCTCTCTCTCTCTCACACACACTCTCTCTCTCTCTCTCTCTCTCTCTCTCTCTCTCTCTCTCTCTCTCTCTCTCTCTCTCTCTCTCTCTCTCTCTCTCTCTCTCTCTCTCTCTCTCTCTCTCAAATGCCTTATTCAACTCTTTCAATGTAGGAAATAAAAAAGCTTAACTGATCGTAAGAGGAATACTAGCAAGGTCAGCTGTCCCTCCTCTTCCTTCTTTTGCTTTCCTTTCTTGATCTTCCTATCTTCATCGTCTTCCTCCATTTTCTCTTCGTCCTCTTTCTCCTTTCCAATGTATTTCAACCCAAGTCAGCCCCGTTTCTCTCTCTCTCTCTCTCTCTCTCTCTCTCTCTCTCTCTCTCTCTCTCTCTCTCTCTCTCTCTCTCTCTCTCTCTCTCTCATGATGCATGCTACTGGGTATCATCTGAGGGGAGGCGCCACGTGATTGCTGTGTGCTGGGTGGCTGCGTTGAGTAACACAAGTGGGTCTAATTTTTATTACAGGAGCAAGGAATTATTAGGTGGTGAGAATCAAGTATTTGAATGACTCTCTTTACTAACTACAGAGTCGTAATGTGTAGCCCAGTACTATACACTTGATTTATTTAGCTAATTATTTACTATTATTGTTATTATTATTATTATTATTATTATTATTATTATTATTATCCCTATTAATATCTATAGGATAAAGATGAAAAACACTTCGATTGAGACGGATATACACATAATACACATATATTTACACAGACCATTAGTTAATAGGGATGCTTTGTTTTAATACTTACTCATCATCGGTGTTAATGTAATGAGTGTGAGAGATATACGACAGTAGCAAAAATTCTGCCTAGTAGTTTATTCAGGTTTTCTCGACAGCATAAGGAAGAAACATGACGGAGATCCCTACTAATACGGCCACGCAGGCTACGTGTCACACATTACAATACAACAAACTCCCCTATAGCAATATCATGATTTTCTTAGTATTGAAAAATATAAGGGTATGAAGCAGTACATCACTTAATTGAAAGTGAATTTGGTAGGAGGGAAATGATAGGTTCTGGAAATCATCGTACCACATGAGTATTGCAAAACTATAACAGCCTCAGTAGTGTGGTGTCCTATACGGCGAAAGTTAAGAGAAATAAAGTGTATCCAAGGGAGGGTGAAGCACGTTAAGATCAGTGATGAACAGCGGCGTTGACAGTGACGAGTGCTGCTGCTGGGGTAGTGAAACGCCTTACTATCTACCAAAAGTTCAAACGGCGCTGCTACACTATAAAATGTACGACAAGGGGTACGCACGCAACCCTTCGCAGGCACTCAAGTGTTTGGGGACGCTATGTTGTGAGGGGACTACAGAAGTTCTTTGTACATGTTCTGATCCTGTTTTCAATACTTTTTTTTTCTCTTTCTGTAACACCCGATGCAGAACAACACTTGACTGATGTTGCAGCATTAGGCGTCATACGGCGCCAAACATACACCAGACTGAAGGAGCTAAACCAACAACACGATTAAAATTAAAACGCAATAAAAAGCAGAGACGACGCAACATTCAAAATCACTTTCTAAACAAATTAAAAGAACGTAAATTTAAGAAACTAACACAACTAACAATCTCCATTCGCTCCATAAAAGGCTAAAGTGAAAAAGAAATAAAAAATAAAAAAAATTAAGGTGTGGCACAATGTAGATCCGTTTGTGTCACACGGAGTTACTGAAAACTTTATTGCTTAAGAATACGTGAGTGTATCGACATGACGGTTATATGTACCTATCCACACCATGACTGAGCGTCTCTTAACTGCCTCGTGACTCCCTTAAACTATATAGGTATGGAGGTCAGCAGGTAGTTATGTATGTGGTAGTGATCGGCTCTTGGCCAGAAGGTTGCGAAGTAGATCCTGGCTCACGGCAGCTTCTTGGTGAGAGGGGCAGCGCTCCCACGTTAATCCTAGCACAACTATGTGACCTTAATTACCTAGCTCCGGGAGATTCTTTAGTCACCCTTAAAACTATTCATATAACACACCATAAATACCATTCTGACTAGTGTTAAAAAGTATCTAGGTGTATTGTATGACGCAGAAATGTTCTTTTAG
>JAPQNM010000003.1:3114342-3139342 GCA_029783475.1 Metacarcinus magister | reverse complement strand
TAGATTTTGGACGATTGTTTTTTTGGTCTTTGATATTTCCTTTCTTTTGAATTAGTATAATTATAAAGTTTAAAAAAAAATACTTAGTTCAGGGCAAGTTTACAAGCATTTGGTGATGTCTTTATTTCAGTCGTGTTTACGCAGGGTATTTCAATATTCATATTTTCCATGATGGGGTGTTTGGTTTGCCTTTGATTACTACAATACAATTTTTTTTTATAGAATTCCTCAGCTACCTTGATCCCCTCACCTCTATTATTTGTATGCTGACCTTGTTCATCATCTAAAGCATACAGTTGCCTTCTGTCAATGCCAAATGTTCTCTTATATATATATATATATATATATATATATATATATATATATATATATATATATATATATAAAGTATAGAGTCAGTCATGAATCGCATAACAGTTGTTCACTCATGAAGATAGTGAGCAAAATGTATATCTTATCATATTTTTTTTTAGCGTGTGAATCATAGTGAGATATGATTATTCTTTATATTTAGATTCTGCTGTGATAACCTGTGAAACCTGGATCGTAGGTGAGAAAATAAAGAGGTATCTAACAAAGTGAGGCATTAGGGTTATGAACAAGGTAATCAATAAAGTTATCTTATCGATGGAGTCCTTTGAATTATACCGTATCTTTTTCATGTAGTACAACCGCCAACATATGTAACTGTTTTTCGCTAAGTTAATCGTCCTGTCATTTTGATAAAGTAGCACTTAATTTTCCAGGCCGTTATTTTTGTCATAAACATAACCTTATGCAGTTGTTGTTGTTGTTGTTGTTGAGGGACAAACAATGGTATTTTCCTCTCACATGCGAATAAAACGTAAAATAGGAAAGATGCGCCAGAAGAATAGAAGAATTAAGATAAAGAAGACAGGAAGATGGGATGATATAATAATAGTACTCGTATGCGGAAAACAATGATGAGAAGGAAATATAAATAAATTAAAGTATAGGAAAATGAAAGAAGTGAGGGAAAGACACTCAAAATCCATCAAAATAAGTAAACAGGAGCATGGACCTTCCCTGCATGGCGGGGAGTCAACTACAGTGAAGGTTTTGAAGAGAGGGCGGATGGTGGACGGTGGTGGCATAACTTGCAGGGTTCAGGGATGGAGTTTCAAGGAAGTGTAGGATATACAATGTGTGTGTGTGTGTGTGTGTGTGTGTGTGTGTGTGTGTGTGTGTGTGTGTGTGTGTTTGAACAGTAAAAGCAGGAGTGTGTATGAATTTGCATGGCTGGCGACTCTTAAGGAATTGGAGTATTCGTTGGTGGGTGTGTTTGAAAGCAGAGTTAGGGCAGGAGGGCACAGTTGACAAAATTGGTGACACTTAAACGGAGTGCCTGCTGGCTATCCACTGCGCCTGTCTGCTTGTCACTACGCATGTCATCTCGAACTAGTCAGCTTAGTTTTTTGATACTACTTTTCTTTCTTTCTTTTCTTTCTGTGTTGACGTACGAACACACACACACACACACACACACACACACACACACACACACACACACACACACACACACACACACACACACATTTCTCCTTTAAAACAAGCACGGGTCACAGTTCCCTGTGGAGAGGGGACTTGTGTGTGTGTGTGTGTGTGTGTGTGTGTGTGTGTGTGTGTGTGTGTGTGTGTGTGTGTGTGTGTGTGTGTGTGTGTGTGTGTGTGTGTGTGTGTGTTTGTTTTGTGTGTGATGAACGAAAATGATTGTACACACACACACACACACACACACACACACACACACACACACACACACACTTAAAGTCAGTATATAGTTCCATAAACAGGACTAAATACATTGACTCAAATAACCAATCAAGTTACTTCAAGTTAAGTCAGTTAAATGTAAGTAATTATTTAGCTGGTAATAATAGCACTCGATGATTTACCAAACAATGCTACAGCTGTATTACTTAAAAAAACATCAAATGAAATAATAATAATAACAATAATAATGATAATGATGATAATAATAGTAATAATAACAATAATAATGATAATGATGATAATGATAATAATAATAGTAATGGAAATAATAATAAAAGAATCCTTTCGTTTTAAATGAATCTTAGAACTGATTTCATAGTGATGATTAGGAAGCCACTTTTGATTCAGCCAGTGAGCTAAGAATGGAACCAGGGAGCTTTTAAGAGTATTTCTATGGACAATACAACAACCGAAATAAAGGAATAATATAATAACACATTGTATAGAAAAAAAAAAAAAAATGCTTACTCGCGTCTACTTGATATTACGTTCTTTTTGACTTTTCAGTATAAATTGAAAAGAGTTACGCTTCTCAGGGTCTATGTGTGTTTGTCGACAATGTTGGTTTCTCAATGGTGAGTGATATAATATACGTATACTGAATTGAGCTTAATAGATTTATTACCTCCCACCCGACTCTCTTCTAGTTCGTCTGTGAACCACGCACACACACACACACCCACACACACACACACACACACATTCACCAATCCCGTGGTCCCGTGGCATGACTCCCACCAGTCATCCAGCAAGGCGTGAGATGGAACCCTGCTCAGGTAGCTAAAGATTTTTCACTAACGTGTATCGGTTACTGTCCCCTTGAGTAAGAGTGTGTGTGTGTAGTGTCAGAGGTCTCAACCCTTACCCTTCTATGAGCTGTATGAACTCTGAGCTCTTACGGGGATGGTAATGGCTGACAACCAGAACGATCCAGAGCGTGATCCTCCAGGCCATGGTGAATAATATACACGCGTACGACGAGTGACTTAATCATGTTTTAGATACAAGTGAGTGACGGAAAAAGATATTCCCTCTCACCCATTCACTATCTCTCACACACACACACACACACACACGCGCGCACGCAAACACACGCCGACACGCACCCACACCCACACATACACAGACACACACCCACACATACACATACACACAGACACACATCGCGTTAGGTAAGAATTAAAGGGGAACATACGTATTATTTACTTATTTATCTCAACTTGTGGAATCAATCCCGGGACACACGCAAAAAAAAAGAAGAAAAAAAGCAAAGAAAGAAAGGCAATAATTCCGAAACTACAACTAGGAGAATCATTACCACCGAGAGAGAGAGAGAGAGAGAGAGAGAGAGAGAGAGAGAGAGAGAGAGAGAGAGAGAGAGAGAGAGAGAGAGAGAGAGCCAATCTAATTCCTGAAGTGCCCTTGGAAGAGTGCAAGTCGGCGAGAGAGAGAGAGAGAGAGAGAGAGAGAGAGAGAGAGAGAGAGAGAGAGAGAGAGAGAGAGAGAGAGAGAGAGAGAGAGAGAGAGAGAGAGAGAGAGAGAGAGAGTTAAATGATCCCCCTGAACTAAGTAACTAAAGATCATATATAATAGTTCTGCTAAGGTTAACGAGAGTGTTACTTATACATTTCTCTCACCAAGGGAGGGAGGATATACGAATATTCAAGAGCTTCTCAGTGTTTGAATTAATGGTTGTGTTTTAAAATGTATATATTTATGTATGTAAGTAGGTAAACATGTATGTATGTACGTATGTATGTAAGCATGTACGTACGATAAAGCACTCACCAACAACCCCATACGTACATAATCAGACCTAGACTGAGGATGCCTGACCTACATAATCTGGACCAATGTTTTAGGACACTGATAATCATTGTTTTGCTTTGAGAGAGAGAGAGAGAGAGAGAGAGAGAGAGAGAGAGAGAGAGAGAGAGAGAGAGAGAGAGAGAGAGAGAGAGAGAGAGAGAGAGAGAGAGAGAGAGATAAAAAATTCTTGCTCAAGATTAAGGGGCGTCAACCGATTCTATCCATCCCGAGAGAGAGAGAGAGAGAGAGAGAGAGAGAGAGAGAGAGAGAGAGAGAGAGAGAGAGAGAGAGAGAGAGAGAGAGAGAGCACATGGCACTCGGCTATCGTGACTCTTAAGCAAGTGTTTGCCTAGTGAATCTGTTAGACTAATAATAATAATTCACTTACTCCCCCAAACACACATGCGTACGTACATGGTATACACATAAGTGACGGAATAAATGCAAACAAACAAAAAGAAAATAAATAATAGTCCATTTCAAGTTGATGGAGCCAACAGCGGCCTAGAAAGAGAGAGAGAGAGAGAGAGAGAGAGAGAGAGAGAGAGAGAGAGAGAGAGAGAGAGAGAGAGAGAGAGAGAGAGAGATGGAGAGAGAGAGAGAGATATGCATATACTAGCACTTCACAAAGCACGTCACTGGCGCCATTCACTGTCTGACACACACACACACACACACACACACACACACACACACACACACACACACACACTTATCTTAAAAGAAAACATTAAACATGCATTTTGTCTTAGATTACAAAACGTCACCATTTTATTCTTTATACATTTTTTATAACACTTCTTATTAATAAAGGAACACCATTGGAAGTATATATATATATATATATATATATATATATATATATATATATATATATATATATATATATAATGTATATTCATAAAGAAAGTGAAAACCTAACCTAATATATTAAATCATACATGAAGTGACATTTAGTACACACATACATACATACATGCTAGCTTTACTTCCATGCACACACACACACACACACACACGCACACACACGAGCTCCTCTACTCACTATATGACAGAGAGCTGGGATGGAGGCGTGAGTGAGTACGTGTGTGTATATATCCGAATGGAGCAACAGCAACACGAGTCTAATGCAAGCTGCCGAGTGTACTGGAGGCCGCCTTCCACCGCCACTTCAAGCTGCACACTGAACTCAACTACCGCCTGTTGCTCGGCCTTAACCCAACCGTGCCAACCTTCTACACATCCCACTGCCACACATAACCTCGCCCACTCCTAGCCACCAAGCGTTATAGGAAGCTTCTTTATCATCATTATTATTATTATTATTATTATTATTATTATTATTATTATTATTATTATTATTTCTACTAGTCGGGTGTGCTTTGTGATTTTTCTGTTCTTTTCATCCAGTTTTTTTTTCTTCAATGCAGCCCCGCACAAGCCTATGAGGAAAATTTCAACTGTACATATAAGTTAGTGTTGTTATTATGATTATTATTAATACGATCACTGTTGTTGCTAATATTACTTTGATTTCATGTGGCTGTTGATTTTGTAATTTATTTTTATTCAACTGGATAATTTTTTTTTTTCTCGAATAAATAATATTGAAACATTGTTACTGTTCGAAACACACACACACACACACACACACACACACACACACACACACACACACACATATCCTCATACAGTAACTATTTTAGCGGGTATAGCGCTAATATTGTCACCTACAATCTTCATTCCTCCCTTTCCTTATCAAGTCTACCTGTCATTATTTAGCCATATAAATTTATCCATTCATTAATTCATATATGTAACCTTGATGCAGTTCAATGAATATCCACGAACAGTTTCCACTTAATATAGTGTTTCCTAAACCCATGGTGGTCGCGGCCCAAATGGAAAGGTCACGAGTTTGTTCCCGACTCTTGCGGTGGTAAGCCCTGCGGGGAAAATAAATATTGCATATATAAAAATTCATAAACATGATTTCTTAGTATAATCATGTAGCGAAGGTCGGGAACTATATAAGAAATAAAACAGAAGGTAATGAATGCTGCTCTTCCACAAAAAGGTTTAGACCAATGGAAACCTTGCATGGTTGGAAACACATAAGGAGGCAAACACTATATGGTTTGTATCAGTCCTTGGCGGGTCATCAGACAGAAGAAAAAAATGTATTCACGATCATAAAAAAAGGGAGTGCCTTATTCAACACTAACAAATTCCACCCCCCCCCCTTCTCTCTCTCTCTCTCTCTCTCTCTCTCTCTCTCTCTCTCTCTCTCTCTCTCTCTCTCTCTCTCTCTCTCTGTGTGTGTTGACTGTTGACTGGTGACTGTGTTGAGGATACCCTTCACTGGTGTGGGTGGAGCTTTTACGGCAAGTTTGGAGTGAGCACGGAGGAGCAAGACATTGACCCAGTTAAAGGCGGCCGACCTGCAACGCTTCATATCCGGAACTCCGGCAAGTAGTCAAACGTTGCAGTGGGAAACAGGATTTTGTTCTAAAGGGCACTCTCAGCAATTCAATGGGTAAACGAACACTAACATGTATGTATACCATGCAGTCCTACGATGATGATATTGACTGCATCATGAACCTGAAATAGGACTTGCTTCCTGTAATGTCAAATGGACTGTGATATATTGGATTGGATGAGTCGATAATACAAAAGCAGGCAGCATTTCCATCAACATTTCAAGTTATAGAATTACTGCATGTATAACTATTGTACATATATATGTATGCAGCAATGTTTTATGAATGAAATATAAAATGTTTGTCGAACAAGTAAATATCTTCAAATGAGCAAAAGTATTCATTTATTTTTTTGAGGAAGGAGATCTTCAAGTGAACTGTGTTTATGGAAATCAGAGTTAGGCCGCGTTAACGAACATACTGAAAGGAATGCTATTTGTTACTGAACATG
The DNA here is from genome assembly GCA_029783475.1 of Metacarcinus magister. Lineage (NCBI taxonomy): Eukaryota > Metazoa > Arthropoda > Malacostraca > Decapoda > Cancridae > Metacarcinus > Metacarcinus magister. The sequence goes on along the minus strand of JAPQNM010000003.1, from coordinate 3,132,805 downwards.
AAACTGTGTAGCAACAGTAAGACAACTCACTATACTCATAACAACACTCTAGGCTTGACGTACTACACTCAAGATGATGATGATGATGATGATGATGATGGTGGTGATGATGATGACATGATACATGAGTGTTTGCTGATGTTGGCTCGCGTTAGCATAAGCCTTAGTTGTTCCTCCTCAATACTTTGGCCTTCTTATTTAAGTAGGTAATCCACTAATGCAATCCATATAGTACATTATCTTAATTCATGTGTGCGTGGGTGCGTGTGTACCTAAACAAGATCCCATGAAGTGTCTAGTATTTTTCCGGAGATTCAACATTGTCTCGGTATCATGTCTTACCCATCATTGTATGTGTTTATTAGAGTATCTCAATAAAATATTTGCATATAGGTAACACGTGAGCTGTTTTCGATAAATTATCATTTATAGTATATGTATGGCGATAGCACAATCGGCTCACAGCCGATAACTCTTGGTTATAAATTTCGGGTCAGACAGAGATACTATGGGCTTGCCTCCTTTCACGCTGTAGCCCTTGTTCACCTAGTAGGAAATGAGTACTGGTAGGAGCAGAAGGCTAGCAATCCTTCCCTCCTGTGTGTGTGTGTGTGTGTGTGTGTGTGTGTGTGTGTATTATATATATATATATATATATATATATATATATATATATATATAATATATATATATATATATAAACATATTATGTACATATATATATATATATATATATATATATATATATATATATATAAACAAACATATTATATACGTATATATATATATATATATATATATATATATATATATATATATATATATATATATATATATACGTATATAATGTGTTTGTTTATATATATATATATATATATATATATATATATATATATATATATATATATAAAACAACAACAAAACAGTATATTAAGCAATCCTCGTTAGGGTTCATTCACTTTCCAGTCTAATGCTAACCACAACAGTGAGTCTGAAATCAACAAGGGTGGATTGCACTGCATTGTTTGATTGATTACCTTCGTGCTAGATCGTTGGGACACATTCCGATCCTGATTACCCAACTATACAATTACAACTGTTTATTCCCAAAAATGCTGAGTACAGATTAAACGCATGAGTTTCGAAAAAAAAAAAATAAAGTGTACATTGCATTACTACTACCACCTGTGAAACTTTAAAAACGTGGTCGGGTGCTTATGTGTCAATAATGATAAAATATAAACAATAATGAGGAATTCAAGGGCCAACAAATTATCATTCTTATGTCACCGTATAAAGATGCGTGAAGCATACAACTTTTAATTGGTCGCGCGTTGTGTTTGGTAATGTTGCCTGCGGTGTGGTGGCAGCCTCTGTCAACTATCCTTTCAGTCCCTTGTGAAATCATTTGAGGATCGCTCAGTTGAGCTGAAAGGAATCTGTGAGGGAGGAGGAAAATGTGTGTGTGTGTGTGTGTGTGTGGCGCGCGCGCGCGTGTGTGTGTATGTGTATGGCGCCTTGCTGACCGATGGGCAGGAAGCCTGCCCGATGACTGTACTTCATCCCAAGAGGCCACACATCCACCAGTTTATTATTATTATTATTATAATTATTTTCATTACTATCATATGCACAGGAATGGAGGCAGGCCCCTGGTTGAGAAAGAGAGAGAGAGAGAGAGAGAGAGAGAGAGAGAGAGAGAGAGAGAGAGAGAGAGAGAGAGAGAGAGAGAGAGAGAGAGAGAGAGAGAGAGAGAGAGAGAGAGAGAAAATGAATAACATGTAAATGTATATAGCTGATCATAGTGTAAATAGTGAATCTCATCTGAGTGAGGAGCAGGCAGCAAGAGTGACGCCGCTACGGTTGCATAACACTCCAGGGGAGATGACGAGGTGCTGCTGACACCTTATCATCGACCCTCTACGCCTCCTCTTTAACCGTTTCCTTTCGTGTCTCGTTAATAAAACCTGAGAGGAGTTCATCTCCCTTTCACAACCCAAAACATCTCCTCTTAAACAGACTACTACAAACGCACAATACGAAGTGTTAAAACAATTATATGTGTCATCCACTAGGCACGATAAAAACTATATAATTCCCAAGTTGGACCATCTGTAATATTACGAAATACAATAGTAACTGACTTCCTGTGTCAATTTTGGTTACACGTGCGGTCTTGGGTTGATTTTTTTTTATCCATGGAATACAATCTCTCCTTCTCTAAGTCTTCTCCTCAGATGTCTGAAGCTACTGACAATAGCTGTTACTGGTTTGCCTGCCATACTTTTTCATTTCAGGCTGTGTCGATGTTGCATAGGAATACTATTTGTCCAGTATTTGCTGGACACACCTTATTTTAATGGCCAATAAGGATCTACTTCCTTGAGAGCTCCATAGTGTTTTCGTGATCAATAACTATCAGAAGATTTTCAATAGGTTTCATTTGTCTGTATCCGCCCACAATATCAGGGCTGCCTCATCATCAATATATGATGCCAGCTATCTCTACTACCAATAATAATAAAATAACAATAATAAAACTTGTACACCTATAGTATGTAAATAGTGTTAGCAATGTGCAGACTCAGGTTTGGACGTGATCCACTACCATTGAGTTTCCCGCTAGCTTCACCAGTACACAATAGAAGCGTGTATTTTGACAGTTGAAACCAAATGATACCTATATATTGCACTGAGGAAAAGCCTTTTATTTTATTTTATTGTGACGTAGCAACAGTAAGATCAATCATTAATGTCACTTTCTAATATTACATAAAAACTGTAACTGTGATTGTTTTTATGTTTCACTTCTTCCAATACTCGTTTTTCTTTGCACAGTAGAAATCTCAGTTTGGTAAATGCTGATGATAGAAGGTGAAAGGTAAATCAGCTCCTGTTTGTGGATGATATGAATTTAATGGCGGATTCGGAAGAGAAATTGTGTCAGGTTCTGGAAAAATTTGGATGATTATGTAGGAGGAGGAATTAGAGCAAAGTACTGAAATACACAAAGCGGGTTGTTGGTAGAAGGATGAATGTTATATTGAATGGTGAACTGATCAAAGAAGTGGAATGTCTTAAATATTTAGGGTCCAAGATTACTGTAGATGGAGGAATATAGACAGAGGTGAAGTCTAGGATCAATGATGTAGGAAAGGTGTTGGGAGGAATGAAAAAGGTGTTTAGTTATAAAGTCATGGGAATGAATGTTAAGAGAAGATTGTATGAATGAGTAGCAGTGCCAACTTCATTACATGGGGCTGAAACATGGAGTATTGCAGTAGCAGAAAAAAAGATTAAATATAATGAAGATGAGGTGTGTAAGGAGTATGTGTGGAGTAATGCATATGGACAGAGTGAGAAATGAGGTGTTGTGAAGGAGAACAGGTGTTACGAGAGAGTTGGGTGGCGGTGAGCAGTGGTGAATGCATGAGAAATGATGCAACTTTGACGACCCGTGATGGAAGTTCTTGCACATCTGGTGTGACCCTAGGATCAGATTATGTGCAGTAGGGAGAGAAGCCTGAGTTAAGTATGAAGTAGCAGAAGATAATGAGGCATCTATCAGCTCACAACCTTCACTCTGATTGTCAGTATGGTTTTTGGAAAGGCTGGTCTACTGGTGATCTTGCTTTTCTAACTGAATCTTGGTCATCCCCTTTTAGGGACTTCAGTGAAACCTTTGCTGTCGGCCTTGACATATTAAAAGCCCTCGATAGAGTCTGGCATAAGTCTTTAATTTCTAAACTACCCTCCTACTGACTCTGACTCTCTGTACCTTCATCTCCAGTTTCCTTTCTGACCGTTCTATTGCTGCTGTAGTGGACGGTCACTGTTCTTCCCCTAAAACTATTAACAGTGGTGTTCCTCAGGGTTCTGTCCTATCATCCACTCTCTTTTTATTATTCATCAATGATCTCCTAAATCTGACTCAATTCCCTATCCACTCCTATGCTGATGACACCACTTTGCATTTTTCAACGTCGTACAACAGACGCCCAACCTAACAAGAATTAAATGATTCAAGGCGAGATGTTATAGGACGCCTAACTTCTGATCTTTACACAAGTTTTGCTGGGGTGGTTTAGAATAAACAGGCAGCTGACAACGATGAGTGGAGAAGGTTGGTGGGAAGCCTTTGTCCTGCAGTTAAATCATAGATGATGATGATGATGATCTGCAATGCAAATAAAATGCCAAAAGTGGAAGACATGCAATATCACCTACTGGCTCCTCAGTAAAACTTATCTAACGCTGACCAGAACCCTTGCTGGTCTAAATAGTTATCAATTTGTTCCATGTTGAAAAATCGATGGTCAATCTATGGTGTAATAACATATTGTACCATGCCATAACTACATGCCTTGCTCACCAGATATATTTTCTTTTGCTTAAAGAGGAAAAATAAATATTGTTTCAAGCACCAACTATCAAAGCAACCAATCTATTTCATCATTACTCAATAATTACATCAATTGCAGCTTGCCTCTGAAAAGAATCCACATACACATCTTCATGCTCTTATCAATTCACCCAAAACATAATACACTTGATAAAACCTACTACATACATAACTCTTCCATAAAAACTGTACGCCACATCTACACAGCATTGAGTTCCCTGTGAAGTCTTTCTGACACATCAAATCTTGTTAATGAAAATGCATCCTCATGATGCACCTTCTCCGCCAAGCTACATAAACTGTTCATCACCAATAGCTGTTCATAAATAGGTATATATACTCAACACATTCCTGGCCAGTCTACTCCTTTACCTATCCAGTAACAACTTTTGTTTGACACATTTCAAAACATCACACTTATCTCAGCAAAGCATACATACTCACTTACTAATGAATGCTATTGTTGTTCTAAGATGTAGAGATCGTTTGGGGGTTGATTCCACTCCCTGTATGCCGCTCTACCAAACCTATTGCACGGAAGTGACCTGACCTGTGTGGTCACTGTGCCCTTGACCTCTCTGGGTCTATCTAGTAAACTTCATAAACCATATATACAGTATACATATATATATATATATATATATATATATATATATATATATATATATATATATATATATATATATATAATTATTGTGATCCTAAAAAAAAAAAAAATCCATTCATAACACTATAGCCTTATTATAAAGTAAAATTTATACAGATTCATTTAATAAAAGTAGTAAATAATTGATATATAAAACAGAAATTTTGTGTGAGGACTGATGTGGCAGTGCGGTGGGATGGTGATTCCCCACTGGAGCCACACCCAAACGATCTCTACATTTTAGAACGACTATAGGATTTCTCTAATTTGTTGGAACCACACATATATGCTTACAGCTCATAAAAAACAATGTACATATCTACATGTTCTAATTTCCACAGAAAATTTTGTAAGCACAGTTATTCAACGAAGTGTTTTCACCCCTGAGTTGGTCACTTGGTAAATTAGTTTTGCTGACAACATAACCCAGACTGCATTTATAGTGTTGAACAATGCAGCGACTGTCAATAGTGTGAATCATGAGGTCATCAAGTACTGACAACACCACCTACATACCACTCTGGCTGCCTTCAACACATGTGTCTCCACCCTGATGCCATCGGGCTGACCATGTCAAGAATGTGGTGTTTGTTAGTAGAACACAGAGATCACATCATCCCACCATCCTGGGTGCCTTCACCACACTGATACTAGTGCAAATCTAACCAAAAACATTTGTGGAAGATGTCATGATTGTTTTTTTCTGTTAGTAGAACACAAAGTGGAGATGTCATCCAAACACCTTTGTTGGCTTCAACACACTGAGGCTTTCAGGTATCATGAGTGCATCACCTCTTGGCAGAACACACATCATTCCAACTCATAATAGGGATAAAACACTCAGTCAGCAACAACCACACTACCACTACCCTGTACTAACACATCACAACTCCATCAAGGGTGGACCAACTCTACAGTACTACAGTCAGTTTTTCACAACTGTGAAGGTTAACTTATAAGCCTGACCATTTAAAGATTCATTGTAGAAATAGTGTTTCACTTATATTCTTCTACTTGAAGCAAAGCTTTGTAAGTTGTAGAAGATGATGTCCCTGAGGCATGGGAATTCAGAACAAATATTTCCATTTTTCCCACGAGTTGAGTCATAAAAGGTGACTGAATGGGGCAAAGGTGGAGGGCTGGGAAGCCATCCCACTGTAATCTAATAATCTCACATAATAAGAAAGAATCAAAAGGAGCTTTCTCATTCTTTTTTTGATATTGATATACATTAACTTTACTAATTCTAATTCTGTTTTTCCACATTCATACAGGTTAAACACTATTAACTTCTTCAGGATTTTTCTCTATACTTTCTGGGAGTGTAAATTTCAGTGGGTCTTTTTTATATACTTTTTGTAGCCCTCGCTCTCCAAAATTTGTGTGTGTTACAGGACAGAGACCCTCACAAAAATGTCAAATATACTAATATTAAATTTGAGTCATCTTGATTTATGTTTAAAATATGGAAATTTTGAATAATGTGTATCTCAAATGTAATATAGTTACCGTATTTCCCGCCTTATAAGACGCACAAAAAAAAAACCCTCCAAAAATCATCCAGCGTCTTATACCGTGATGGTTAGGTTTTAGTAGGCCTTAGGGAAGAGGTTACTGGTACTAGGCTAGCACCCAAACACCCCTGTTTGACACACTAGTTCCCTATTTACCCCAGAATGAAATCTATATTATTACAAATCAAAATACCATATTTATAAGGTTAGTTGTATGTTTTGCTTACAGTAAATAAGGTAGTTTAGTAGGAGAATACCCAGTAGCCTAAAATCTTGCACAAAACTTTACTGAGGGGAGTGTTATGAAGCCCAGGGAAAAAGTGGGGTTATTAGTTTTTTCCTAAATATTCCTTGTCAAATTTAAGGTGCGTCTTATATGGGGGGAAATACAGTATTTGTAAGATTTGAAGTAACGTGCACCACTACCCAAAGCTATATTGATTTCTTATGTTTTACAACTTTTGAGTAACTATTTGCATTATATGGAATTAAAATCATGTATACATCCCTCAGGGTAAATCAAGAATCTACTGTAGTTGCAAATACAATATAACATCTCAATTATGATTTTCTTCTTGCGGTATCCCATGAGAAACTGGAGCTGCAAAAATAAAGTCTGAAAATGAGTATATTTTATGATCTCTACTTCATTTTCTTTAATGTTTGTGGGTGAAATGATAATGTAGTAAATAAATAATGAAAGAAAATTTATGAAATGATTTTATAATTGAGGCAGCGAGGTAACAGGGCTCAGAGCTATAAGAAGACCTTGGGTGGCTGAAAAAAAGAAAGAAACAATAATTTCATCTACCAGAACACTTCATCATCGCTCCACCTCCAACTTTTGGGCAGAGGAGTAGGAAGAAGAGTCCAGCATGCCCAGCTCGGAGAGAGGCCACACACGGAACATCGCTCGCCCTCGGATCAACCCGGCCGGCACTGAACCAAAGTTACGAGAGTCGGTTGAGTTGTGGCGGTTGTCTCCTTCCAGCCAGACGTGGCCTTTGGGGACCTGTGGGGAAGGATGATTGCATGTAATGGTGAGTGTGATCATGTTCCTCTTCACTCTCTACAAACAGACATGCTACCACTGCCCATCCATCATTTTCAGTCTTGTAAATACATATCCCACTTTGGCCCGTAGCCTCGCCCACACATCGATCACCCCGTGCAAGTCTCTATGCAAACTCCCTTCCCATACCAAGTAATTCCCAACAAAAATCATCGACTTGCCTCGGACACGAACTCTGTGGCCGCCCTGTTGGCCTCCTCCACCCCAGACTATCCCTTTCAGAGACAACCTGAGAGGTATGCTTAGCTTCTGGGTGATATGCCACATGCCCATATAGCCAGAGTTGATGTTGGCGGACTATGCTGGTAATAGGTAATTCAGTCTCACGGAACAGTCGCTGATTTCACACAAAGTAATTCCAGTGATACCCCATGATTCTGCGAACGCACTTATTACCAAAGACATCAATTCGCCTCTTCAGGTCAGTGTTTAGTGTCCATGTCTCAGCCATGCAGTAAGACAGGAATCACCAGCGACTTGAAGATCTGAATCTTTGTCCATCTGCACAAGTACCGACAATGCCAGATACTCGTGCTGAGCGAGTCCATAACACCATGGGCCAAGCAAAAATCCTCCCAAAATCCTCCTTCTATACAACCGTCCAAACTCTCTATAAGTTAACATAATTTTTCCTTTGAATCCAACACCAAAGTAGTATCATCCACAAACAGTAGCTAATTTAGCTACCACTCTCTATCAGTATTCATCAAACTGAGACTTCCAACTAACATTCTTGCATTTACCTCCCTTGCTACACTATCAATATGAATATTGAACAACCATGATGATATCACACATCCCTGATGTAGCCCCAGTCAAACACACACACAAACACAAACACAAACACACACACACTCACACTGCTTGGTAGCTCAGTGGTAATGTCTCGGCCTGTCACTTGGCAGGCTCGGGTTCACCCCTCACTCAAGACCAAGCAGTTACTGTCCTCCTTGAGGAAGAGGATGGGGTGTGTGGTGTGTAAAAGGTCACAGCCTTATCAGTAGATCAGGGAATAATGAGCTTTGTCTGGGAGGGTAATGGCTGGCGATCACAAGTCCAGCCCAACTGAATTACACAACTGAATTACACACACACATATTATAAAAAAAACTTACAAAATGTGTTTTAAAGCCTTCCTTGACCCTGTCCCCTTCCAGGCCAGTGACACGCTTGCAGATGTGGTGGTGTGGGTTGCTAGGGGAACGGGCAATGATCACATCCCCTCGGCTGATGCGGTTGAAGCGAGGTGTAATGTGTTCCGTCAGTATCACATCCTTGGAGTAGATCGTTGGCTCCATGGAGGGTCCGCGACACTGAAAAAAAGTAAAGTGGGTACAATAAGTGACTACTACCTCTACTTTCTTTCTACACAGTTATACAAACTAGTCTCCTCTTTCCATTCAAAAATTTATCATATACTTCAAAGATATACTGTTGGCTCCATAGAATTAAGTAGAGAGCACATAAAAACTTGAACCACTCAGATCCACGGTCCAAACTAGGTGGGTTGTCCTTAACCTTCAGTATTACAGTAAATACTAATAAAAGCAAACACAATGCAGTGAAACAGCTCTTAGGACGTTGGATCACATAACCTTATCAAAAATCTTGTTTGAGATGGTGATGGAGTTTGTGTTTAAATGAATAGAGGAAACATCACTTCAGCATATCATAAGCTGGATGCGTTATAACTAAAGAATAAGAAAGTATGTAGCAAGGGAAAAGTTACTATATTAGAGAATGGTAATGTTATTGGTTATGTCATATCAGAGGTAGAAATGTTACTATAAAAGATATACAAGATAAAGAGTGAGAATTGAGAGAAAGACGAAGATGATAGAAAATAATGAATCACAATCAAGTCTTCTTTACAGGATAAGACCATTACAAACTTGAGTACAAAAATTCCTCAGACTTACCACCACAAAGTCTCCCACAAACTCGAGTGTGCAGTGGGCTATGCATCCGTACTGTATCATATAGCCAGCCACCCCAAGCCACCTGCCCAGGTAGCCATAAATGCGGGTGGTGGTGCTGATCATGGCTCTACTAAAAGTGGTAGATTTCTTCCTTCACACTGCTCAGCACACTAACTGCTGCCATGTTGGGCTGCTGGTAAAATGTTGAAAATTAGTAAAGGATGAAACTACTGGTCGTACCATTAAACCTTTCACCAGGCGATCGCCTCGCCAAGTCTGGTGAAAGGTTTAATTGTACGACCCTTATACTCTTAGGGTCATACCATTAAGCCTTTTGTCAAGGCTGGCGTTCACCTGGCTGAAGGTTTAATGGTAGGACCCTCAGTCTCTTAATCCAGATGGTTGTTGAGGGACAAGTGTGTGTATGTAACTCATACCTCATACACTCATACCTCGTTTTAACGGACACAAGGGGGGAAACATCGATCCGATAATGCCAATTGTCCGTAGTTACCAACACTATGTCTGTAGTGGCTAATATCAACAATTACATTAACAAAGAAAGAGGAATAATACAGTAATGTACATTTAATCAAGCACACTATCCAATCTGAGTGTAAAATACCGGTACACTGTAAATATACATTATAATGTACCTGTACACTGTAAACATACACTATAATATATGTATCTGTACACCGTAAATATACACTATAATATACCCGTGCACTGTAAATATACACTATAATATACCTGTACACTGTAAATATACACTATAATATGTCCGTACACTGTAAATATACACTATAATATGCCCGTACACTGTAAATATACACTATAATACAGTAATTCCATGGAGTAATAAGGTACATGTGTGATTATACTCATGTAAACAAAGTGAGTCGGCTGATGCAGATTTTGTCCGTTGCTTCCGATATCTGTTAAAGGGAGGTCCGTAAAACTGAGGTAAGAGTGTACTTATGGTCACTGGCATGTGTCGCTTTGCTGCCTGCTTGTCTAGTATTGAATTCAAATATGACCCAGTGCCTGGTGGTGCAGTGGTTAGCACGTTTGACTACAAATCCGCTGCCCCGAGTTCGATTCCGGACGAAGGCAGTCGGTGCACAGCTCACCCAGCCTCTCAAAACGGGTTGGTTGATAAATGGGTACCTAGAGAAATCCGGGGAAGGTAAACTGTGGTAAGTCGAATGTCATAGTGTCTCTGAGTAACGGGTTAATTTCCACAACAGGCTCAAAGGCCTATGTGATGGGAAATGAGCGCCTGCAGCTACTCGCAGTTATAGCGTGTGCCCCCCCCTTTTACCTTACACCTGAACACCACACATTCCCACCGGTCTATAAGGTTATTGGCGGTAAGAGGATGGTGGTTGGTATAGGTAAAATTAACCATTCCCGACTGTTTTCATAGTAATTTTCATGTAAAACACATTAAAATACATCATAAAACCAATGTTTGACCATAGAATACATTAATGGTAGAAAGTATATAAACATTCTACCATGATGGCATGACAAAACATTAAGGTTTGTACAGGTGTAAGTTATTCTTAGATTAGTACACTTAAATACTTGGTAAGGAGTAGTCAGGGAATAGAACATCATGTTGATGTATTCATAATCTCCAATCAATGTCAATGGAAATAAGATGCAATAGTAGAGGAATGAGTTAATCTACAAGGTTATCTAGGAAAACAAGATCAATAATCTGACTTTTACATATCATTAACGAGATATTAATGACATAGGATGGTTAGGTTTGATGGGATTATATTTGATCATTTTGATATGCAATCATGTCTAATACGAAAGCCAATAAAAATATGCAATTAAGTCTTATTGGATAGCACATAAAAATATGCAATCATGCTTTATTATAAAGCTCATATCTTAAAAAATTACCTTGCTTTTATTGAGTGTTAGTAAGGCTGAATATGCTGGCACTGCATATTACGTAACACGGTCCTAGCGAGGGTGTTTCAAGGTCAATATATTTAGCATATCTATTGTCACTACACGCCCACACACACACCTGCCTCAACACATGCCAAATGCAGCACAAATACCCATCCTAAGCTCCCAACCCACTACAATTACTAAAATAACTTAATAAATACCTAATATCTTACCTCAGTTCACTTCTCTGTAGATCTGCTTAGTGTCTCATCCCTTTCTCTCACCTCTCTTTGTTTTATCTCTTCTCTTAACACTGAACTTAATTAAATAACAGTTTTCCTCGTGGTCTTGGTGTTGTTTAGGGCTGTAAAGTTTTCCTCTCATACCCAGCCGCTTGTCTTGGCTCGGCTGTTTGTTTGTTTATCTCGCTCAGCTGATTCAAAGGAGATACTTATACAAAATCCACGTAATATATATGTATACGTTCTATTTCTTTCAACATACCTCGTGTCGATAATGTATTTTTAATTAGAAGAAAAGCAATGATTTAATAAATGTAACTATGTGTTTATAGGTATAAATATTACAATACAATCGCAAGGGGTGTGTTTTATTTTATTTTTTTGTTTTTTGACAGTGGTAAATAGTCAGTAGGTATATATGAAATGGATAGGCACCTATTCATATCTTGCATTAGCAATTATTATCTATAAAACATAGGAGTCAATTAATTGGGGAAAATATAATGGTAGAAATGTGGGTATTATTTTACATCTTCACCTGAATGGTTATATATTACATTACCTGATGCATTCTGCGAAGGTTTTCTTCATCACATTTCCGTCGCAAATTCCTAGTTTTTGAGATATTCAATGTTTTTTGTGAGACCTTTTCTGCGACAATAAGGTAAATTTTCTTTTATTTTGAACAAGGTTCTGTTATTTGTCAATATAGGCTAAGGTTTGGTAAATTTAGGTAATTTTATGATAATTTAGAAGATATCAAATGTTATCTATGATAAAAAATCGGGGGTTGAACCATTTTTTACCCTAGCCACACGCCAGTTTTTCTCACCATCAATGCATTGCGCGTTCGTGAATAGGTCATTGTTAGGTAATTGTTAGGCTTTATTAATGGTACTGGCATCTTATTCGTAAGGTGCCGTCACACCTTTTCCGTCAATGTTGACGGTTTCCGTGTTTTTTCTCTTCTCGTTCCGTCTTGTTTTTCCGTCTGCTTCAGACGCACATGATCGTCTTCACGGGGTAAGATTGTCGTCAACTTTTTAGTCAAATCGGAATTCATAGTAGATAATATGAAATTATTCGAAGTAAACCGATAACTTGTCTGTATGCACAAAATCATTACCGGTGGACAAGATACATAATTAAGTGCAGAGAAGCGACTGCTTGCCAGAGTGTCGAATTGCCATGTTTGTTCACAGTAGATGGAAACAGTGCAGACGAACGGCTGCGTGTGTGTGACGGGGCGCGCTCCCGAAATTGTCGATTTTCAGAAAGTTGACGGAAACAATTGATGGAAAAAGTGCTAGTGTGACAATGCCTTTAGCGGGAATCACTGTATTTCGTCTTCCCCACTCAAGAACCCTGCAGTCACACGGTAGCAGGTCCATCCGCCCCCAGTGACGATGCGCCCCAAGTCCATTCGCCCCGTAAGTTGGGGCACATCTACTCGTGGGGAAGTTGATGCGCCCCAATACGCCCCACAACCAAGTCGTTGCGCCCCAACTCTCATACAAATACTATATACTATAGGTTAACCCAATTCAGTTCGGATCATTGGGTTAGGTTAGGTTAGGTTAGGTAAGGTTGAAGTAGATTCGCCCCACCTACTGGGGCGAATGGACTTGGGGCGCATCGTCACTGGGGCGGATGGACTGTAAACCCTCCACCAGACCCAACCTCCAATTACTGATCATAAGAAAACATTGAATATCTCAGAAAGTAAGAATTTGCGACGGAATTGTGATAAAGGAAACCTCAAAATTAATCAGGTAATGTAAAAATATAACAAATTTCTTTAAAGCACTCTGGTGAAGATGTAAAGCAATACCGTGATATTTATTGTATTACCAGGCAGGACCTGCTTGTAGCAACATAAATTAACAATAAAAATGGCCAACTCCAGTGACGATATCGGAGACGTAGCTGTTAATCTGTTGTTCTACCAGATGGTGAAACGGAAAGAGAATCGTTAGTGGAGCATTCCCGGCTGGCTAGAAAGAAAAATACGAGTGTTTACTGTAGACTTTTGACTGAGCTAAGATTGAAACACCCTGAAACCATGAGACAGTGGATCCACCTCAACAAAATACAGTACAGACAACTGATGCAGCTGTGACTCCACATATCCAGGAAGAGTAGACCAATATGAGGGATGCAGTGACACCTGGTGAACGTCCTACTCATGCACAACAGGTAAGGAAGAATTGTCATCCTTGGTAATAGGCTTAGGATAAGTTCGGGTTCAAGTTAAGACGGCCCCGCGACGGCCATTCAATTATTTGAGTTTTCACTGAATTGTATGAAGTTATATTTGTGTATTTAAAATAGTGATCAAAGTTGATTTGGTAAATTGGCATAACTACTGCTCGGATGATATCGATATTATATGAAGTCCTACATACTATACATGTGAACTCAACACATCTGTGAAGGTTTCAGATGGTGCTCGTTATTATTTACCTCGCAAAGCGTCTTTGAAGTTAGGTTAGATTATGGTTATGTTAGGTTCGGTTATATAAGCTTTTTATATTTTATTACCCCCCAAAAAAATAAGAACTTCACGATTTCACTTGCAGTTTTAGGCTGTCAATGAGTTTTAAAGTTTTGATAAATAGCCTGTTCAGCCTTTAAACTATCCTCTTCCAGAATGTAAAAATCAACTAAATGTTGGTAAACAAAGATTATTGTGTTTGTAACAAATGTATTGCTAATGTTGTAAGAGATGAATTTCATATTCTCTTTGGATGAACAAACAAGAAAATTGTAAGCTGAGGGATATGTATATACCAAACTTCTACACACTTAAACCAACGCACTTCAAGTATGTTGCTTTAATGCCAAGTACCAGTGTAAATGTCCTTAGGAATTTGTCTTTTTTCATCAGACCTATTTTAAGTATGTTCAAATCAACTAATATCTGTAACTGGTTATGGATTATTTATTATGGTATTCTTTTATCTTTCACTTAGGTATGAAAATGAACCATCACATTTTTCTTACCTTTCAGTTAACATTGTACTTATTTGTATATTTCTTCACTGTAATTTGTAGGAGCTGTGCTCCATACTATACTTATAAAGTCTGAGCGAATAAATTCGATTATATTATATTTTATCATAATCTATTCACACACAATATGAGCTCTTCATTCTTTTCGGGAAGGTAATGGCTAGCGATCACTAGTCAAGGTCGAGATCCTGAAGACCGTGGCAGGGGTTGCTCTGGACATTTAAAAGTTGTTATTTGTTCTGAGTCTCGTTACCAAGATACGACTACTCTTCGGTAGTTTGACTTGGAACACCTTCATGCCATAAACCATTTTAAACATGTAATTACTACGTAAGGATTTTGTTGATTTATTATGATGTCAAGTAATTATTCAGTGATGTTTTAGTCTCATTTCAACTGCTTTCTTAAACCATATAGTGTCGGGCACATTTTGTGATAACCATATCCCTGACATACCCCACTCCTTTAAAATGTTTCTAATGCAGAAAACCCATGGTGAAGTCTATAACCAATAGACATTTGTACGTAATATAACATAATTTTGTGTTTGTACAGCCGAGACCAATAACATAACATTCTGCACTTTATAAGAATTACCAGTGGATACACTCAAAGTTCACCATATACCATATCATTGCTAGTGTTTTTTATGAACACACAACATCTGTGTGGCCGCTGCACACTTGGGTCTGAATCAGTGCAGGTCCTCGATTAAATCCCATCTCAAATACTGAAACGGGAGACGATGATTTTTTTGCGGAATTGACGACAATCGCGAGCTGTGCCATATGAGCCACACAATTCCAAGTAATCGAGAGACAAGCTTATTGTGTATTAATCTATGTATCCATTGTTACCTCAACAATTTATTGCCTTTGAAAGGCTGTAATTAATTAACTCAGCTGGTTACTATGAGTCAGTTACCCAACTGTGTTCCTTCGTGATAGCGAGCCAAAGGTAATACATAAGGTATTGAGATAGTGGAGGAAAGCGTGCATGCTGTGCTGTGGCCACGTTTGTGTTAAGTGTTATGTGTCAACTTAATAACTGACAGTAATGTAGTGTGTGTGTGGTGTGGTCGGTGCCCTTCTGTGGTGGTGGTGATGGTGGTGGTGTCGAGAGGGACGCATGCGGCCAAGAGAGGTAGGTGGAGCGTGGCGCGGGTTGGCTTAGCACGTGGCCAGTGGGTCTGGAGACAGGCTACTGTGCGGAGACTCAGCCAAGGGCGGGAGACTCGCCCTCGGTCACTGGATTCTTGGCGCCTCGCGCTCCATCATCGTGCTTACAAGTCTGGCGAAGAGCAGACACAGAGAGGAGTGGACTATAGTGACGCGTTGCAGGAAGCTATTTGTAACCAGGCACGTGTACGACTCTACACACCCTTCCTGCAGCCTCGGCGTGACCTAAGTATAAGGGCCCATGAACGATGGGAACTGAAATGGTCTTGGAAACGTTCAGTCTAACTGTTACCACTTTGTTCAATGAGCGTCGATGTCACTGCTCCGATTTAGTTGTGCCACATCATGACCCTGCCAGGGGAAAGTTTTCATCACTTTATTCAAATGGTGACTGAAGGTGCAGGATATTGGATTGCACTGATGTAACACATGTAACGTAATCAATCTGAAATAGAATATATTATAAAAGCTCTAAAGTATATCTGTTGGCAAAGTAGTTGAACATTGATATATCAGTGCTTTATTAAATAACACTTCTCGTGAGAGAGAACTGAAAACTTCATCCGAAAAGGACAATCTTGAAGAAAGATTGACATTAGACGAGGACGAACGAGCGTTGGTCTGTGCTAGTTGAGGCATAGCGAAGACGTGGAGGCACGACTGACTGTTACCTACATGGCTGGGAGATGAAGGCCCCGTGCCGTCCCCATGCTGCCCCTGCTGCTCTCCGCGGCCCTGGTGCTCCTCCAGGGCCGCGTCGCCACCCACCACGTAACCCCGGGCTGCACACCGGAGGCCGCCCACACCACCTCCTTGCCCCGACACACGCGTGAGTGTTACCTGTGGGAATGTGGCGGTGACTGTTACCTGTGTGTATGTGGCATTGACTGTTACCTGTGTGTATGTGGCAGTGACTGTTACCTGTGTAAAGTGTGGTGGTGACTGTGTTACCTGTGTAAAGTGTGGTGGTGACTGTGTTACCTGTGTAAAGTGTGAGGGTGACTGTGTTACCTGTGTAAAGTGTGAGGGTGACTGTGTTACCTGTGTAAAGTGTGAGGGTGACTGTGTTACCTGTGTAAAGTGTGAGGGTGACTGTGTTACCTGTGTAAAGTGTGGGGGTGACTGTGTTACCTGTGTAAAGTGTGAGGGTGACTGTGTTACCTGTGTAAAGTGTGGGGGTGACTGTGTTACCTGTGTAAAGTGTGGTGGTGACTGTGTTACCTGTGTAAAGTGTGGTGGTGACTGTGTTACCTGTGTAAAGTGTGGCAGTGACTGTGTTACCTGTGTAAAGTGTGAGGGTGACTGTGTTACCTGTGTAAAGTGTGGTGGTGACTGTGTTACCTGTGTAAAGTGTGGTGGTGACTGTGTTACCTGTGTAAAGTGTGGGGGTGACTGTGTTACCTGTGTAAAGTGTGGGGGTGACTGTGTTACCTGTGTAAAGTGTGGCAGTGACTGTGTTACCTGTGTAAAGTGTGGCAGTGACTGTGTTACCTGTGTAAAGTGTGGCAGTGACTGTTACCTGTGTAAAGTGTGGCAGTGACTGTTACCTGTGTAAAGTGTGAGGGTGACTGTGTTACCTGTGTAAAGTGTGGCAGTGACTGTGTTACCTGTGTAAAGTGTGGGGGTGACTGTGTTACCTGTGTAAAGTGTGGCGGTGACTGTTACCTGTGTGTATGTGGCATTGACTGTTACCTGTGTGTATGTGGCAGTGACTGTTACCTGTGTAAAGTGTGGTGGTGACTGTGTTACCTGTGTAAAGTGTGGGGGTGACTGTGTTACCTGTGTAAAGTGTGAGGGTGACTGTGTTACCTGTGTAAAGTGTGGTGGTGACTGTGTTACCTGTGTAAAGTGTGAGGGTGACTGTGTTACCTGTGTAAAGTGTGGTGGTGACTGTGTTACCTGTGTAAAGTGTGGTGGTGACTGTGTTACCTGTGTAAAGTGTGAGGGTGACTGTGTTACCTGTGTAAAGTGTGAGGGTGACTGTGTTACCTGTGTAAAGTGTGGTGGTGACTGTGTTACCTGTGTAAAGTGTGGTGGTGACTGTGTTACCTGTGTAAAGTGTGGTGGTGACTGTGTTACCTGTGTAAAGTGTGAGGGTGACTGTGTTACCTGTGTAAAGTGTGGTGGTGACTGTGTTACCTGTGTAAAGTGTGGTGGTGACTGTGTTACCTGTGTAAAGTGTGGCAGTGACTGTGTTACCTGTGTAAAGTGTGAGGGTGACTGTGTTACCTGTGTAAAGTGTGGTGGTGACTGTGTTACCTGTGTAAAGTGTGGGGGTGACTGTGTTACCTGTGTATAGTGTGAGGGTGACTGTGTTACCTGTGTAAAGTGTGGCAGTGACTGTGTTACCTGTGTAAAGTGTGGCAGTGACTGTGTTACCTGTGTAAAGTGTGGGGGTGACTGTGTTACCTGTGTATAGTGTGAGGGTGACTGTGTTACCTGTGTAAAGTGTGAGGGTGACTGTGTTACCTGTGTATAGTGTGAGGGTGACTGTGTTACCTGTGTAAAGTGTGGGGGTGACTGTGTTACCTGTGTAAAGTGTGGCAGTGACTGTGTTACCTGTG
>JAPQNM010000003.1:3104342-3109342 GCA_029783475.1 Metacarcinus magister | reverse complement strand
GTGTGTGTGTTCTCTGATACAGCCATAGGGAATCCGTAGCGTGGTCCCAGGATTGCAGTGCGGTAAACGGGTCATTCGTATAGCCTGGGAGTGAGCGATGGAGGGCCGTCCGAGGAAAGGCTCGGGTGCGTGAACCTGAGTTACGGCTTGACGGGGATTGTGCTCACCAGCCACACCCTGAGCCGGGCTGGCGGTGAGGCGCAAGGCAGGTAGGCCACAAAGACACACACACACACACACACACACACACACACACACACACACACACACACACACACACACACACACCACACAGGAAGAGAGAGAGAGAGAGAGAGAGAGAGAGAGAGAGAGAGAGAGAGAGAGAGAGAGAGAGAGAGAGAGAGAGAGAGAGAGAGAGAGAGAGAGAGAATGATAACATATCTTTTTCTCTCCCCCCATTATACCTTCTCTCTCTCTCTCTCTCTCTCTCTCTCTCTCTCTCTCTCTCTCTCTCTCTCTCTCTCTCTCTTTCTCTCTCTCTCGCTTCAGTTTAGAATGGTAGTTATATTCCTCCTTGATGCTACCTTGAAGTCCCCTTAGAGTGGCATGATTCAAGACTGTCTTGCCTGGTGGGTCCTTAACGTTTCCTCGATAGGCAGCCTGAATTGTATTTTTTCCATCATTACCGCTGAATTACTTGCCTTGATGACCGGCCTTTTGTTATATTTTTGATTCATGATATCGCTTCCACACTTTGGAGAGTTTTCAACCGACTTAACCGGAAATTTATCAATTCCGAAATGCCTTTTCTTGTAGACCGACGGGGCCGTATTTTTGATGGTGGCTTCACATGTACGGGTACGTGGGAACAAAGCGGCGGGTAACCTAACTCAGGCAGATGCACCGCCTCGTTATTCTCTGTCTGCCTCAGGTGTAGTTGGAACACTTCATGTGGGTCCGCATGAGCTGGCAGAGCAAGTTGGATGGAGTCGAACCCATCAGGCTTCACTGTACCCATCAACATTAAAGTTTGTAGCCACGCGCTGAACTGTCTTGGTGATAGTAGTGTGTTGACGCCTAGGCGTATCGCGTCTTTGGAGGCCGAGCCCTGCTACGCCAACTTTATACTTTGCGTACGACTAAGGTCCAGGTATCTCCATGATCCAAATAACCATTTAGATCATGGGTATCTCTGGGTCTTGCGTGTGTCATTTGGTGGTCGACTATCCCAGTCTGAGAGGTTACATGTCATTAGGTACTCAAGCGTTTGGTACTCAAGTGATCTCGGAACCAAGTCATTTCGGGACCAAACCATTTGGTCCTCAGTACTTTTCGGCACCTGTTAATTTTGGATTTAAACTATTTCATCACCAAGACATTTCATCCCCAAACCACAACCCCAAATGACTTGAATACCAAACGCTTTAGTACCATCCTTCTCTTGAGTGGTTCCTCTACCGTTGATAAGGAAATTATATAATCTCTAGGGGGTTCAGATGTGTTGAGGAGGCTGGGCTTGGAAAATTTAGATTAAATTTTGTTCTGGTTTCACTATTGATTGTATATTATATTTGTATATATTATTTCCTTTTAAAAGCTTCCTGTTGATACTACATCTCTTGCTTTAATCAGTTAGCATCTGATATTACGTATCGACATATTCTGTGACCGTTGACGTTATACAACCAAACAATTAATGTACTCTTGATTAAGCAATTAATTATCCCTCCTCCACTTCCCTTACTTCACACGTAATTATCCTCTTCCGCTCCTTTCATTCTATCTTCATAAATCCCTCTCTATATCTTTTCCTTTTAATGTATATTTTATCCTTCTATATCTTTCCTCTACTCACTTCTTTCTTCCCCTCTACACATTGTTCCCCTCACATACAAAATCCTTCTTCCATTACGGATAAATCTCCCCCTCCAGTTTCTTCTCTCTTTCATCTTCCTTTTCTCTTCCCTATATCCATCGCCTTTCTCTTCATCTCCACTCTTCCATATCTTTTATTATTCCTTTTCCTGCTTCTTGTTCATTAAGTCACCCTCTTGTTCTGTTCCCTTCACCTCTATCCCTTTTCGTCCTCCCTTTCTCTCCTCCTTCGTTCCTTCCTTCCTTCACTTATCGTCTCGCCGTGAAGGACATGTCACGCTCAGCTTCCAGACGAGTAACCATATAGCTTGCATCTGACTTTTCTTCCACGGAAATTGGAAGATTATCTTGATCTCCGCTATACAGCCCACGCCTCTCCCGCCCCGCCCTGTCCTGCCCCCGTCTCTTCCCCTCCGTATAGACAAGGTGCAATATGTTTCCTAAGCACATATTCCTTCTCTAGCGGCGTCTCTCTGTACATTTAAATAGGAACGTCCGTCGGAGCCAGAACGTTCTCCAAATAGACAAAGAAAGGCGGAGTTTATGAGAACAAACTTTTCTACTCCGCCGAAATAGGTTTGGATTTATATTAAGAGCGGCTGTTCACGTGTGTTACTACGCCCCTTCTCAAGGAGTGAAAACACACGTATAAAAATTTAGTGTCGAGTTCCATATCGGTGTAATGGAAGGAATTTTGTGCTGAGACTCCCATGGGGGGCGCTTCTCACGGCCATTGACGTGAGGGGCGAGAAGACCAGCTGCGGCCGATGGCTTGAGAGAGAGAGAGAGAGAGAGAGAGAGAGAGAGAGAGAGAGAGAGAGAGAGAGAGAGAGAGAGAGAGAGAGAGAGAGAGAGCGAGAGAGAGAGAGAGTATTGTGGACAGTCTAGGTTTCTGTCTAATCTAAGAATGAATAGATAAAATAAAAGTCGTTTTTTGTCACATAATATAATAGTTCTGAGACAGCCTTTGGTCAGAGAGGAAACAGTGCAGGTAAGTAAGCCAGCCGCCACTATCCCCCCATCCCTGAGGCTGCGTACCTGCGTAACGCCCTCACCAAACTCCCTTTCATTCGCGCAGCACAGAAATAAATGAAGGAATACATGAATATATAAACATAAATGATTAGATGAAAACAGTTTCACCCCGGCATTCATTCACGCTTGAACAAGAGACTTCCATTAATTTGCATATTTGTTTATTTATACATTTACTGTCTCGCTTATTTATTCGTCCTCCTCTACCCCCTCCTCCCAAAGCGTATATTCTCCCCCTTTTCCCTCCTTACCTCTCTCTCTCTCTCCCTCCCTCCCTTCCTCATTAACTATTTCTCAGTAAAGATGATGCAGGGTGGCGCCATCTCCCCTCTCCTTCCTCCCTTCCATCTATTTCATCCTTCCTTCCCTCTTCCATTAATTTTCCTATTCCTTCCTACCCTTCTTCATCATTCTCTCTTATTCCTGCTTTCCTTCCTCCTTCCTTCCTCACTTCTCTTCATCCACTCTTCTCTCTCTCTTTCCTTCCTTCCCATTTTTCTCGTCACTTACGTAAGTACACCCAATCCTCTCTTCTTAATCTTTACTCCTATCCCTTCACCCTCCCTTCTTATCTCTCTCTCTCTCTCTCTCTCTCTCTCTCTCTCTCTCTCTCTCTCTCTCTCTCTCTCTCTCTCTCTCTCTCTCTCTCTCTCTCTCTCTCTCTCTCTCTCTCTCTCTCTCTCTCTCTCTCTCTCTCTGTCTGAAAAGTGGAGAGTTTTCAGAGATGATTTATAGACGGGATTTCGGCCTTGCTAGCAACTTTGTTTTTGATTTACAAGGACGTGTGTGAGAGAGAAAAGGGAAGGGAGAGAGAGACAGGTGGAGAGGAAGAGGGAGGGAGGGAGGGAGGGAGGGAGGGAGGGAGGGAGGTAAAGGTGAGAAGATGAAGTAGAGTATTTGGCAAAAAAGAGAAGAAGCTCACAGAGAAAGAAGAGGAGGAGGAGGACCAGGAGGAGGAAGAGGAGAAGGAGGAGGGAAATTTTTACTGGGACTGAAGAAAGGGGGAAAAAAAAAGGTTAGCATGAAGACGTCACATGTAAGATGAACTGTGAGGAGGAGGAGGAGGGGGAGGAGGAGGAGGAGGAGGAGGAGGAGAAGTAGGAGGAGGAGGAGGAGGAGGAGGAGGAGGAGGAGGAGGAGGAGGAGGAGGAGGAGGAGGAGGAGGAGGAATACAGAGGAAATAGCAAACAGCGACGAACGTGTTGGTTCTGTAGTCGCTGCCACACCTTTGTACTAAGAATGTCACCACCTTTGAAGGTTGAATATAGAAGAGCTGAAAAGCCTTCGAATTTACTGCAGTAGGTAGCTTAACAAAGGCCGGAGCAAGGAGGTGACGAGCGTGCATCCCCCACAAAGTCGCCCACAATACTGACATGAGACAGTATTTTGCGTCTGGCGGAAACATGCGTGATTCAGGCCCTACATTACGAGTGATTCAATATATAACGTAATACAATGTAATATAAACAAGTTCATGAAAATACATAGGTATGACCAGTGTATTGCATTCCTGACGAAATTGTTTGCCGGAATTACAGGAACTAAACTTTGTATTTTATAAGTTTTAGGAAGAAAGGAGGGTAAAAGCAAAGGCTGACATGGAAAATATATTAGAAATTTAGCGAGAAAGAGAGAGAGAGAGAGAGAGAGAGAGAGAGAGAGAGAGAGAGAGAGAGAGAGAGAGAGAGAGAGAGAGAGAGAGAGAGAGAGAGAGAGAGAGAGAGAGAGGAAAGAAAAACATGTCTGTTTTATAAAACGAATATCAACAACTATTTCAGTGCCTTGGATATTTACGCGAAAGGGGAAAAATGTGTGCTGATGATTGGTGACTCGATATTTGTCTGGTAGGATTTAAAACTTTTTGAAATAATGTATTACTGTGAACACTGTACACCATGCACGGGAAGACAGTTCCAAATATTGACGAGGAGATCAAAGAAAAACGTTGAACTCCATTTGATTATCATACCTTGTCGTGGTGAAGAGGCTTCGCAATCCAGTGATCAGTAGAGTTAAGATAGACTGGTACAACCAAACTATGTATTATAGTCAAGTACACTGAGGAATCAAGGTGTGTTGCCCCGTCAAGATGCCCTAATCCAGCGTGAAGTGGTATCTTGGTTAAAACT
>JAPQNM010000003.1:3094342-3101842 GCA_029783475.1 Metacarcinus magister | reverse complement strand
AATATTAAAAGTGGTGCGGGAGGAGGTAGAGAGGACCGGGGTGGGGCGGGGTGTGGAGGGGTGGGGCGGGGTGGCGGCACACACCTGCAGCGTTCGTGGACACAACTATTTCTCAGCGTCAAGAGGGAGGCTTTGTCTTCGTCATTACCGCCGTAGACGCACCAAGAGTAACGTATGTCCCTAATTTTTCATGTTTCGGGAAGCATTATTAGTGTTAGCCAGTGGTGGGGAGGCGGTGTGGCCTTTGTTTAGCGCTGCGTCACAGGCGTCAGAGCCCTGAGCACCTTGTGACTTAGTGTGGTGTCGGAAGCTTAGTTAAGGTCTTACTTACCCCCTTTACAAAACACTTCCAACACTTCTTGATGGTAATGTAACGGTGCATTGCTTTCCAGCCCTATGAGGAAGGTAATATGAACTATCTCTTGCTCTCTCTTGCTCTATTATTAACGCTTTGATTTATGCTTGTTACTTTTAAGCGGCAAAGAATATGGAGTTGGCGTCATTCTTCCGCGGCAACGCCCAGTCCCCGCCCTTCCTTCCCTGCGCCGCGCATCTCCGTCATGGTGCAACGCTGAGCTCATTTACTACACATTTTATTATATACATTTCCCAGAGTTTATCCTTGATGGGAAAATCTCTCTCTCTCTCTCTCTCTCTCTCTCTCTCTCTCTCTCTCTCTCTCTCTCTCTCTCTCTCTCTCTCTCTCTCTCTCTCTCTCTCTCTCTCTCTCTCTCTCTCTCTCTCTCTCTCGTTGGTGTCCCGTTTCAGTTCTGTTCTGTATTATTTAATTTCGTGATGTGTATATATACTTTCGCTTTAGTGTTGTCAGCAGCGGGCATAAGATAGATAGGGAGGCGGATCAGACATCGGACTTTCATACCTTCCTACCATGCACTCCGGATGAAATGAATCACGTTCCACCGGTATTTGGGACGCGTTTGGCTTTACTTGTAATGTACTGGTTGTTTGTGTTTCAAGTGTATTGGTGGAGAAATATTTGGTGTCGCTGCTTTCGTCTATAAAAGCGTGTGAGAGGAACCAGGGAGGGAGGGAGGGAGGGAGGGAGGGAGGGAGGGAGGGAGGGCGTGGCCGAGGCAGGTTGAGGGTCAGGCCGCAGGGGATGCAGGTGTGGGGATGTCAGGTGATTCTCAAGTCCGTGACAAAGAAGAGAAAAGAAGAAAGAAAGAAAAAGAAAGAAAGAAAGAAAGAAAGGAATGAAAAAAGAAAAGAAAAAAATGAAAAGAAAAAGAGAGGAGGAGGAGAAGAAGGAGGAGGAGACGAGTGGAGACGATTTGTGAGCAGGAAGGAAAAATAAAGATGAAGAAGAGCAGGTGCGGGAGAAGGAAGATGATGTGGAGTAAAGGAGGAGGAGGAGGAGAACGCCGCAGGCTCATAGGTCAGGTAGTCGGAGTTTAAAAGCAATTAATTAACCCGGAATTATGATATGGTTAAAGGAAATTATTTTGTGTTTTGTGAGTTGCAGGAAAGTAATTGTTTTATTAATTACTTGTTATTGTAGTGGTGTGTGTAAGTGTCGTGTTAAGTGTTGCATGTTGCGGCGGTGACAGGTGTGTTTTGCATTGTCATAACCTTACCATCTCGTTACACTTTATTCCCACATTCATTCCTTATAATTATTACTTCAGGTGAGTCTCGAAACACTTCCTTAAATGTGTGGCAATGATTTATATGATCCGGGCTTCAATTAGTCTCAGTTCGGGGCTTCGACTCAACACTCGAGACAAACTAGCCCCCGCCCCGCTCAGGCCACGTCACGGCACACAGTCTCACCCTCACTCGACATCCGGTTCAGTCTCTCTATTGTGCGTCGTGATACAGGACTGGACTGGATCTGTTTAGTGCTGCTTCTGGTTTTTGAGATAAGTTTCTAATGTGTTTTATGTACCATGTGCTTAAAGCTATAATTACTCGTGTTAATGTTAGGGTGTGCAGAGTGCAGTCACATCCCCGCTCTCGTGAACCTGGCCTTGCAATGTGTCATGTGTTTGTTAACTGTAAAGGGATTAGTTGTGGTGGGTATTCAGAGTAATTGTTTTGGTGAAGGTTAGTATTAGTTATTGTTCTAAATGTAGTGTTTTTAAGTTCAACCAGGTGAATCTTGTGGCGGGTTTCTTGCCACAGTTGATCCTTTCACTAAGACGTAGACATTCAAAAATAACTTTAATCACTGAGGTGGGAAGGGACGTCACAGTGTGTAGACAGGTGAAGACTGAATAATCATAATCTTTTCGTTTTCTATTAAACAAAACACCACTTCCAATACTACTATAACTACAACTACTATTATTACAATCATTACTACTACTACTACTATTACTACTACTACTGTTACAATTATTACTTTTTCCGTTACTTGTATTGCAACAGCAACATCACCACCACCACCGACAACAAAAACAATAACGAAAAGTAGAAAAAAAAGTAATAACAATAGCGATGATAATGATGGTAATGATAATTCTGATTAACGATAATCAGGACAATGATAATCTATCATGAATATCGATCATGATTATCGATGACGATCGATGATTATCAATAAGGATAATGCTAATCATAATGATGATAATTATATAGTTATGTATTGATATAATAATAATGATGAAATATAATGAGACATAATGATGACATGATAAGAATAACATCAATAATAATGAAAGCAATAGTAGTAATATCAATGATAATAATAACTAATAATTACAATTATAATGATAATGATAATATTGATAACAATTATAACAGTGATAAAGATTCTCATGATAACAATCATGATATTAATGATAATAATCATGATTAATAATAACGACAACAATAATGACAACAATAATGACAACAATAATGACAACTGTAATAACGACAGCAATGATAACATTAATAAGGAAAAAAATAATAGTAATAATGATAATGACAATACTGATAATGATAATAATGCTAACAACAAAAATGATAATGAAATTCAAATAAAGCTAATAATAACAATAACGATGATTAAAATAAGAATAACAATGACAATAATCAGGATAAAAATTACTCTGCAGCTAATATCAAACTGAAACATTTAGGCATCACAACAGATTCATATACGAACCAGTGCATTATATTTTCTCAATACTAAAAAGATAACAAAGGAAAAAAAAAAAGCTGTTGCAATTTCAATCAAAGAATCAGTTTTCCTGAAGCTCTAATGAACCTGAGCTGACCTCACCTCATGCTGCACGGCGAGGCTTATTTTCCTTCCTTCCTTCTTTCTTTCTTTCTATCCTTTGTTTCGCTGCTTCCTTCCTTTTATATTTTTGCTGCACGGCGGATGTACAATTTTCCTCCTTCCGTTTTGATCTTGTTTTTCGTCTGTTGGAATATTTCGTGATCATGTTTATTGTGTATGAGTGTGAGTGTGAGTGTGAGTGTGAGTGTGTGTGTGTGTGTGTGTGTGTGTGTGTGTGTGTGTGTGTGTGTGTGTGTGTGTGTGTGTGTGTGTGTGTGTGTGTGTGTGTGTGTGTGTGTGTGTGTGTAGCAGGGATGAAGACACAGAGACTGCCTCCCCTGTCACCCTTAATCCCAGCTGTGTCTATCCCGCTGCCCCTCTTATCCTTAATATCACATACGTCCTTAGTGAGAGTCGCGGGTTGACAATGTTGTTATTCCTCTCCCATTGATCTATTGTCTTGTCGTATTGTTTTATAGCGAAAAAGTATAGGCAAGGGATTCCAGTTCCTTAGGTTGCTATAATCTCTTCCTTTTGAATTTATCTTGTTATAATTTTCTTGATAACTTGCTCAGAATTACTGGATATATTCAGGAAAAGAGACACTTCATTTGCCAGTAAGAGTGCTAGTCTGTCTCTCTCCTTCTTCTCTTCCTATATTTCTTCTCTCTTCCTCCTTTCCTCATCCCATCATTCTATTCCTTCCATCCTCTTCACTTTCCTTATCCCTTCCAGGCTCTTCCTTTTCCCCTCTTTCCATTTCCCTTCCTGACCTTTCCCCTCCCTCATCTGTCCTCTCCCTCCTTTCTCCTAACTCCACATATGTCCACAGTGCTGTCAGCTTTGGGGAGGAGGTGAAGGCTGGGAATGGAGGAAATAATGGAAAGGCAACAAAAGGGACGCGAAACAACGGAAGGTTCTTGGTGTAGAAATCAAAATAATTCAACGTCGTGAATGAATGTCGCTCATGTGATAGTCAATTAGTGTGGCTGCTGTTACGTCTCTTTGTCTGCGTGATGTGTGTGTGTGTGTGCGTGCGTGTGTGTGACTCGTGTGTGTCTCCTCCCATCATGTCTTCATCATTATATTTGTACCGAGAAACAGAACGGAACTTGACAAACTCATTATGATAATATACAAAACCTGTCGTTCTTGGGGAAAAAAAACACCAACCAACTTGTGAATTTTTTCTTAGTTGCTTTGCTTTATGTGTATTGACTGACTGACGGTGTAGTGAATGCTGTTGCTGCTCTTTGTTTTATGAGATCGTTGTCTGCGTCTATTGTGCCTGTGCCCGAAATGGAGGACACCGAGGGAAGGGGAGTGGTGGAGCGGTGTCATTGAGTGAGGGGAGAGAATGGAGAGAATATTACGGAGGGAGTCTCTGCTTTCCTCCCAATTCTGTATAATGCTCAGGTGCAGGAGTGCTTCCACAAGGCATGATGAGGGATGCACGTGGGGGAGAGAGAGAGAGAGAGAGAGAGAGAGAGAGAGAGAGAGAGAGAGAGAGAGAGAGAGAGAGAGAGAGAGAGAGAGAGAGAGAGAGAGAGAGAGAGAGAGAGAAAGAGAGAAAGAGAGAGAGAGAGAATATTTGTCCATTTGTCTGTGCATTTTGTCAAGGTTTTCTTTACACGGTAATGGTTCACGTCTACCTAACGCCCCTTTTCCCCCAAGAGGCCTTATATAAGAGGTTTCTAAAGGAGGTTCCTATGTAAGACCTCCTTGGCCTCGTCCTCGTCCCTCCTTGGTGGAAGCGGCGGGAATGTGTTAGAGTAAGGTGAAGGAAAGAGGTGAGTCCAGCCAGTAGGGAAGAAGGAAGGCTTTACCGCCAACCCAAACCCTCACAGCGCTGCAGGGACTCAACATTCGCTGTTCCTGCTATTGTTTATATGTTGTTATTTTGGTGTACGTATATCATTATTATTTTGTGCAGTAATGTGTATGTATGTTGTTATTGTTTGCTCACATACACACATTTTGGAGAAACATAGCATGCTTGACAAGGCTAAGGATAACTTTGAATTACTCGTATGAAAATGTGATTAGGAAAATAATACACCTTGCCTAGAATATGTAGTGACTGTGTGCTTCAACATGCAAAAAAAACCTTACAAAATTAGAAAGGATAGTTGTGCAGCAAAATTAATAACAATATATAAGAATAACATAATAGGACATACTGAAAAGGTTGAAATTACTAACATTGGAATAGAGAAGAATATGATGCGTTGTGAGGTCAATGTATAGATTAATGAAAGTGTTACAAGTATTGGACAGAAATTATCTACTAGTATCGGATGAGAGAAGAGGAAGATATCATTAAAGGAAATCAAAGAAGACCAGATGCTTGATAGATATAAAGAAGTATAGTTTTCCCATACAGAGCAATTGATACCTGTAATGTATTGGAGAAAAAAAATATTGAGTTCACACACACACACACACACACACACACACACACACACACACACACACACACACACACACACACACACACACACACACACACACACACACACACACAGCCTCACCACTGCATTAATACAATGTTGCCTCACATTTCTCCGCTAAGCTCACCAACTTTTCCTTTTAATACGGTTAAGGCGATTCCCACCTACTTACACTGGCCTAATTTTGTCCTGGGAGCCTTCCTAAGTTTCTCCTGAGAGGCGTTGGGTCCAGCCTTCCTCGCTGGTGTAACTCGAGTCAGTGCCTCTGAAGAGATATGTTTTTTTCTTTTTATCTTGTGCGCTTTTTTAATTTTTTTTCTCCCTCCTTGGTGTAGAATCCAGACTTTCTTGCCGGTGTATGTCGAGGTGTAAAGTTAGGACCGAGATGGTGCTTCTGAAGTGGAGGGATCGGCTTCTCTTTTTTCCTTCATTTTGTTATGAGGGTATCCAATGCTTTTTAGGGCTTACAATCGGTGTCATGTTGAACTTTAGATTACAGCTGATCGTAGTGGTAATCTTTTTTAATCGCTATATGTTCTGTGTGACATCAATTAGATAATCCATTTGCACGTGTAATTGTCATGAGGCTGATGATGATGATGATGATGATGGTGGTGGTGGTGATGGTGGTGATGAGGTCGTTGGTGTCGTTATACTGTAGTGTGTTGCTCCGTGTTGATGGTGACTGTTGCTGTGTTCTGTGATCAGTGTGTTGAAAGGGTCGTTAAACTGTGGTGTTTTGTTTTGTTTTGCTGTGTTGGTGATGCTGTGTTCTGTGGTAATGATGAGTGTGTTGAAAGTGTCCCCGTGCTGTGGTGTGTTGCTGTGTTCTGTGGTAATGATGAGTGTGTTGAAGGTGTCATCATGCTGTGGTGTGTTGCTGTGTTCTGTGTTGTGAAAAAGAACAACTTTACTGGGCAATGCTAGTTTCCTAATACCAAATGGATAGAGATCACAAGCCCTAAATCTACACAATACAACGGATTAAAGTCATTTGGTTTCCCTATCTATAACTGTTAATAAATTGCAGCCCACCTCACATGCACACGAGAAAAAATAATTGTTTGCCCTCTAGTGACAAAACCGCTCGTCGGATTGCAAAAAATTCCACCTCATTCCAATTTTAGAATATTCAAGTCTACAAACTTTACTCTTAATAATCATCTTCGTACTTCTAACGCAAAATGCCAACTTTTTTTTAGTGTTCTGTATATACACCATTTTGGTTATAACATGTAGAAGAGGTTTTTGTTCTCCTAGTGTCAAAAAGTGTGGGTCGGTTGATATTGTTTCCTACACAGACAGCCTCGTTAGGTCCAGTAGGAATGTTGCTGTCTGTTCTTACACTATACTCCTTTGTACCTACATTCCAGAATCAAAATAACGAGATCTTTAACTTTGCTCTCGATGTCAATTTCCGCGTGCATTGTATATATAGATCCTTAGCTGTATCATCATAATTTTTGTTGTTACCGTATAATGGTTATGTCCTACTTAAATAAGTATCGAGAGATGACCTCCTCTTTAGATAAATATACACGAATTAAACTTGTATGTCGTTTAAATGGAGTGTTTTACTAATGTATTTTCTATTTGCTTCATTTAATTGATATTGGATTCTTTTATTATATTTACAGATAAGAGCAATTTCCTGGAGGTTGTGTGTGGCGGTGTGGAACGGAGGGTGATATCACCTTCCCTTGACGATCTCCTTCCCTCGTCTGACGGTGAGTAGTAACACTGTAATAATAATTTTTGTATTTACTACTTCTATAACTACTACTACTACTACTACTACTACTACTACTACTACTACTACTACTA
>JAPQNM010000003.1:3086842-3091842 GCA_029783475.1 Metacarcinus magister | reverse complement strand
CCTCAGCCGCAGCGATCCCCTGCAGGACAAGCTCCCCTTCGCAGAGGGGGTAGCCCGCCTTGTGGACATTGTCCGCATGGCTAAGGACGAGCTCCTCAAGGAGCGTCAGGTGCTGAAGGGCGTGATCACTGTGCGCGACCTGCAGTCCGATGCCCTTGAGGAGTTGCAAAAGGACTTCAACGTCCTTGCGGCTAATCATGTTGCTGTGGTTAATGACCACCTAGCACTGAAGAAAGAACATGACCTTGTGGTTAATGACCACAAGGTTCTGAAGGATAAACATGACCTTGTGGTTAATGACCACGAGGTCTTGCTGAAAGACCACTATGGTCTGTTAATGGACCATAAGGTTCTATTGTCAGACCGCAGGGTCTTGAAGGACAGCTTCAATGCTGTTTATATGGACTACAAGGTCCTTTTATCTGACCACGACGCTTTGGCGAAGGACCACCTGGTCACTGTGGCAGACAAGAAGGCCTTGAAGGACAACCACACTGCTGTGGTTAGGGACCACCAGGTCCTACTGGAAGACCACAATAATGTGAGTAGGATGTTAAAGGTTCTTGCGGTACACCACGTTAGTGTGGTGGAGAACTGTAAGGTTGTATTGTCAGACCACCAGGTCTTAAAAGAAGAGTATGACCTTTTGGTTAAGGACCAGCGGGTCCTACTGGAAGACCACTACGGTCTGTTCGAGGACCTTAAAGTCTTGCTGTCAGTCCGTAAGGTCTTGAAGAAGAATCAAGAACTTTTGAATAGGGACCACCAGGTCCTACTGGAAGACCACTACGGTCTGCTGCAGGACCATAAAGTCTTGCTGGCAGACTGGCAGGGGTTGAAGAAAAATCATGACCTTGTGGTTAATGACCACACGAAGGTTGTGTCAGAGCTTAGCAGTGTGCGTCAACAGCACGCAGCACTGCAAGGTCTGCTGAAGAACAACAAGGACGACCTTCGGGTTGTTCTGAAGGAGAAGGAAGCTTTGGCAACAGAGCTAAAGAAGGAACTGGACCGGGGTGTCAACTTGAACAGACGGTTGAACTTGGCCCAGAACCGCATGGATGAAGCTGCCACTATGGTCCAGAGTATCTCAGATCAGTGGAAGGTGACTGCAGCGACGCAGCGACTCGAGTATCAGACACTCGAGACTCGCCACCAGGAATTGGAATGGCACCACGCCCAGTGCCTATATGAACTACAAAGACTTGAATGGCTGAAAGATGCCCATACTAGCAAGCAATTACAAGGCTCACCAGCAAGTGAAAGTGACGACGAATCCAACGTGGGATCTCCAACACACGTAGACAAACACGTGAAGATTAAACCCACTTGGAAGGACCTTATGATATCCCTAGAGGACTTAAGGAAGACTATACACGCAAAGGAAGAATTATAATGACAAGAAAAGTCTGTTTACTCATATGACTTTTCAATTACTTTCCTAAAAGAAATGTACTGTGTATTTTAGTATTGCATTTTTTTGTTTATTTACTAATTTACTAATTGATTAGTTCATTCACTTATATATTTAGTCAGTCAGTCAGTCAGTGTGTGTGTGTGTGTGTGTGTGTGTGTGTGTGTGTTTTGTTAACGTCTGTCTGTTTATCTATCTATCTCTATCTATTTTTTAACCTCCTCCTCCTCCTCCTCCTCCTCCACAATGTTTTTGACGCGTACGATGAAAGCAGAGCAGTAGATGTCATATATCTGGATTTTCAAAAGGCTTTGATAAAGTACCTCATCAACGATTGCTTAATAAACTAATGACTCATGGTATCTCTGGTAGCATTTACAATTGGCTTCTGGACTGGCTCTCTGAACGTAAGCAGAGAGTAGTCTTAAACGGTCTCCTCTCAATGGTTAAACGTAAAAAGTGGCGTACCACAAGGTTCAGTGCTTGGTCCTGTCTTATTCTTGATATATGTTAATGACATAGATGATGGGATCACTTGCAAAATATCGAAATTCGCTGACGATACGAAAATTCTCAGCAAAGTAACTACGACAATTGACAGAGAAGTCTTACAATCAGACCTAGATCGACTAACGTCTTGGGCCAATAAATGGCAAATGAAATTTAACGTAGAAAAATGCAAGGTACTACACATCGGAAGAAATAATGATCACGTTCAATGAATGGTAAACCACTTTCTACAGTAAACAAGGAAAAAGATCTGGGAATCACAATATCAAACAATTTAAAGCCCAGTCAACATTGTTCAGAGGTAGTTAAAACTGCTAACAGATTGGTCGGCTTTATTGGGCGTACTTTCGAAAATAAATCGGAAAAAGTCATATTAAAACTGCATAATTCACTAGTACGACCCCATCTTGAGTATTGCGTACAGTTTTGGTCCCCATATTACAGAAAGGACATTGACAAACTGGAAAGAGTCCAGCGAAGAATAACAAAAATGATTCCAAGGCTGAAAAATAAACCTTATGAAGAAAGACTTAAAGAACTAAACTTATTCAGCCTAGAAAAACGAAGGATGCGAGGGGATTTAATTGAAATGTTCAAGATAATCAAAGGATTCGATAATATCAATGCAGAAGATTACATTACTTTTGATCGATCAAATATAACAAGAAGACGTCATTCTTTTAAGATTACTGGTAAAAGATTCACATCAAACAAAGCCAAGCACTTCTTTTTCAATCGGATCGTTAACGTTTGGAACTCCCTGCCCGCCAATGTCGTCGACAGTAAAACAATTACTACGTTCAAAAATAGACTTGACAAATATTTAGAAGCCAATCCACAACTAAAATACTATCCGTTAACGTAGCAAACTTTGAGTATGTTCATCCTGATGTACCTAACTTACGAAATGTCGATTCAAAAGACGTCGCTAGTGGCCTGACATCGCTTGCCAGGAAGTAGTGGTAGCAGTAGTGGTAGTGACAGTAGTGATAGTCTGGTCTTGGTTGTCCTTCCTTTCCCTGCCAGCCATGGCTGGGGAGAGAAGCCTTCACCCTTACTATCCTGTATCCTTCACTCTAGACTCGATAGTGTACTCACAAACAGCCTCGTAAGGGCCAGCAGGCCTGTTGCTGTTTGTTCTTCCTATGTGTTCCTATGTGTTCCTCCTCCTCCTCCTCCTCCTCCTCCTCCTCCACTCACACACTCAAACACCACCTAACACCACTTTCTCACATCAGCAGTGGTAGTGTAACGTAATGGATGCTGCCTTACTCATCTTACGTCAATATTACCTTACCTTTGAATACAACTCGCTTACTATTTCACTCCTGGCCTTCCTCAGTTCTGGCTGTTCGTGTGTGTGTGTGTGTGTGTGTGTGTGTGTGTGTGTCAGCCGTGGCGAAAAAAGTGTGATACATCTACTTCAGTTGATTACAATATTAATGTGTGTGTGTGTGTGTGTGTGTGTGTGTGTGTGTGTGTGTGTGTGTGTGTGTGTTTGTGTTTGTGTTTGTGTGTATGTAGGAGTAGGTTGCTGGGAATGAGTCTCTTTTCATCAAACTGTTCTGGTAGTGGTGGTGTATTTTTTCCGAGGTTACATAAAAGTATCACAAGAAACTCGCAACACACGGGCCAGAGATGCTTTGTCCTCCTGCAGACGAGGCCTCCATTTCTGTTTCTTATCTATTGAAGTTTTAATTGATGAAAAACTACAACACACACACACACACACACACACACACACACACACACACACACACACACACACACACACACACACACACACACACACACACACACACTCAGGTCCTCGAGTTAAACAGTCGCAGGGACAACCTTCTCTCAGCAAGCGTTATGGTGTGTAGAATGGCAAGGCGAGCATGCGTTTCCTTCTCACCTCCTCCTCCTCCTCACCTCTTGCCTGGCGGGGAAATGACATGCTTCTCTGCACACACACACACACACACACACACACACACACACACACACACACACACACACACACACACACACACACACACACACACACACACACACACCTACACACACACACACCCTTTACACCCTCCGTCTTTCCCTTCAGTGCCTGCCAAACGAGCGTGTCACTCTAAGGTTGAACCACTGCATAAGGGAACATTTCCTTGCAAGATTTATTAGATCCTCGGGTGTAGGTGTTCCTCTGTGATAACTGGCATAATGCAGCTGCGTGACATACTCGCTTGGTAGCCGCCCATCGCCACTGGAATGTAGTGACTGTGGCGCCGTGCAGAGACTGGACTTTTTATTTTATACTATATTAACTTTTATGTCGTGATATAAAGTGAGCCGTGCACCTGCTAATCACTTCTCCGCACTTGTGAACGTAGAACAATAGTAGTACGAAGTTAGTTAAGATCGTAGTTATTAGTGATCTGGACGCGAGGTATAAACTAACAATTAATGGTATCGTGTAGTTGAAGGACTTGTGTAGCGCTTGTTCTGTTTTGTTTTTTTGTTAATTAACCTGAAATGCTTCACACACACACACACAGAGAGACAGACAGACAGACAGACAAAGACAAAGAGAGAGAGAGAGGAGATACATCTTATATGCAAGACAGGACGAAAGGAGAGGTAGCAAGCAGGGAGAGGAGCTACTGTGAGGGAAACGAGGAGGATGGGGAAGGTAAGGGTTGGAAAGGGGAGAAGAGAGAGGGAGCAAATGAAGAGGAAAAGGAAGGGAAGGGAAGGAAGATAATCAGGTGAATAGAGAGGATCTGGATGGTAAGGAGAGCTATGACAAACATTGAGAGACAAGGAGACCTGCAAAAAAGAAGTCCACAATATATAGTGTTTTAGCATTGAATGTGATTTATGATGGACACATTTTTGGTGTTCAGGCGAGGATTGGTTTGGTTTAGTTTATATGGCGAGGATTCAGTCTTCTTGATTAATCTGCATAACTATACAGCTCCGAACCTATCTGTATAATATTTCAGTAATGCACAATATAGTGCAATATGTCCTTGAACATCTGTGGAGCTTTCAGTGTGCAGTATACGTGACGAAACTCAATGCCTCAATAAAGTTGCCATTC
>JAPQNM010000003.1:3079342-3081842 GCA_029783475.1 Metacarcinus magister | reverse complement strand
TCATTGAGGCGACAATCTGTGTAGTCATCAGTGTGTTATTACATCCATAAGCGGTGTCATCTCTGCCGTCAAGGTGATGGATGAGTGACGGTGGTTCACGCTGACCTGAGGGAACACACTTTTCCAGATGGAAGGCTGGTGAAGTTGCTGAATTGACTGATATAGAAGCCGGTTGTTGGTGGAGGAAATTGCACTGTAGTTTTTCCAGTTACGTTTGGTATTTCTGAAGGTAACAGCTCGCCCTTCAGCCCCCCTATCCATGCCTTGTCAAAAGTGTTATTTTTGTCAGGCTGGATGGTTGTGCAATTTATCCCAAGTCCATTTTTGTCAGTACTATTTTTCTTGGGTCTCCTGCCCTCCCTTCCTTTTCCTATTACGTATTTGTTTACCTTCCACTCTCCAACGCAGTGTCGCCGCCGCTGCCGCCACTGCCACTATCACTACTATTATCCCTAACACTATCACTACCACTAACACTATCACTACCACTAACACTATCACTACCACTAACACCATTTCCTTATCATCCTCTGTTCAACCTCTATTCCTTTTTACAATTGTCTTTTGTTTACTATGACTCGAGTATAGTTATTAATTCCAGTCAGCGTCATTCAGGGAAGTGGTGGTGATGAGGCTCAAGGTAATGATTCTAAGATTATCGATAACAATGTCATACAAGACTCAACAATACCATGCAGGCTTAAATAACTTGGATGTCAGTAAAGACCTGTTGAATGCACTCAGGAATATAACATGCTGTGAAATCCTGATCTCTTTTACTGTCCTCACAGTAAAGCGAAGATCTTTGAATATATTTAAAGCCCAGTTGAGCTATTTATTACAACACAATCAGTCTCCATTGTCTAGGAGTTTGCTGACACCATCTATGCTTAAAACCTACAGAAAGTCTACGGTAAAAACACATTTATGTCCATGTCTGGCTTGAAACTTCCTCAAAATCATCATTGCTATATTCAAAGGTCGAAACATGTTTTTGTTTAAAAAACTTTGGCTCGTTTGTCAAATTCGCCAATAATTCACCTTTTTTCTTCTCAACTTTGTAACTTAATTGCTGGATATAATAAATCTACGCTTTAAAAAAATAAAAATTAACGAGGAAAATCAAGATGAATCTTCCTGACACTACCTCCCGGGGAACAATGCATTCAATTTTCTAATTCATTTATGAATTTGGAAGAGGCTTAACTGTTTTCACTTCATAGAGACAAAATATCATTCTATCAAATTTTTGTTCGTTGAGGATGTCGTTAGCAAATGAAGCAGGATTACAGTCATGGGGTCACAGACTAAGCCGTTACCCACTTAAGTGAATCCGTGGAGTAAAAGGCTTACAGAGTCCTGGCTGTTTGATGTTATGATCATTTTTTATCTACAATTGAAGGAGACATGCCAAGGTTACAAAACAATTAGTTCTAGAAATAAATGAAACTCGAAAGCCAGCTTCTCTCTTCCCCCTCCCGACACCTAATCCCACCCCCATCCCCCATAAAGAACAAAAGTTGCCTAAGGGGTTTCCAAGAGTAAGTAAGATTAGCTCAGTTCCCACATCTTGTCACGTTTGCTCCTTCGCTTTTAAGCCACACAGCCTAGTTAAGAACATTACTGAATCTGCGGGGTCATTGCATCTGTGTAATTGTAAGCGGCTCCCTGTGCAGGACAACCTAAACTAGAACACAAACTCACACATTAAACCCAACCACACAACGCTATTGTCTTCTCTGCTTAGAAAAAAAAATGGAGAAAAAAACCCCCGACTTGAAATATAAATTCACTCTGCATTATTCTGTGTCCGTGTAATTT
Source organism: Metacarcinus magister (assembly GCA_029783475.1). Lineage (NCBI taxonomy): Eukaryota > Metazoa > Arthropoda > Malacostraca > Decapoda > Cancridae > Metacarcinus > Metacarcinus magister. The sequence continues at coordinate 3,080,021 of JAPQNM010000003.1, read as the reverse complement.
TAATCAATTCTCTAAACTTTAACTGAAGCACAAGTCAACCAGACAACTCGCCTCTTACTACCATGCCTGTCCACGTGGGGGGAAAGAAAAGGCTAAAAAAAAAAATAGAATTGGAAAAAAAAAAAGCTGAAATATAAAACTGGCGAGGAACGTGTACCCTATATAAATAAAGGCAGGTAACTCAGCGAAGGCAATCACACACCCCACAAACCCATCACCAGTTTATTTGCAGTTCGTCCTCTCCTCTTCAAGCTAACAGTTTCCAGACCACACGACTCCCAAACAGATTCAGTAATAAAAAAAAAGTAAAATGGAGATTCTAGCGACTCGCGTACTTATTCTGTCTTTTTATTGCTGAGAATCGGAGTTGGGGATGGTGAGTGAACTGTGGTTGGGGGAATGGATAATGGAAAGGGTTGGGGAGAGGCTGTTCTGCTCGCCACTAAGGGAAAAACTCTGCAAATCACGCGCTGGAAGGAAGTTGATTACACTCTGGTTTTATCAATATCCTGTTGGTGTGAGAGGTGCCTGACATTTACGACCGTGTTTGTGGACCTGGAATTGTTGACTGTCTGTCTGTGTGTCTGTCTGTATGTCTGTGTGGGTGGGTGGGTGGTTGGGTGGTTGGTGGGGTGGTTGGGTGTGCAGCAGTAGAGGTGGTTCTATTCCCTCATCACAT
>JAPQNM010000003.1:3059342-3069342 GCA_029783475.1 Metacarcinus magister | reverse complement strand
GGCTTCAAAGACACCCGATCCCGTCTTTGTGTAATAAATCTTATGAAGAGAGGCCGAAACGACTAAACATGTTTTCTCTCGTGAAACATTGCCTCCGAGGAAACCTTATAGAGTGTTTCATTTAAAAGTTGTATGGATGTTGACACAAATAAACTGTTTATGATTAATGACTTATCACGAACGAGGAGTAACGGAGTAAAACTAACTTGCTGACAAATACTTCTTGATTGCATTCAATTCTTCTTTGATAATGACGTTGTTAGAGAGTGGACTAAGCCTCCACCTTCAGTGGTGCAGTGTATCATCATTCAATGATTTAAACTCAAACTCCAATACCATCTCTTCCAGTAAAGTTTCCAATAGAGTTTATATGACCCAGAGCATTGCCTGAGTGTTCAATTATGTTGCTTCTGACTTCGTTAAAATGTGATTATGTTTGCGTTATATATCAATTACTCTAGATCAAAGACCAACCACCTAGTTTGAACCCTTGGGTCTGTGTGGTCTGATTATTTATGTAATTCTACTTAATTCTCTCCTTTCTTTTTCTTTTGTTTTCGATTTCTTTCCTTTATTTGTTTTCACTTTCTTCCTTTCTCGCTTTTTTTTCTTTAGTTTTCGCTTGCCGCTTTTCTTTATTTCTCTGTGTTTTGCTTTGTTTTTGCTTACGTGCTTTTTTGCTATTTTTCATTTCTTTTGTACTTGCTGGCTTGTTTACTTAATCATTTATTTGACTAATGATATAATTTAATATTTTAACTCTCTCAATCATTTATATTCATTATTGTAAGTAAGACACCGCATTACATACTTTTTCAAGCGTATACATATACTTACCTACCTACCTACCTACACACACACACACACACACACACACACACACACACACACACACACACACACACACACACACACACACAGACAGGTGCTTGGCAGGTGTGGCGGCAAGGTGGCTGCTCTGGGGGTGAATTAGACTATAATGAATTAAATAACTTTTGTCATCATCCGAATTAGTAGGCAAGTTGGGACATCTTGCCTGTAAATCGGATCCGAGCAAGGCTGGAGTGTGGAAAATGTGTGTGTGTGTGTGTGTGTGTGTGTGTGTGTGTGTGTGTGTGTGTGTGTGTGTGTGTGTGTGTGTGTGTGTGTGTGTGTGTGTGTCTGTGTGTCTGTCTGTCTGTCTGTCTGTCTGTCTGTCTGTCTGTCTGTCTGTCTGTGTGTCGGTAGTTAAAATATTAAATTATATCAGTCTCTCTCTCTCTCTCTCTCTCTCTCTCTCTCTCTCTCTCTCTCTCTCTCTCTCTCTCTCTCTCTCTCTCTCTCTCTCTCTCTCCCCCTGGTAATAATAGTTACTCCACCGCACACATCACTCTGTCCCCAGCAGGTCATGTATAATACCTCCCCGTCCTTCCTGCCACGGCGTATCTGCCTCACACACTCCCTTGGCGAGGCTCTGCATGCTAGATTTCCTTCCCCTTAACCATTCCATTATTATTCCATTGACGAGTTTTAGTTCTCATATACTTTTCTGTATTGTGGTTGGAGCTGTCGGTGTTTTATATACGTACAAAGACTTTAAATGAAAAAGGAATTTATTTTTATTTTAATTAAAGATACCGCTCGTAAATATGGTAAATAATTCGCATGTGTTTAGTGAGCAACCGCAGTGTGGTGCTTATGTAGAGACGCTTACGTAAAAATTCAAGGGATCAGGTTGGAGGCTTTCCAGGGAAGATACAGTATAGTCTCCCTTCTGTTCCATCTGTTCGTGAGGTCGTAGATAGAGAAGAATTTGGTGGAACAAGGGAGAGTAAAGCTATCATTGTGTCCTCTCTGGCGCCGTTTGCTATGGTACAAAGTGTCATTCCTTCACGGTCTATAAGGTTAATTAATAATAAACTGAAATGAAACTAAAAGGAAATTCATGTAGTTTGATTATAACTCTACTATAGTTTGCCACTTCCTCCCCCTTGTAGAGACATAAGTAATGGTTTTAATAGAGTTACGTACCATGACAAGTGCCTAAAAAGTGACGCGCCTCGCAGTAATGCCAATTATAATGACGCCACCCATCGTTGCCGCTCACCGGAGGATCACATCGTCTGGCACGCGGCGCTATTACTGTCCTCATGAAGAAATTCCATGATTCTAGGATTACTGCCACACCATAGAGAGAGAGAGAGAGAGAGAGAGAGAGAGAGAGAGAGAGAGAGAGAGAGAGAGAGAGAGAGAGAGAGGGAGAGGGAGAGGGAGAGAGGGAGGGGGGGAGAGGGAGAGAAAGAGAGACACACACACACTCAAGGAAGCGTCCCTCCTTGTTAACTCTACAAAACACGAGCCAAGTAGTGTCAAACCCTTTAACTAAGCCACGCCCTAACACTTTCCTCTTCTCTTACCTTCTCTTCTCTTCTCTTTTCTCAGCCTTTCCAAACATTTTCGCTCATAGGCTGTCAGTCCTATACCTTAGCATCGAAGGACGGGAATCTGCAGGTCGCACATGTGTACTCAACCACTCCTTAGCCGTGATCCCAACACCTGCCACCTCCACACAATTGCCTTCCATCAGCCTCAGTAAAGGGTTTGGGCGAAGGTGTACGAGAACCATTCACACTCGCCTTCCATTCGCCTAACAAGACCGTGTTTGGGCGACGCCGTGCAAACACAAGGAGGAGAAAAGCCAGAAGCATATTTATGGTCACTTACTTGGCCCTCCCATCTTGTCTCTAACGTCTGCCAGCCACGCTCCCTACCACACCCTCAGTTTGGCTTCACTCCAGCGTAATAATGTTTGCTTACCTGGAGCTTGGCGTTGTAAGGATCTTTGAAGTGTCGTTGTTTAAGTGTGTGTATGTGTGTGTGTGTGTGTGTGTGTGGGGAGGGGGGGGGGTGCGTGTGTGTGTTTTGGGATGGAGAGAGGATGGAGTGCATTCATTATTTTTGTACTTGTCTGCCTCACAGTCTCCTCATTGCTCCGCGCTTGCAAATACTATGATTATGGCTTTGTCAGTAGAGGGGCACAAAAAATATTACGTAGTGTTGATTCGTACTGTACTACCTCAGGACACCATGCTGCTTCCTGCTCCAGTTTAAGCTTGCTTCATCCTTCAGTCTTGTTCATTTAATCATATATCAATACCATTACCTTGTGCTCTTCAAATTTTTTCTTAAATATATACAATTCAGTATTTCCCCTTCTGTATTCAGTGATAAACAATGCAGTAAGTTTTCTTCTTCTGATTTATAAGCACTTTCAATATAAGCGTTTCAAATGACAACAAAAAGCCAAGATTTTAATGATATCGCATTTCTTTCATAATTAATCATCCTTCCATAAGCTCTAGTGATATTTTTTTTGACCTAGTTCTGGCTCGTCCCGTATAACATGCGACCGACAACACACACACACACACACACACACACACACACACACACACACACACACACACACACACACACACACACACACACACACACACACACACACACACACACACACACACACACAAACGCCGGTCCAGTAGTGGCAAGCTGAACAAAGCACGCGGCTTCCTGTTGGTTGGAGGGGGGGGGCGCTGCTCCCCTTGCATTGTTGCTTTGTTGCACGCAGAATTGACTCCGGGTTGACCTTTCGTTTGTGACCTCGCCGTGATTCTTGCGGGTCACATATTTAATCATATTGATGTTATTGCCGTGAAAGTCAATTCGCTCGTCAGCTTTTTTCAACCTAACTAGTCGATGTAAGGCTGTATCGTTTTTGCATGCACTCATATTAACATCAATAATACATACGTACATGCAGAATAACTGTTGCATACATACATACATACATACATACATACATAATACATACAAAACAAAAGAAATACATCCTTACATGCATTACATACATACATCATCATCATCATCATCATCATCATCATCACCCTCACCCTCAATGAGTCCACTGCAAGACAAAGTACTCCCCCAACCTTCTTCACTTATTTCTGTCAGCTGCTTGTCTATTCTAGGTGACTCCAGCAAAGCTTCTTATCTCATCTCATCTAATTCTCTGTCTGCCTTACCTCCTTTTTACCATCGCTGGGTTGCCATTCTGTTACTCTAACAGTCCGTCTATTTCCTCTTCGTCTCATAACGTGTGAATAAAGAATATTGTCCCAAAGTGACCAAAACGACACCGTACTTTCAAACTTCGCCCTGAAGCCCGCCAGTCAACATTCAACCAATCCTGTGTGTTCAAGGGGTGGGGGTGTGAGTGGGCCCCATTTTCGCCATCTTTCGGGTGGGCCGAGTATAGTGGTAGAAGGGCGGCACTGGTGGGCGATGTTAATAAATAACTTTGCCGCTGATGTAAAGGAAATTCCATTGATTACCTGCAGTAATTCGTGACGGCTTTTGTTGGCTTATATTTCATTCATACTGGCCTCAGGGGGTGCGAAGATTAATGTTAGTTTTTACCTTTATTTTTTCTGCTTGGTGTTTGTGTTCCGGTGTTTGGCGCAACATCAAGTGTGGTGTGAGTGGTGTTGCGACGCAAAACCAGAACCAGACATCACTGTGGTGTGGTGATGACCTACTGAGCGTCGTAGTTAGGCGGTTAGTGAGTGGTTGACTATACACACACACACACACACACACGCACGCACACACGCACACACACACACACACGCACACACACACACACACACACACACGCACACACACACACACACACACACACACACACACACACACACACACACACACACACACACACACACACACACAGAAGGAAGGTTGTTTTAAAATGAGTATAAAACTAATGCATTGAATGTGTGCTTGATACAAATTTCTTTAGAATTTTTTTTTTTTACTTCTTTCTCACTCTCTCACTCTCTCTCTCTCTCTCTCTCTCTCTCTCTCTCTCTCTCTCTCTCTCTCTCTCTCTCTCTCTCTCTCTCTCTCTCTCTCTCTCTCTCTCTCTCTCTCTCTCTCTCTCTCTCTCTCTCTCTCTCTCTCATTAATGCCACCATCTCTCTGATTAATCATGGCAAACAAAGCAAAATGACGCCCACGAGGCTGCTCAACCAGATGACGTCTTTGGAATACCTTGCACTCGGTCTTAATCTGATGATATAGCCTCCCTGACGACTCATCCCTTATTCCTGCAGCATTCATATCTTCCTTTATATGCACACCCACTCCCATGCACGTGACGTTTAGGTACATGGCAAATGACACCCACCAAGACAGGTACAAGACGCTTAATTATTATTTTTTTTTTATATATAATTATAATTTTTTCAATATTTTTTCATATTGAATGCGCGACACAGGATATTGTAGCCTGTGACAATGATCCTCTTTCCCTTTTTCCTTCGTTCACTTGAGGCAGATTCGCTGTTTTAGTTTTAGTTTTACTTCTGGATGTTGAATATGTGATTAATACTTAAGTTTAGTTCTTGTTCCGGTTAGAGTTCAGTAAATAAAAAGGAATACTGTCTGGTTGGCGTTGTCGGTCGAGAGTGGGTACCGTATGCTTAAGAAGATTTTATTTTCAAATTTTACGAGCCATTGCGTTCCTCTGCACTGCTCATTTCTTCGCTGGCTTAGGTTGTCTTGGTGGAGGAACATTTACAAGTTAATATCTTACAGTAGACCTGCCTCGTTTGGTTGCACCTTTCTAGTTTAGTTCCACTTATATATATATATATATATATATATATATATATATATATATATATATATATATATATTATATATATCACCATCCCTGAAATAATACAAGCAATAAACAATATTTGAGCAGGTTTGGGTTCGAGTCGAGGCAGGTAACACACAGCTCGCCCACCTGTTGGTCTTGCACTATGGGCTGTGTGACGAAAGAGTGCCTGGGAAGCCTAAGGAAGGGTAACCGTGCTAACACGCATGCCATAGTACTGGAGTGAAATAATCTTCTTCACTACAAACTTAAAGGTCAAAGTTACAGAGATAATCTTCACGGCAAAGTGGAGATCTTTACCTTTGATGATTTATGGTCCTGTTCTGTTTGACTTCACTTGTGAGTAACTCAAGTTTGACCTGTTTGTTTCCTCGGCAGGTACGGGCACCGCAGGCAAGGATGTGACAGCCTCTGCTGTTCAACAAGGTGAGTGTTGGGAGCGTCCTCTGAATCCACTTTTCATTCACCTTTACCGCATCCTTATCCATCTTGCATTACTCCCTTACCCACTCACCGTGTATCCATCACTCACCCTTCAACACCTGGGTTTGAGTTTTTATGTCTTCGATTCGTCTGTTTTCTTCCGTAGCATCTTTCCTCTCGTTTGTCTGCGTGAGTCTGTACATTGTTTCAGAACTACCAGACTGTAGACAGGAGGCACAAAAGTTTGTCGCTGATGTTACTGGTGATGATGATGATGATGATGATGATGAAGAATACATTTAGCTTTTTCCTCACAGTTTGGTTGTACTTGTCTCGTTTAACTTCACTGATTCTTGGAAATAATTATAAGCCCCTTCACTGGGGCAAAGTAGTGTTCAGTGAAGGAGGGTGCAACACTACAAGGGGATAACTATACTACCTCTGCCTGTGTCTGTCTGTATGTCTGTGTGTCTCATTCTCTTTCTCTCTTTTTCTCTTTCTTTTTCTCTTTGTCTCTTTGTCTTTTTCTTTTTTCTCTTTCTCTTTCTCTCTTTCTTTCTCTCTTTCCTTCCTTCCGTCCTGTCTTTCTTCCTTTTTAAGTCTATATAACACACACACACACACACACACACACACACACACACACACACACACACACACACACACACACACACACACACACACACACACACACACACACACACTTCTGCCTCACATCATTAGCTCATTTTCTCTGTTCGTTTTCTGTAATCATAAACCTACTTTAGTCTATTGCAATACGCCGCTTAATTTCGATTCCATCTCGTCGTATTTACCCTCGTGAAGCTGGCTGCATTTACCGCCAGGAAGGCAATCACACGCGCGCCCACGTTTAGAGAGAGAGAGAGAGAGAGAGAGGGAGAGAGGGAGAGGTGGAGAGGAAATAAAAGAAAAGTAAGAAAGATTACCAAATGAAGCTATTTTGACGGTACAATTAAAATCTGTTGAAGCTTTGGAAATATCTGCTTCGTTTTACGTGGATGGGTTTCAGCGGCCGACCGACCCGAACACAAGCACTAGTTTCTTATCCAGTGATACCGTGGAATGAAGGGAAACGTTCACCAAACATTTTCTGTCTCTATTCACCTAATTTGTGAACGTTTCAAATAGAGGACGAAAGGAAACTAAAATGTACTATGTGGAGTAAGCCTGAGGAGAGACACTAATAGATTTGTGGAGCTATAGCATAAAGAACTCCGCTAATTTCCGTTTTTTTGTGTGTGTGGATTAGCGAGGAGGAGAGGAGGAGGAGGAGGAAGAGGCAGCAGCAACAGGAGAAGAGGAGGACAGGGGCATGGAATTGGAGAGTGAGGGTGAGGAGTGAGAGAGGCAGCATCAAAGTAAACCTGGAGGAGACAAAGGCAGGGTGGTTATTCTGGCGTGACAGGGGAACAGGCTTTACTTCCACCACGCCCGCAACAAATGACACTAAACCATCCTTCACCCTCAACACTTGTACTACCTCCATGTACTCTACCTACTGGGTGTCTATATTGCCACACTGCAGTAGAGGGTTCAGTAATGTATGTGACGGTCTGTGTAACTATTAGGAATCCTTATACATGGCCTCTGCATTGAAGGTTTTACTTAAAGAACCGAGAGTCACAAATTCCACTCCCGCAGTTTACAAGGTGTTTAAGAATATTAATGAATGTTCAAGTTTTGTTAACATTCTAGCGGGGAAGTGTGTTGTGTTGTTTTAGGGGCGTACTGTGGTGAGGGTTTTCGCAATTTTTTTTTTGTGTGATTCCGTGGTGGTGGTGGAGGTGACAGTGGCAGTGGCAGTGATAGTTGTAGTAGTTTGAGGTTGTGGTGGTGATAATGTTAGTGGTAGTGGTGGTTGTGGTAGTGGTATGTAGAATTCAGTGGTATTCATGATGGCGGCAGTGAGGTAGTTTTGGCTGATTTGGTAGTAAAGAGGTTGGGGGGGGGGTTAGTGATGGTTGTGGAGGTGATGGTGGTAGATGGTAGAGTTGAGAGAAGTAGTAGTTGTAGTGGTAATAACTGTCATGGTATTAGTAGCGATTAGTGTTTGTTGGTTGTGGTAATGGTGATGCTAATACGGTAAAGGTGGAGGTGGTAGTAACATTATAGTAGTAGTAGTAGCAGTTGTAGTTGTAGTTGTAGTTGTAGTTATAGTTATAGTTATAGTTATAGTTAGAGTTAGAGTTGTAGTTGTAGTTGTAGTTGTAGTTGTAGTTGTAGTTGTAGTTGTAGTTGTAGTTGTAGTAGTAGTTGCTGTTGATTTTATTACTCCTGCCATTGTTGTAGCTGCTATTGTAGAAATATATTATCGTTCTGTTGACTTATTTTATAAATCCGTGTGTGGCGAGATTTACAAACATGGACAAGAATGCGAAAAATTTTATTAATTCATTTTTTGTATTTACTTATTGTATTTATTTTGTTTGATTTATTTTCTTTGCAGCACGTGTATTGACCGTTGTATGTTGTTCGTGCATGTGGCCACCATCAGTCAGCTTGAACCTCGCGTCAAGTAATTCATGATGGTACAGTTACAACGCGTAATAACAAATTCTTTGAAAATCTGGATAGCCTGTAGTGTTTGCCGTCCCAGATACTTCACGCGAGTGTTTGGAAATTATTGAATTATGAATTCGACGAAGCATGTGAAATAACTTTTTTTTAGTTTTGACACGCGTTCCTTACTAGTATATAAGGTTTTGTTCCAGGAGTGTGTGTGTGTGTGTGTGTGTGTGTGTGTGTGTGTGTGTGTGTGTGTGTGTGTGTGTGTGTGTGTGTGTGTGTGTGTGTGCGCGTGTGTGCGTGTGTGCGTGCGTGCGTGCGTGCGTGCGTGCGTGCGCGCGCGCGCATGCATACATTTTATTAATATTAAACACACACACACACACACACACACACACACACACACACACACACACACACACACACACACACACACACACACACACACACACACACACAAATTTAAATTTCTGCAAATGCGAATATATAACCAAAAAATAGAAGGAAAAATCTTTATAATGTAGTTAATTAATTAATTATGTTGTTGTTGGTGATTGCCAGCCGTGATTGGGGTTGGCCTTTGTGGACTGGTTTACATCTTTTGTTTGAAGTGTGACTGTTTGTTGGGGAGTGTGACTTGCTCGCTTTGTGTGAAACGTCAGATTCATCCCATGTTGGCATTGCCTGACTATCCACCTATATATATATATATATATATATATATATATATATATATATATATATATATATATATATATATATATATATATAATATGGAGGTGTGGTGTTTGTTTCTGTTGGAGTACTTCTCTTTCGTTTTATTATTTAATAAATCACAAAGTTAACTTTGTATCTATTAGTATTTTTGCATACCTACCCCTTAGGCCCCACATATGATATAACTCATATTTCACCTCTGTCCTCAATGTCACTCAATGTCACTCAATGCAACACATTCAGTGCAAACTAAGTGGTATTGATTAGTACACTACACTCGTAAATACATTCTATTGTCATGAAATCAGGCCTTCATTCCTCTATTGACAACATCATATTGAGTAGGTTTATGTTTTTCTTTAGACCAAAATGTCAAAATTGTCAGAGGTCAGACCCTCTATTTTGACCCCTCGGGAAACAGTCTTTCCACGGGTGCAGAGCTGGGCTGGGGATGGCGGCTTGGTGCTCTTCTGCTTCTCTGACCACCAACTCTCAAGCTCTTTCCTCATCTTGTTGGCGAGGCAGACAGTGTTGCCTCTGTAGCAAGATTAACTGAACACATGGCGGACTTGCAGGAAAGCAGCGCCTCTAGCCAACCAACCCCACTCACCCTAGGAGGCGCACGCAGCCGCAAAG
>JAPQNM010000003.1:3036842-3054342 GCA_029783475.1 Metacarcinus magister | reverse complement strand
TAAAGTGAAGCGGTGCTGAGGGAGCCGAGGGACCGGAGGAAACCAGGCAGGGAGGGAGGGAGGAAGAAGGGTGAGGAAGGGAAGGGAAGAGAAGAGAGGAAAGGAAGATAGAAAAAAGAAGAGAGGAAGAAGGAAGGAAGAAGACAACGTTAAACCTGAAGAGGAAGTTGTTTTTAGAAAGCAATTTTTTTTTTCGTGGGAAGGAAGTAAAGGGTGCGCGCGCGCACACACACACACACACACACACACACACACACACACACACACACACACACACACACACACACACACACACACACACACACACACACACGCACACATAAAATTAGCCTAGTATTGCATCAGACAGCTGTATATATTTATTACACGGAATTCCTACCTGAGCCAGTGTCGCTAAGAAGAATAAGAACTCAGGATAATGAATAATATTGATCTGAAAGTGAACAATCTGTGTCTGCTGGTGTTACTGCTTGGGTATTATAGTACTTACTGGGTTGTAGTTCTCTAAAGTCTAAGGTGTTGGTCGCTGCCTAACATCGCGTCATTGTCTCGAGTGTCCAACAAGCACAGCAAGAGGTGGAAAGTGGCTTTAATTGAGATATTGCCTTAAATACCTCAACTCTCACTCATTTTCGTCTCCACGTTACACACCACATCAGCATTGTTCTTGTCCCTGGAATGTGCCTGACTCGCCTTGTGTTTTCGCGCCACTCACAGCCTCTACCTTCAAAGGGATGACCTGAAGCAAGGCTTTGTCACTGCGGCAAGTTAGAAATGTCGATCCGTTAAGTGTGTGCGTACTGGGGGGAGGGAGGGGGAGGGGGAGGTATGTGTGTGTGTGTGTGTGTGAATGAGTATCAGTTTACAATGAGGCACTGGGCTGCTTGAGGCTGCCTTGCCATCAAGGGTTATAATTATATGAACATATGGTTATGTTTTGCTCTCTATATATATCTATATCTATATCTATCTATATCTATCTATCTATATCTATTTATTTATCTATATATCTATCTTTGTCTCACACACAACACCGAAAAATATACACTATTTAGTCTTAAAGACATAACATAAACAAATATTTGTAAGATTAATGTAAATATAGTATCTTGGAATTTGGAAACATATTGGTAGTTTTGGTTCCATGTGGAATAAGGAATTGATAACTATAAGATAAAATAGAAGGATACAATCTCTGCCCTCAACATTTATCACCGCGTTTCCTGCACGAAACACGCCCAGCACAAACAGTGTCAGTGAAGAGTGATCCCTTGAGGGAGAACACCATCCACGAGGAAGACTGTGGCCTCACTAAGCCTAGCTGATACTCATACTGGTGTAGTGTTAGACTTTACCACCAACACTTCATAACAACACAACTCGGTGCTGTGTTGCCTCATTGAAAGGATTCACTTGATTAACAAACTCTACCAGCACCAACTATAACTAATAAAATAATCTAGGAATGCAGCCCAACGGTGTGTTGTGTCCACAATATAAATTTTTTCTGGCCTCGTCAAACCTTACCCTGTCATATGAAATTGCCTGTTGCGGTATTATGTAAAGACTGTAAAACAGGAATTCCCAAGCGATTTTTTTCCTTACCACCAAGGGGATATTCAGGGATACGTTGTTACTGTTTTGTGTAGTGTTACATCAACCAGTAGTTACCGACTAATAATCAGCAACACAGGCCGGGAGCGTGTTGCGTCCACAGGAAAATGTTTGTGCAACCTATCCTGTCTCGCCGCTCCGCCAGCCGTCGCCGGGGGTTCAGTCAATGAAGAAGATGAGTTGTCTTTCTTTTCCTAAGCGTGGAAAATCTATATCGTGGCTTCAGCTGCTGCCACCCACCGCTCAGAAAGAACTGTTGCCTTTTCTGACGAAAACTCAATAAGAGACGTACAAAAAAGAGAAAAAAAACGAGAGGTTAGTGGCAGCCATGTTTAGGAGGGGGGTGCAGAGGGAGGAGGAGAGGAGAAGGAGGAGAAAAGGGGGGCTGTGAGGTATATGTACTGGATATACTGGAGGAAGAGAGGGGAGGAGGGGGAGAAGGGAGCAAAATTAGTTTCGGTAATTAGATGCAATTTTTAATTAAGAGAGTAAATACATTAGAGGAGTATAGCGTTTGGCGAGAGAGAGAGAGAGAGAGAGAGAGAGAGAGAGAGAGAGAGAGAGAGAGAGAGAGAGAGAGAGAGAGAGAGAGAGAGAGAGAGAGAGAGAGAGAGAGAGAGAGAGAGAGAGAGAGAGAGAGAGAGAGAGAGAGAGAATATCATACACCTTTACTGTCGTCGGTCGAGATGTAAGTAAATACAACCTTGATATACTGCACATCGATCTTGGTGAGCAAACTGTGTGTTGTTGTGTTGCCGGGGCTGAACACGCGTCGATAGTTGCCGATATTATTATTGTTGTCGTTGTTGTTGTCGTTGTTGTTGTTGTTGTCGTATTATACCAAATGATAAGGTGAATTAAGGTTTCAGTACCGGTGCCTCCTCACATCCACAAATCATCCACCTCTGGTCAACTTGTCGCACGCAGTCACGTTTTCATCCACCAACAAACAAGTGAGAAGGTTAAGAGTCCCAATAAGGAGGTCGATCATTGCGGGAAGAGGATTGGAACTTCGGAAAAATAATTGAGATACTTAGAATCAAATTGAAACAAAGAGGCGCCATCACAAAGGTCAAGAAAAAAAAAAGTTTGTAGAAAAAAAAAATCCGTTCTCAGCCAAATATTGAAACAGACTGAATTCGCTTCAACCTGTCGCGTCGTTCTAACTCATGTATTTATTTTTCAACATAGAGAAACAAAAGCCGTTATTAAAACACACGTGAAGAGATTGAAAATTTTATTGCAAATCATCAGGAACTAGAAAAAAATTATACACACATTAGTGCGTTCTGTAATTCATGAATACCACTAATAACCTGAATCAACGTGGTTTCGAACACAAGCATACGACCTGCACCTAATGAACACGTCTCGCTGTGAGGTCGTAATACTCCCTCTTCCGTAGTTCATCCCTCATCCAGTAAGACAAATGTTCGGAATCAGGGGAAAGCTCAGAGGGTGTGGACGTGCGTGTGTGTGCTTTATGATAATTTCAAAAGGAAATCACTGGTTACAGGAAAAGAAAAGCAGGGACAAAACATACAAGCTCACACACGCACGGACACTGAAACAAGAATGGAAGAAGCTGAAGGAGTGGCCCTGTCAAGGCAATACTCCAAAACATCATTTGAAATCATGTGATCGTTCGTGGAGGGGGATGTAAACGAGTTCTAGGAAAGGGCAGTGATTAACCCTCACAACAGGCTCACACGGGAAGGTAACGGAGATGAACACTGTGGGGAAGCGTCACCTGCCTTCGTCCTCTGCCAACACTTCATACACAATACACCTCACTAGACGCTTCCAGGTCATGAACTCTGCATCACACGACAACTTTCTCACGTCCATCAGTTGCTGTGTATATAACCTTTTCTCGGAAGACCATTATCGAAGCGATGCCTCCACCTCAACGCGCATAGCCAACCTGCAGTGCTTATGACAGGAGAAGAAATATGGACATATGTACATCTATCCTTTCTTTATCGTAAATGGAACAGAAAATCCAGTGGAAGAATTTGTTTGACTTGTGAAGTAATGTGTTGCTTCCTGGTAGCCTCGTCGCCTCGGGTGTTTTGCCTTAAAGTTACGTTCGCTTTAGTAGCTATTGCTTCCTTCCTTTCCGCTTCCCGTCACCTGCAATTTCTCGTATTCTGTGTTACTTCGTGTTACCTCGTTGGCTCGTCCTGGCTCGTGTATACAATTTGTTTCTGAATTCTCAAGTGAAGGCTTGTTTGGACCTTTCCCGCGCCGTCATTTCCTCATGCAGAGTTTTACACAATATATACATTTTTTTCTTTTCTTTGGCCTTCCCGGAAACCCCGTTCAATTATTTGGAATATTTGCTTTGAGCCGCGTGGTGGAGGTTCGTGTGGCAGGTAGGGTTTGGCGGCCGTTGGCTTGGTGCTGATTGTCCCCTCTCTTTGTTGTCCTCTTTCCTGCCTCTATCTTTTTCCCATCAAATTTTGCGTTACTTTCACTGTTACGCTGCTGGCTAGTTTTCCGTTCATTTCACTTTACGATATGTATTCTCTTATTGGTCTTGTGTGTGTGTGCTGTGTGCCTGCTTTTCCTAATTTGCTTTGTTGTTCCCTCAGCCAAGGCAGTGTTGTTCCGCCCGGCTAAATGTGCTGCTACTGTTTTTGAAAATGTATGATATCTATTTATATATTTATTTATCTTTCTAGTTCTATGAATCTGCCTTTTTATCTATCTATCTATATATGTTTTTCTATCCATCTGTTCGTTTATTATTTTTTTATTTATCTATTTATTTATTTCTAGCTATCAATATCTATTTATCTAGCTAGCTATCTATGTCTTTTTCTATCAATCGGTCTATCTACCTATCTACTTGTCTATCTCTCAACATAGATAGAGATAGATAAATATATAGATACATACATAAAGAGATACGAACGTGTATCTTGCAAATAATGCGTCGCGGTGTTGTGGCAAATGGAAAAAAGGCTGTAGTTTTGCATTTCTCTCTCTCTCTCTCTCTCTCTCTCTCTTTCCCTCTCCGTCTCCCTCTGTCCGTCTCAGGTTCATGTAGTAAAGTTACGCTGCAAAGGTTTTCAGCAGGTTGTGTGAATAATTTGTCGCAGCAGAGGACGTCAAGCAGAGTTAGTGCAGGTGGATGGATGGATGGATGGTGGTGAGTGACGGGAGGGAGGGAGGGAAGGCAGTTTTTGAGCCATGCGGGGAATGTTGGATATTTATGACGTGAATTATGAGTTTCTTTTATGCAGTTTCAATAGCCTGGGCAAAAGTCTGTGTGCAGTAGGTTATTATAGAAAGCAATGTTTACTATTTTCTCTCTCTCTCGCTCTCTCAGCACTCTCTCTTTCTCTCAGCACTCTCCTCCCCAAAACATTCCTCTAACACCTTTCCTCACTCCTAAGCACCCTCCCACCACCCTCCCCAACACTCCTCCTCATTTCGCCAAGTGAGTAAGACAGTTCCCGCTGCCATTCAGTAAGCAATCGGTACCTCGCGTGGCTCGACCGACTTGAGTGAACACGACACACACTTCTATTATCAAGGGGTGCTATTCTTAGTCTCTTCAATGCTTCTTCCGCTAGAGTTTGAAGTGCAGTCAAGGGAGGGAGGGTCAGGCAGGAGAAGGGAGCAGGGGTATAAGGGGGTATTGCAAGGCAGGGTATGGCAGGGGTGGTATTCATTGCCCAGAATGTATGCAAGTATGTGGCTGGCGTTGTTAGTGTATCGAGCAGCAAGAATGTTTTCGGGGAATGGAAGTGTTGCATTGTGGTCTTTTGGGGTTCGAATGGACGGCTGTTTTATGATGTTTTCAGACGATTTCAGCTTCGTATTTTTTGGTTGTGTGAGTTATATGTACCGTGAATGTGCTGTGTGTGTGTGTGTGTGCGTGTGCGTGTGCGTGTGTATGTGTATGTATAGCTATGCCTGTGTCTATGTATTTAAACCATCCAGTGTTGACAGTCAATCATTCACTGTAGCTCATCCTGTAAGAGGCACCCCGTTAGTGACTACAGCCCAGCGGCACCGAGAATACAGGTGACACGTTCAACAAAAAATCAGCTTAACGTAAACCTTACCTGAGGCAGTTTGGAGCGTTACCTGTTAGATAAATGGAGCATAGATGTGTTGTCGTGTGATGTGCTGACATACTAATGAGTGGTGAGGCGTAGAAGACTTGATGTGGCGTGGGAAGGAGATGCTTTGTGTGGCTGAAGGTGCTATGGCGTGGCGGGGTGTTGTGTGGGGCTGGAGGCGGTGTAACGTGGCGTGGTGGGTAGTGTGACTGAAGGTTGGGTGGTGTGGTGTGATGTGATATGGTTGGTGTGTGGGTGGAAGTGGAGTGGAGCGTGGGTTGGGGTGCATGGCGTGGCGTGGCGTGGCGTGGGGTGCATGGCGTGGCGTGGCGTGGCGTGGCGTGGCGTGGCGTGGCGTGGTGTGTGGGTGGAAGTGGTGTGGTTGTGCTTGGCGTGGCGTGGTGTGGTTGAAAGCAAATGGTGTGTTTTAAACTGTTTTAAGGTAAGTAGTAAGCAAACCTGACGCTCCTCTTTCCCGCGTCACCTTGAACCTGCTCAAGACAACGTTATTAATTAATGTTTGACGGAGTAAAAGTCTCACAACATTTTATTTTGAATGTGTCACTTTTTATTTCGCCTTTCCTGTTTTTTTACCGGTATTTTTATTTATGTTTTTTTTCTTCACAGGTTACCTGGTTACAGGTAAGCGAAGCTGGCTGAAGGCTAAAGAATTATTGTAGAATAAGCAGGATCAGTTGTCACTTTTAAACTGTATTTAAAAAGAGTTCAAAAGGGTTGGCCACTAAAGTTATGTGTCTTATGGTCCTCTCTTGAAACTATTCAAGTTGTAGGATGGCGGAAAAACGATTTCGCAGAGAGTTCCAGAGTTTACCAATGAAAGGGATGAAAGAATGAAGATTCTCGTATTAGTTAACTGTTGCAATAGTGAGGTGGACAAACAATTGGTGAGACTAAATATAAAGCTTTGTGCAGCTTGGCCGCGGGAAGGGAGAAGGTATGCAGTTAGTAGGTTCAGAAGAACAGTAACCATGCAAACAACGGTAGAAGACTGCAAGAGATTCAACATTGCGGCGGAGTGTGCAAAATTAAAGACAGTTAAAGGGCTCGGGGAGTTAATGAGACGAAAAACTTAATACTCCACCCTGTTTAAGGAAGTTTTCCTGTTTGACAAACGATTTTGGAGACAGTGGAAAGAAACTTACCTCGAACAATTATTTTTACTTGTAATTCTGTAACAAGTAAAGGCATTGAGATCAAATTAATCTCATCCAGTGAGGGGAAATAATGATTATTTCCATTGATTGTATTAGACAACCAAGGTTGAATTACAGTTTGAGATTTTAATAATCACAAAATTGATTCCAGATTCGTGTTCACCATTTCACCATGCCTGAGAACACCTATCTATTAATTTTCAAGTGATTCCGAGGTGTCGAAATTTCCATGAAAATCAGCGGGAAATCCCATGGAATTAATGCCAGAAGTATTTTATGAAATTAGAATGGCAAAAACCTGTTCGACACTAATCATGGTTAATATTTTCTGGCCACAAATTCGGAAATCTATTTTCGTCACAGATACGTGAGAATGATAGGAAGGAAAGTGGTTTTTTTCAGTTTACAATTAAAAATACGATATTTTTATGAAGTTGTGTGAATGGAGCTCTGCCATATATGGGATGTGTACTCCATAAAGGACAGATACGGTCCCCTCTGTAGAGTTTGTATTTACCTAGGAGGGGAAAAATGGCGGAAACGACACAGAACACACAACTATAGGGAAGCCATTTTTAGCTATATATGAAACATGGAATTTCTAGTTAAGATATTTAGTGAAAGACAACCCACAAAAATTTCACTGTAGAATACGGATACAATTGAGTTTATTATTAAAGAAGAAGGGAAGTTGTCTGGAAGGTTGTGTTAGATAGATGAAGAAATTGATTTTTTGAGGGATTGTACAACACCTTTTATGCAATGATTTCACAAGGTTTTCAGGCGATAGGAAATGGAAGCGAAATGTTCTTCCCAAATCATACGTTATCTCTTCTCTATAACATACTTTACCTGCAAGAAAACATAGTGCGTCTCTCAGTAACAATATCGTTGTATAAAAGTTAACGATCTTCACTCGCTCTGTTCCCTCCGACCTTTCCCCTTCACTTTGAACTTGCCTCTCCCTCTGTCCTCTCCATATCTTATTTTTATAACGATTCTGCAAATCTTATGGCTTAAGGAAGAGGAGGAGGAGCACGAGAGAGAATAGATGGTGAGGCTTAAGGGCAAAAGAGGGAGAGGTCAAGAAGGAAGAAAAATGGAAAGGAATTGCCGGGTAGGAGAGTGAACATATTGTGAAGTTATAAGTTGAGAAGCAAGAGAAGAAGGGAATGAGGAAAAGAAATAACTGAGGTGGGAATTGAAGTGAAGAGAAGATGGCGAAGGAAAAGAAAAAGGAAGGAGGAGGAGGAGGAGGAGGAGGAGGAGGAAGACAGAGAAAGAGAAAGAAAAAAGAAAAAAATAAGAATGAAAAAGCTGGAGACGGCGATGAGGAAAGAATGAGAGAAAAATTGATGTGATAATAAGATAGATAAGAAGAGAGACAGTATGGAGTGGAAGATGCAAAGGAGAAAGAAAAAAAAAAGTAAAAAATCACCCAAAATTAGTAACCTGTCTAAGAGAAAATAAAGATAATGTGGATAGAAGAGGAGGAGGAGGAGGAGGAGGAACACATAGGAACACATAGGAAGAACAAACAGCAACAGGCCTGCTGGCCCTTACGAGGCTGTTTGTGAGTACACTGTCTACTCTAGAGTGAAGGATACAGGATAGTAAGGGTGAAGGCTTCTCCCCCCACCCATGGCTGGCAGGGAAAGGAAGGACAACCAAGACCAGACTGTCACTACTGTCACTACCACTACTATCACTACTGCTACAACTACTACTACCACTACTGTCACTACCACTACTGTCACTACCACTACTGCTACCACTACTACTACCACTACTGTCACTACCACTACTGCTACCACTACTTCCTGGCAAGCGATGTCAGGTCACTAGCGACGTCTTTTGAATCGACATTTCGTAAGTTAGGTACATCAGGATGAACTTACTCAAAGTTTGCTACGTTAACGGATAGTATTTTAGTTGTGGATTGGCTTCTAAATATTTGTCAAGTCTATTTTTGAACGTAGTAATTGTTTAAGTGTCTACGGGTGACATTGGCGGGCAGGGAGTTCAAAACGTTAACGATCCGATTGAAAAAGAAGTGCTTGGCTTTGTTTGATGTGAATCTTTTACCAGTAATCTTAAAAGAATGATGTCTTCTTGTTATATTTGATCAATCAAAAGTAATGTAATCTTCTGTATTGATATTATCGAATCCTTTGATTATCTTGAACATTTCAATGAAATCCCCTCGCATCCTTCGTTTCGGTGGTAATGGCAGGTTAAACATAACTTATTGCCAGTATTAACCCTTACACGGCCGAGGTCTTTTCTAAATGTTCGATTTATAGATTTTTAAAAAAATTATGATTTTATTCAAATTTTTCTTATTAATGATAAAAATAAATATCAATGATAAAAATAAATATCAATGATAAAAATAAATATCAATGATAAAAATAAATATTAATGATAAAAATAAATATTAATGATAAAAATAAATAATAATGATAAAAAATAAATATTAATGATAAAAATAAATATTAATGATAAAAATATATATTAATAATAAAAATATATATTAGTGATAAAAATAAATATTAATGATAAAAATATATATTAATGATAAAAATATATATTAATGATAAAAATAAATATTAATGATAAAAATATATATTAATGATAAAAATAAATATTAATGATAAAAATAAATATTAATGATAAAAATAAATATTAATGATAAGAATAAATATTGGCGCTAATTGGTCCACTGAAGACTATTTAAGAAGGAAGACACAGAGGAGGAGGAGGAGGAACACATAGGAACACATAGGAACACATAGGAAGAACAAACAACAACAGGCCTGCTGGCCCTTACGAGGCTGTTTGTGAGACTACACTATCTACTCTAGAGTGTAGGATACAGGATAGTAAGGGTGAAGGCTTCTCTCCCCAGCCATGGCTGGCAGGGAAAGGAAGGCCAACCAAGACCATACTGTCACTACCACTACTGCTACCACTACTTCCTGGCAAGCGATGTCAGGTCACTAGCGACGTCTTTTGAATCGACATTTCGTAAATTAGGTACATCAGGATGAACTTACTCAAAGTTTGCTACGTTAACGGATAGTATTTTAGTTGTGGATTGGCTTCTAAATATTTGTCAAGTCTATTTTTGAACGTAGTAATTGTTTTACTGTCGACGATATTGGCGGGCAGGGAGTTCCAAACATTAACGATCCGATTGAAAAAGAAGTGCTTGGCTTCGTTTGATGTGAATCTTTTACCAGTAATCTTAAAAGAATGACGTCGTCTTGTTATATTTGATCGATCAAAAGTAATGTAATCTTCTACATTGATATTATCGAATCCTTTGATTATCTTGAACATTTCAATTAAATCCCCTCGCATCCTTCGTTTTTCTAGGCTGAATAAGTTTAGTTCTTTAAGTCTTTCTTCATAAGGTTTATTTTTCAGCCTTGGAATCATTTTTGTTATTCTTCGCTGGACTCTTTCCAGTTTGTCAATGTCCTTTCTGTAATATGGGGACCAAAACTGTACGCAATACTCAAGATGGGGTCGTACTAGTGAATTATGCAGTTTTAATATGACTTTTTCTGATTTATTTTCGAAAGTACGCCCAATAAAGCCGACCAATCTGTTAGCAGTTTTAACTACCTCTGAACAATGTTGACTGGGTTTTAAATCGTTTGATATTGTGATTCCCAGATCTTTTTCTTTATTTACTGTAGAAAGTGATTTACCATTCATTGAGTACTGAACGTGATCATTATTTCTTCCGATGTGTAGTACCTTGCATTTTTCAACGTTAAATTTCATTTGCCATTTATTGGCCCAAGACGTTAGTCGATCTAGGTCTGATTGTAAGACTTCTCTGTCAATTGTCGTAGTTACTTTGCTGAGAATTTTCGTATCGTCAGCGAATTTCGATATTTTGCAAGTGATCCCATCATCTATGTCATTAACATATATCAAAAATAAGACAGGACCAAGCACTGAGCCTTGTGGTACGCCACTTTTAACGTTTAACCATTGAGAGGAGACACCGTTTAAGACTACTCTCTGCTTACGTTCAGAGAGCCAGTCCAGAAGCCAATTGTAAATGCTACCAGAGATACCATGAGTCATTAGTTTATTAAGCAATCGTTGATGAGGTACTTTATCAAAAGCCTTTTGAAAATCCAGATATATGACATCTACTGCTCTGCTTTCATCGTACGCGTCAAAAACATTGTGGAAGAAGTCTAATAAGTTAGTTAAGCATGAACGTTTATTACGAAAACCATGTTGTGATGGTTTTATTATATCGTTGTCTTCAAGGAATTTCACCACATTGTCACGAATGATTGTCTCCATTAATTTACATACAACTGATGTCAGACTGATTGGCCTATAATTTCCGGGTTGTGACTTGTCCCCCTTTTTGAAGATTGGTGTTACATTTGCACGTTTCCAATCTGATGGAACTTTACCATCTCTTAAGGATTTATTGAATAAGATTGTAAGCGGTTTACTGATCTGGTGCTTGACCTCTTTCAAGATTCTTGGGGAAATTTTATCTGGTCCAGGGGTTTTGTTTGTTTTCATCTTATTGATTTTTTGCAAAACGTCATTTTCTACTATGAGTATATCATTTAAGAAGTTTACGGTCCCTCTAATCTCAAGTGGCTGAAACGATGAACAATCCTCTTCTGTAAATACGGATGCAAAAAAGTTATTAAGGATTGTAGCCATTTCGTTTTCGTCATTTGTGTGATTTCCATGTCCTTTAGTAAGTGGACCGATATTGCAGGTAAGGGCTTTTTTACTCTTAACAAAACTATAAAATTCTTTAGGATTTGATTTACATGATTCCGCTATATATTCTTCCAGGTTTTTCTTGCTACGCTTTATCAATCTCTTAGTATCGCGACGAATTCTGTCAAACTCTACTTTATCATCTTGGCTTTTAGTTAATATGTACTTATTGTACGCATGTTTTTTGAGAGTGAGGCTGTTTTTTATCTCTTCGTTCCACCATTTTGGTTTGTTCTTCCTTGCTGAACGTCTGTATCGATACGGTACACATACGCTTATAACTTCATTCAGTTTTGTGGTAAAGGCCTCCCATGACTTATCAATATCTGACTCTGACAACAGTTCACTCCAGTCAGTGTCTTCTAGAATTGATCGCATTCTGATGAAATTCGCCCTTTGATAATTTGGTACCTTCTCCTTACTGTCTTTTACTTTTATTTCCTTAATTTTCAAATTGAACGTGATTATTCGATGGTCACTAGAACTGAAAACTGGGCCGACATTTACGTTACTGACTAAATCTTTACTTGTTGAAAGAATGAGATCAAGGGTATTTAAGTCTCGCGTCGGTTCGTGAACGTGTTGATGTAATTCGCTCTCTAATAAGTTCGTGTACAGGTCGTGTCCTGTATGAGATCGTAACGGATTTCCCCATCTCGTTACTGGCAAATTAAAATCACCCATAATAATTGTCTCGCATTGACTAATTGTTTCGGAGATTGATTCGAATAGTAAACGGTCAATTTCAGCGGTGCGCCCCGGTGGTCTGTAAATCAATCCGAGTATTTTTCTACTTGAGTTACTCTTTAATTCGATAAAAACTGTGTCAATACCGTTGATGGGTTCTGTTTTAATGGAGATCGGATGGAGCGAGCTGTGAATATATAGGATTACACCACCGCCAATTTTGTTCTCTCTTTCACAGCTAAAGATTGTATAACCAGGTAACTGAAATTCTGCAATGTAATCTCTGTTCGACGTATCTAACCATGATTCTGTGACTCCTATGATGTGGTACTGATCCATCGCCGCGAGAGCTTCGAGGTCTGTGAATTTATTTCTGATGCTGCGAGCATTTACATAACAAACTTTAATATGTGGATCAGCAGTGGCATTAGTATTTGGATCAGCGGTGGCATTACACGGAGCAACTACGACGTCGTTGCTGCTCTCGTTCGCTCGGCGTTTTTTGACCTATTGAGAATAACTTGGTCACTGAAAAGTCTGCCCAAGCGTGCATCCCCAACGCTGTTTAGGTGCAGTCCGTCGTACTGGAAAAGAAGTGGTTTATTATAAAAGTTAGAGGAGGAGGAGGAGGAGGAGGAGGAGGAGGAGGAGGGGGAGGGGGAGAATATTATGATTTTGCTGTAGGAGTTTGGAGAGAGAGGAGAGAGAGAGAGGAGAGAGAGAGAGGAGAGAGAGAGAGAGAGAGAGAGAGAGAGAGCGTGATAGAGGTAGAGAGATAAATAGAGAGAATAAATAGTTTTAGGCGTATCACACATGCGTATATAGTGTTTAATATTATAGTAATGATGAAACTGAGTCCAGATTCGTGTTCAGTTTGACTGAAAACCTTTAGGTACAAATTTTCATGAAATTCTGAGGTGTGGAAATTTTTCACGAAATTTTCAAGGGTGTCACCTTAGATTTTTTTCATGAAATCATGTTTTTCAAAATAACTCGAAAAGTATGAGGTTTACGTAAAAAACATACGTAATAGTAAATATAGAGCAGGAGACGCCCGTTCATTTGAGCTTTACTAGAATGTAATTGGAATGTAAGTAATGGAGATATTGATATATTTGTATTTTACACGAAACCTCTACTTAATTACATTTTTCTCCTAAACCAAAAGAGTAATTTACAAACGAATGACACCATCAGATAGAACTTGTCAAGCTGAACAACTTTGTTTCTATACATTTTTGTTGTAGGACTAATACTTTACTTGTAAAATGACTAAACTATTTTGGACTCAAATTCTGGTGGAAATCTTCGGGCCAAAAATTTCACGAATCCATTTTCATCACAAATCCACGAAAACTTATATTGAAGTTAAAGGTTTTGAAATTAATAATAATACATGTTAAGGAAGTGTTGCTGTTGGAGTAAATAAATATTAATAATTATAATAATAAATATTAATGATAAGAATAAATATTAATAATAAAAATATATATTAATAATTATAATAATAAATATTAATGATAAGAATAAATATTAATAATAAAAATATATATTAATGATAAAAATATATATTAATGATAAAAATAAATATTAATGATAAAAATAAATATTAATGATAAAAATAAATAATAATGATAAAAATAAATATTAATGATAAAAATATATATTAATGATAAAAATATATATTAATGATAAAAATATATATTAATGATAAAAATATATATTAATGATAAAAATAAATATTAATGATAAAAATAAATATTAATGATAAAAATAAATATTAATGATAAAAATATATATTAATGATAAAAAATAAATATTAATGATGAAAATAAATATTAATGATAAAAATATATATTAATGATAAAAATATATATTAATGATAAAAATATATATTAATGATAAAAATATATATTAATGATACAAATATATATTAATGAAAAAAATATATATCAATGATAAAAATATATATTAATGATAAAAATAAATATTAATGATAAAAATAAATATTAATGATAAAAATAAATATTAATGATAAAAATAAATAATAATGATAAAAATAAATATTAATGATAAAAATAAATATTAATGATAAAAATAAATAATAATGATAAAAATAAAGAATAATGATAAAAAATAAATATTAATGATAAAAATAAATATTAGGAGGAGGAGGAGGAGGAGGAAAGTAAGTACATTTTATTATAATTATTTTTGTTCATTATTATTATTATTATTATTATTATTATTATTATTATTATTATTATTATTATTATTATTATTATTATTATTATTATTATTAGGAAGAGGAGGAGGAGGAGGACGAGAAGGAGGAGGAGGAGGAGGAGGAGGAGGAGGAGGAGGAGGAGGAGGAGGAGGAAAGCAGCCGTTCCTTCTCCCTCTACCTCAGCCACGTCGCGTTTCCACAATCAGTAATGATAATGGTGTTTGCTGAGCGTCACGGGGGCGGTCCAGGGTGTGAGAAAGGGGAGGGAGGGAGGGAGGGAGGGAGGGAGGGAGGGATTGAGTCGAGGCTAAGGGCTTGGGGTGACTGGGGGGGGGGTGGTGAGGGAGAAGATAAAGGTGTGGGTGTGTTCCTCGAGGGTCAGACAGAGCGTGAGTTTCTTTGGTGCAGTGAAAGTGTAGTTGAATTATCAAGGCTACACGCACTTCACACTTCATTCTGGGTCGTGTGTGTGTGTGTGTGTGTGTGTGTGTGTGTGTGTGTGTGTGTGTGTGTGTGTGTGTGTATGTATGTACACACACACACACACACTCACACTCACACACACACACACACACACACACACACACACACACACACACACGCACACGTACAGTTTGCATACATTTTTTTTGGCTTCCCCCTTTCCGCCTTTCTTTTCCCTGGTTCTCCTCCTATCTTTCGTGCCATTTACAAAAGCACACAAAACAAAAATTTTGCCTCGTGGAAAACAGCCTCAAAATGCCACATTTACGTCAATCATCTAAAGAAAAAAATTAAGAATAAAAAACAGTTTTGTCCGACGACCACTTGTTGGTGTTTTTTCAGCCT
Organism: Metacarcinus magister; assembly: GCA_029783475.1. Taxonomy (NCBI): domain Eukaryota; kingdom Metazoa; phylum Arthropoda; class Malacostraca; order Decapoda; family Cancridae; genus Metacarcinus; species Metacarcinus magister. The sequence continues at coordinate 3,038,968 of JAPQNM010000003.1, read as the reverse complement.
TTCTTTACGGCGTTTGGTGTGTGGACTTTTGGGAAGCGAATGGACGAGTGATTGGGAGGGAAGCCTTGCAGCCGAGGTGTTGTGGGGAGGAGAGTGTGGGTGTGGCGGAGGTAAAGAAATGGCGGGAGGGTCAGACTGAATGTGTGTGGGCGTGGGTGAGAGAGAAAAAGGTGAATGAGATGGCGGTGGTGGTGGTGATGGTGGTGGTAGTGTGTGTGTGTGTGTGTGTGTGTGTGTGTGTGTGTGTGTGTGTGTGTGTGTGTGTGTGTGTGTGTGTGTGTGTGCGTGTGTGTGCACCCCACAAGTTTCTAAATAGTGTTTGATGCACTATGTGCATAGATATGTATTTTATTTATTGTATAATTTATGTGTAAAGGCTTAATTATGGAGGTAATGGGGGTTATTTTTGCTTAAAAAGAAAAGGAAAAAAAAACTTGCGTGTTTCGTGCCACTTAGAAGAAATCCTAATACATCATGGTAATATTATGACTAAGTACATTATAATTCAAATAGAAAATAAATGATGTAAGCAGGAAGAGTGATAAATCTCATTGCAACACATAAATCTTCATTGATAGCGGAACGTGCAAGCATGTAACAAGAGGACTGGAACACAAATCACCGATGTCATGACTTTTAAACTTCATCATTATTGGATATCTTTACTATGAGTGTAAGGAACATTTGACTCCACTGTAATGAAAGCATCTTCGACATCGGTACGTTTGAAAGCATGTCAACACAGATCTTATACACAAGTCACCGGTGTCGTAACATTTAAATTTGCCTTTATCATTTGTATACCATTACCAAGAAAAAAAACATTTGGATCAATTGAAATATACATCATAGATCTGAGAGGAAAATAATTGATATTTATTGGTACCATTAAACTTGCGTGGGCTGCTTTTATGAGCCATTATAATGGAAGGAAAATTAATGAAGTGCCTATTCCCGCGAACTTTGAGAGACTCTGAAGCCGACTTGAATGCCATCTATTGAGTGATATCTGTAATATTTTAGCGTTACGTACATACATATACACATAACTTATGGCAAACTCTCACGATAAGAAACGTTTTGAAACTCTTAATACTTCTGAGTTTGGAACGAACTGAATAGGTGCAATATGCGATAAAACGTTGAGACAAAGAGCTGAGAGAGAGAGAGAGAGAGAGAGAGAGAGAGAGAGAGAGAGAGAGAGAGAGAGAGAGAGAGAAAGAGAGAAAGAGAGAGTACTGTTGGACCTTTAAACTGTAGCTCGTGATCCTAGGCGCTTTGCTTCTACGTCTTTGAAACACTTACAGGACTCTCTCTCTCTCTCTCTCTCTCTCTCTCTCTCTCTCTCTCTCTCTCTCTCTCTCTCTCTCTCTCTCTCTCTCTCTCTCTCTCATCCTTGAAGCTGATCCTCTCCTCGTTTCTCTAGTCCTCTCCTCTGCACTCTCATCTCGCCGACCCTTCCTGCCTCACACGACCCTTTCCCTCTCTCCTTTCTCTTATTCCTCAACCCTCAACTCAAACGTAATTCCTCTTCTTCCCTTACCACTAGTTTCACCTTTCTATTATCTTTTCTCCTCCTTACTTATCACTTTTCTCCCCAATTTTTTTTATAAGTAACCTCATTATCCCTGAAATCTTCCTCCTTCGGTTTCTCTGGGTTTTTTAGATATATTTTTTTCTTTCTCTTCGTTTCTTTTTAAATTTCACTGTGCCTGGCCTTCTGTGAGGTGTGTGTCTGTCTCCTTACGGCTCGTCCACTTCCCTATCATATATCCTCCCTCCCTCTCCCCCTCCCTCTCTCCCTCCCTCCCTCATAATGGGATACCCTCACTTACCCAGTGGACGAGGGAACGATAACCCCCTTCCACGCTCAGCACAGTTTTCCATGTAGATGCTAAGGACTTAAGGAACGCAGGATGCAGATTTTCTTTCCTGTTCATTTTTTCGCTGGGAGACTTTTATATTTTGTCCCGTGCGTAGGAATATGATGGTGATTCTCAGATAATGGATTATTGATGCGTTTCGAGGGCTGCTTTTTACATAATATTGGGTCATGTGTGAGGTGCTTTGAGTGGCCGAATGCGCGGTGGTTCGAAATTCACTCACCAGGTGGATATCAGACCCCG
>JAPQNM010000003.1:3014342-3031842 GCA_029783475.1 Metacarcinus magister | reverse complement strand
CACACACACGCATACGCACAGAAAGAAAGAAAAAAATCTTTGATCTTTCCATTTTCAACATTCCAACTTTTCCGCTGAAGCATAAATATCTATATTCCTAAAAACGGAACTGAGTTTTATTTGCTTTTTTCTTTCTCGGAGTTATCACAAAAGTCCTTTTCCTTTCCGTAAATATTTAACCGTCTGCATGACCCCGCTTTAAAGGAGAGAGAGAGAGAGAGAGAGAGAGAGAGAGAGAGAGAGAGAGAGAGAGAAGAGAGAAGAGAGAAGAGAGAAGAGAGAAGAGAGAGAGAGAGAGAATTAGAGAGAATGAGAGAGAGATAATAACATTTGATCAATAAAACAATACCTTTCCGGTACAGTGAACAAAGTAAACACACACACACACACACACACACACACACACACACACACACACCACACACACACACACACACACACATAGTAGTTCTTTTCAAAAACGTGTCAATCCATTTTTGTGATTCTTGGTCACATTCCGTTGGAGTGAGTCACGGCAGGTCACTCATGCAAACAAAAGGGAATGTTTCACTGCCGCTTTGGTTTATAGACAGATGTGATCACTGCAAATTCGTTCGTGTATCAAACAGCAGACGGGGTGATGGGGTGGGGTGTCCTGTGTTTGCTTGTCCTGCCTGCTTGCTTCTTTTTCCATCTTCCTTGCGTGCTTGATTGTTTACCTGCTTTTCCATATCTATATTTGTTGTTTATGTTTGTTTTCTGGTGTGTGTGTTTTGTTTGTAGACTTGCTTGTATGATTGCTTGCTTGCCTTGCTTGCCTGTTTGCCCTTTTTCACCTACCTGCCTTTATACCTGTCAGCTTGGGTGAGGGTGGGCTGGATAGGACAGGTAAGGGCTCCCACACAAGTGTTGCCGTGTCTTCACACCTGACAGGGAGGAAAGTGGGTAACATGGGCGTGTGTACAGCCTCCCTTACCTGGGCTGTTGTTTGGGATCAGTTTGACTTTTTATGTATGTGTGTGTGTGTTTTTGTAATACCTTTTCATATCCTTAATTTTTTTTCATTACATTTTCAATCATTGTTATTATATTCCGGAGAATTTCGTCACGTTTTTTTTCTCTGCTCTTTTTTTAATTTTGTTTTGTGTTTATTTTGCTTTATCATTCTTTCATTTCCGTATAATTCACCAAGTACAATCCCTTTTTAAATTATTGTTTTGTTTGTTTGTTTGTTTGTTTGTTTGTTTGTTTGTTTGTTTGTTTGTTTGTTTATAAAGAGAGCATTCCATCACGTGGGTAGGCCGGACACTTTTCCGGCTGGGCCTTCACATTGCATCAAAGTGTGTATCACAAAACTTACCGTCGCCGTTGGATGTCAGGGTTCATGTTTTGAATCGCACACAAAACGCTTCGATACTTTCATTTATTCAGCCAATGTTTAAAATCGCTCACATAAAAGCATTTTCTTCCCCACACACACACGGCTTTCATGTTTTGAACGTGGAAAACGAAAGAGTTTCCTTTTACATTCCTTTTTACGTGACTGAGTGAACAAAAACAACCTATGCCCAGCCAGCCAGTGGTCCTGTGCACTCGTGTGTCTATGTTAAAGGAGGATAAACACACAGGCATTCATTACGAAATTATATGATCTTCATGATTAACTAGAATGAATTTTTGAAGAGTGAATATTTCAACAGCATGTCAACAGGTGAAATGAATAGTTTAAAAATACCATCGTTGTCGTCAATTGCTAGATGCAGTTTGTTTAGTGACACCTTTTGGTTGGCACTGAGGCGTACAGAGCGGGGTGGCTTGGCAGGGTGAGGCTCAGGGAGTCTTTAAATTAATCTCTTTCTCTCCATATTATGTTGTGCCTTCCTGCGTCTATTATTTTTAGATTAACTGTGTATACCTCGCCCCACCAAGACCAGCAGTTCAAGTTGTGTCCTAGATGAAGTATGTCAATAAAGTGTTCGTCTTGTTCTGTACTTGCACACACTTTTCTCTTCCCTCCCTGTCCCACCCAACACCTGTCCCCCTCACCTGTAGGGTTAATTAACTTGGCCTCACACCTGCTTCCTTCCTTATTAGTCCTCTCACATAACTTCCTTATTTTTTTTTTCTTTATTCCATTCCTCCCGTCATCTTGCTTAACTTTTTTTTCTTTTCTTTTTTTTTGCTTGCTGTCTCACTTCCTATTCTTGATTTTTATATTCTCTTTCTTCTCTAACTCACTCAAACGTCAAATGCGATTATGTGTTATTTTTTTCTTTTTCTTTTTCTTTTTTGTCTTTTTGCTACTCAATCATCTTATCTTTTTCTCCCTCTGCGTCTTGTACCATTTTTTCTTTTTTCTTTTTTCTTTTTATTTGTACTCCTTTATCTTCTTCCCACTTCGTTTTTTTTTCTTTTCTTACGTGACAATTTAATTTCCACTCATTTTATCTTCCTCCCCTCTGCATCTTTTTTGTTTTTTTTTGTCTATTTTCAAGTTATGTCCTTCATTTAGCGTTTCATTAATCTTTTTTCTTTCTTCTCGACTCTCTCTCTCTCTCTCTCTCTCTCTCTCTCTCCCTCTCTCTCTCTCTCTCTCTCTCTCTCTCTCTCTCTCTCTCTCTCTCTCTCTCTCTCTCTCTCTCTCTCTCTCTCTCTCTCTCTCTCTCTCTCTCTCTCTCTCTCTCTCTCTCTCACACACACACACACACTCACTAGTCAAGGAATTTATCTTTATGCAATCTCAAAAATTTTAATTAGTTTTCTTGCAAACTTATTTTCCATCTTTTTTACTCTGTCTGTCTGCCTGTCTGTTTGTGAGTCTCACTTTCTCTGTCTCTTTGCTTATCTGTCTGAGAGAGAGAGAGAGAGAGAGCCCTTTTTGTCTGACACACACACACACACACACACACACACACACACACACACACACACACACCACACACACACACACACACACACACACAAGATGGCACTTGAAGGAGAACTAATCATCAACTAAGTTTCTGATTATATTTACCACCTTATAAGCTCTTAACTGCTTTGTTTATTTGAAGAATTGAATAATAAAGTAACATTATTTAGGAGGATTATATTAATTTAATGTCATTGATTTGTAGTAAGTAAAGGAGCAATGGGTGGGGAGGTGCCTTCGCCTATACTATCCTACGTCTCTTATTTAGGGTCATCAGGTCCGCTGGTGTTCATTCTTCCTTTATGTTTCCTTGTATTCCTTTATTTATGGAAGATGAAGGAAGTGCTGGGCTGGATAAACCGAATCACAAATAGTACTGCATTTCCTTGACCCAAAGTGCAGGTTCGAAATTGCTACCGTAGAAACATTACATCCTTTGCTATTATCGGCGGAGAAACGCGACTTATCCTTCCGACGGTTCATTTGCCACCACCAACAACAACAGACCCAAACTATTCCCGGCATGACGCAGGCAGTGGCGGTAACAATACTATACTCTACCGCGAGTGGTGTGCTTGTGTGGCTTCATCCGCACTCACCACCGGCTTACTTTGCTCTCAGGTAGTTGTTAAGGCGCTTTTGTCTCGTCAGTAAATTGGTTGTTGTTTGCTGCTTGTTTGCACTGCTAGATTTCCGTCTTTGTGCTCCGAGGTGTTGTTGAAGTTTCTCCTTTGTTTGGATTACTTACCACAGGAGAGAGAGAGAGAGAGAGAGAGAGAGAGAGAGAGAGAGAGAGAGAGAGAGAGAGAGAGAGAGAGAGAGAGAGAGAGAGAGAGAGAGAGAGAGAGAGAGAGAGAGACTAGGGTTCTTTTTTAAGCTAGATTTCATAAAGTTTCTAGTCTCGTGTGTTGGAATATGAACGTCCAGCATCCTAGCTTTGTATGTGTGTATGCGTGCGTGCGTGCGTAGATTAACATACATGTGTATTATATTATATGCTCCCAAAAATGTTAAAAAAAAATTGTTGCGAAAATAAAAGAAGGAACGTAAGAAATTAACACCCCGTAAAAAAATAATAAGGAAAAACTATGATATACGACAAGTGCGTGAAGTGAAGTGAAGTGAAGTGAAGGGAAAGGTCAGTAAAGTTATAAATGTACACTCATTATTTTGTGTCGAGTATTTCATTCTGTCCCTTTAGTTTTTTTTTCTTCTTCTAAATATAATTCGAGTTATTTATTTATTTATTTATTTATGTTGTTGTTATTGTTGTTGTTGTTGTTGCTTCATGACATTGCAACGAACACCTTGAGGACTCTGTACGTATGTGGACTTCCTGTTGGATATTTAAAAAAAAGAGATTCAGTAATGTGATGCAAGATAGTGAGGTGGTGGTGGTGGTGGTGGTGGTGGTGGTGGTGGTGGTGGTGGTGGTGGTGGTGGTGGTGGTGGTGGTGGTGGAGGAGGAAGATAAATAGATTGGCTGTGTAATATAAGTCATCATGTTGCTGGAGGGTGTGAAATAAAACACTTATATATTAGTTTGTGATATATTTTTATGTATTTTATATACTTGTGTGTTATTTTTCTTTTTAATTCTTCTTATATCTGTTTTTTTTTTTTTTGTTTATCTCTTTTACGTCACCTGTCTGTTGTCTGGTTTTTTTATGTGTTCCATTTTGTGTCTGGTTATTTGTCTATCTTTTCGTCTGTTTGTGTATATGTCTATTTTCTACATATTTTTGATCTGTACATCTGTCTGTATCTGTCCTCTCTTTGTCTGTCGTCTATCTCTCTCTCTCTCTCTCTCTCTCTCTCTCTCTCTCTCTCTCTCTCTCTCTCTCTCTCTCTCTCTCTCTCTCTCTCTCTCTCTCTCTCTCTCTCTCTCTCTCTCTCTCTCTCTCTCTCTCTCCATAATTTGTACAATCATCTTTTATACTCTTCACGTAACCGAGCCTCTCACATTCCCTCTGAGCCGCGGAGAACAAGCTACAATAAGACATAACCACACAAACACACGCTAAGGGGGTGTCAATCTAGCGTAGTGACCGCACGCGAGAAAGAAAACGAGAAACGATAAAAAGAAAATGGGGAGGAGGGCGTTAGTTACTCCGCACAAAAAAAGAGAGAGAGTAAACGCTTGATACTCGTTGGAAAGGAGCTGCGGTGTCGTGTTGGGAACAGAAATGACTTGATGGATGAGGTGAGAGGTATTGTGAACAGTGGCAGACGATGAATAACAGATGAGAAGGGAATGGATGGAGCGTAGGAGGGGAGGTTATAGCACTGCGGTGGCTTAAAGAACAACGAAGGGCTCTTGGCTATAATGGGTGAGGCGAGGAGAAAGAAAATAACGAAATTGTCCCATAAATCATGAACAGTTTCGAAGTGGTGGTGAGGGAAGGAGGGTTAGTTTAGTGAGGTGAATGAGGGAAGGAAGGAAGGAAGGAAGGAAGAGGAAGGAAGGAAGGAAGGAAGGAAGGAAGGAAGGAAGGAAGGGAGAGGTGAAGGAGTATGACCACGAGCATGAGTAGGCGTGTAATTATCTCTATCACCCTCACTACCATCATTATTATTGTAGATAAGTGTTCGAACGCTCGATACAGTCATCCATCAAACCAGGGGTCTTTTTGTCCTCAGTTGGGTCCTGCTAACAAGAGTGAGTGGCATGTCTCCAGGAGTGTAAACGGAAGGCTGGGTGGGCATGCATGATGGGTGAGGTGGGGGATGGAGGGGGTGGTGGCGACGCAAGTACACACACACACACACACACACACACACACACACACACACACACACACACACACACACACACACACACACACACACACACACAGCGCATCACTGACACATTCTCGTGGCACAAATATATGATGACTAGCGGCGTGTGACACTCTCACGTACTCTCTTACCTGTTAGTGGCCAATATACGAGGGACAGAGGCCGTGTTGTAGGATCTGTAGTTTTGTTCTACCATAACTAAATGAATAAGTAAATGAAAATAGTCTTACAAAGGTGAGAGCGGGTCGTTGAGGATGATGTGTGTTTTGCTGTGTACGAAAAAGGAAGATGGTGACGGATGCGTTCTGTTCCTTGGTAAAGTGAGCATAATATTGTTTACTGACAATTCTACTTTACTAAGCATTTTACTTTCTTTCTCTCTCTCTCTCTCTCTCTCTCTCTCTCTCTCTCTCTCTCTCTCTCTCTCTCTCTCTCTCTCTCTCTCTCTCTCTCTCTCTCTCTCTCTCTCTCTCTCTCTCTCTTTCTTTATCCAGACAGCAAAACACACTCTGCATACAATATTTCTAACCTCCACCACCACCACCACCACCACCACCACCACCACCACCACCACCACCACCACCACCACCACCACCACCACCACCACCACATGTCATGCAGCTGTCTCATGGCGAGACCTTTCCTTCTTCTATATTTTACATTTCCATTTTCCTTCGTCAAAAGGGAAAGACTGACCCTAATTCTTTTATTTTTTCTTTCTTTCCATTATATCATTAATTCAATATGGTCAGTGTTAGGCTAAAATCTTTGGTTACAGGCAAAGAAAAGAAAAAACGCTTATCAATATCACGTCAATGCGAATTACTACTTTCTTGCAAGCTTGAGGTGGAGTTTTAAGGTGCCGCTTCAGTGTCTTTCTCAAGCTGTTCATCGCTGTCTAACATATCACCACATTAGATTACCACTGTCTAAATCCCGCTTCTCCCTCCCATAACATAGAAGCATCTCGTAGACTACATAAGCATGGTAGAAATCTTCGCTATTCATCTGCAGTTATTCAAGATAGAGGAATGTTTAAAGGATAATGAATCGTGACGGTATGATATTATTTCCTAAGAACTGTCGTGACGGAAGCTATTAGAAACGAGACGAAAAATAGGGACAAGCTTATCGATTCCAGAGTTAACTGATATAGGACAGGAAAGAATGATGATGTTAGGTAACTCTGTCATCGTGAAGTTGAACACAGAGGCATCAGAATGAGCGGCAGACACGGAGGAACGAAGCCAAGTAAAGGAGACAGCCAGTAAACCCGAGTCCAAGATGAGTCGAGGAGTGTTGACATTGTGGTAGTGAAGGAGGCAGTGGCAGGCGATGGGATGAAGTGAACAGCCTGTGTGTGTGTGTGTGTGTGGGTGTGTGTGTGGGTGTGTGTGGGTGTGTGTGTGTGTGTGTGTGTGTGTGTAAGGCATGTCCGATGTGTGAAGCATAAGTTTCTACCTCAGCTGGTGGGGGCTTGGAGGGGGGGCGGAGGGGGCGTAGGCGTCTGAGATACAAGACTGAACCTCCCTTGTACACCTGTTATGCACCCCCTTGACACGACTCACACACACACACACACACACACACACACACACACACACACACACACACACACACACACACACACACACACACACACACTCACACGCACACTCACACCTTGGGCTCGCCTCTGCTCCTAGTATTGTGTAAAGTCTTCATGAATCATTGCTGGGTAACTGTTGCTCACTCTCCACCTGTCCACCTGTCTGGCCCCGCACACTACCTGAGGCCGCCTAGACAGAACTCAGTGACGTCCGCAACTCTGCTGCTCCTCGCGGGGTTTCCTGTACCACTCTTTTGCTGCTTTTTTCTCCCTCTCTTGGCGTTGGTTTTCAGTATCTATTTATTATTAATTTTTTAATTTTATTTTTATACTTGATTTTTGTGGGATGTCATTTTGTTTTATTATTATTGTTATTGTTATTGTTATTATTGTTATTATTAGTATTAGTATTAGTATTAGTATTAGTATTAGTATTAGTATTAGTATTAGTATTATTATTAGTAGTAGTAATAATAATATATATTCTTGTTGAGGAATTAATTTATGATAAAATGCTTGAACTGAACCAGAAATGGCGGCAATTTTAAGACGACTAACAAAGAATCATAGAGGAATGAAATTAATAAAACAAGGACGAACAAAGCATTGAAAACAACAAAGGAGGTGAAAAAGAGAACTGGAAAACACGAGTAGAAGTGAGAGAGAGATAAAAAAAAATAGACAAAAAGAAGAGTGAGGGAATGAGTGAAGGGAAGTTGAAGAATATAATAATGTCACCGATGGGTAATGGCGTGAGGCTACGAGACAACAACAGTGTGAGGAGGATAAAAGAAAGATTCAAAACAAACTTACGACAAATAAAACACGCGACGGAAAGAAAGAGTCGTATTTTATCTCATTTTGTGACTTGTATTTTTTCTTCTCACGGCAATTGAAAAGGTTAAAAGTCTACGCCGTAATGAAACCTGAAACCCAAGTAATGTTTCAACAACAATTATTATGTTTCCGATGATAGAAAAAGCAGGTATTAAAAGTAATTAAGTTTTTATAAATTTTTTATGGAATAAGCTTTTGTTTACCCATTACTTTTTTTTTTATTGATATTAAACACACACACACAGACACAGACACAGACACAGAGACACAGACACAGACACAGACACAGACACAGCACACACAGGTATTAAGTTCACAATTTCTATAAACGTCAAACAAAACTTCATAATTCCTTCCTCAACATCACAGTCACCTTTCATATCCGTAACTCATTCCACGTACTCGGAGCCTGCCACTTTAACTTGCACTCGGCGTTCATTCCACGCTTGTATATCAATGTCGGTACTGCTTCGCTATCACGTCTAGTTTTTAGGGAACGGCAATCAGTAGGTTTTTCTATTTTTTTTCTTTCTATTCCATTGTTTGACTTTTTCACCCCTTTGCCTCCTGCTGCCTCCTGTTCATGTAGAGAGGAAAATAATGTGTGTGTTTTTTTTTATACTTCCTTGATTGGTGTCCTTTTCATCATACGCCCGAAGAATCCTGGCATTTATTTATTTTTCTCGCTCTTACAAAGCTTTCGTTTAGTGCTGTCATGGCTACATCAAATTAAAGTAGAGTATTTACATTCACTCACCTCCTTTCAACCTGATAACACATGACTTCTGACAAATTTTCCTCCTACTCTATAACATTATATTATGGATATGCAAAATGAGTTACTTCCCTCTGCTTCCCCCTCAAAAACCATCCCCTTTCCTTTTGTTTCTATTCAACTTCCTCTCCCGGGAAGAATATTAAATCAATGTACCTTTTTTTGTTGCTGTTGTTGATTCTCTCCATTCTCTGCAGTCAACCATGTTATCTATAGAGTAGCATTAATTTCTCATTTAGTACTGTACGCCTCCACTCCATCACTATAATACCAACCATTGCTTTCATTCTATTTATCTTCCTGAACAATCTGAAGAGCCATGGGGACGTTATACATTAATGTGTCACAGCTGCTGTTTATTCTGAACTTTCCCTTCGTATTGATCTAAACGAAACATAGCAAACCCTATCAGATAATATTGATATTAATCCAGTGTTTCTCTGCTTTCAGGTGAGCTGGATATGCCTGTCTCCCTTTCCCACCTCTCTGTCCCCTCTCTCTCACTTTTTCCCCCTCCCTTGTTATCTCTCCCTCTTCCTTTTTAAAATACATTCCCCTTTTCCTTCTTCATCCCCTCTTTTGATCTTCCTCTCCCTCTCCATTTTGACCTGGCCCCCTTTCTTTTTCACCCTCAGTTTTTATCTCCTCCCTCTCCTCTTACTATCTCTCTTTCCTCCTCATCCCTCTCCCATCCTTTCTCCGTTTCCGCTCCATCCCATTCCCGAGACGCATGCATGGATGAGCAGTGTGGCGTGGCAGTGAGCTACTAGTGCAGGTAAATAAATGATCGGCCACAAGGAGCTGCCTTCTCACTTGTGTGTTAGCGATACATTTCTCCTCCTTTCCTTACTGACGTGTCCTCTTTCTAACTTGTAATGTTCGGCGTGCATGCATTTTTTGTGTGAGTAGGTAGGAAAGGTGTTAGCGTGATGGAGTGAGGGAGGAAGGAGGGAAGGCGAGATGGAAACTGAAGGGAGGGAGGGATGGAGGGACAAGAAGGAAGATACAAGGAAATTGAGGGTAAATTAAGGTATGAAGGTGTGATGGAAACAGAAAAAAGATACACAAACGGCAATATGATGCAAGGTTTTCTAGAGCATAAGTTCACATGTAGATATGTACGGAAGGTATAATCACAACCTCATCCTATTGGAGTGCACAGTTCAGGTGGTGGAAGGTCGTCTATTTACAGCGAGTCTGCAAGGCCACCACGTCACGAGGCTTGCTAAGTGAAGCTGATGATAAATAAATGTTCTCAGTTATCTCCCTTCATGAAAAAATAACGTAAAATAATGTTTCAGTGTATCTTTTTTTTTGATCAAATTACTGGCATAAATGGCAGACACTGTTAGTTTTGTGAATCAGTGTTTTAATGGCGTTCACCTTCATTACACGAGGTTCAAGTGACATGGTTGAGGCACAAACAAGTAACGTTATCCTTTCCATAAATGTCAGTATAAGGAAATATTAGTAAATAATTATTGTATAATGATTTGGAGGAGAAGCCAAATTGATTATAAAGATCAATTAGAAACAAACATCCCCAATGGCTTTATAATTGGGTGTTCTGTCTCCGGGTCTTCACTAGGAATGTTATATGGCATCCCCAAGGCTTTGTTACACATAACCTCTCAGCTTTTTTCAACGCAATATAATTATTAGTAAATACCAAATTTTCAACCCTCTAATGATTTTACTGTTATAAACTCCTCTGATTTTGCTGAGTACATTTGAAAACATTCTTTGCATCACCCTGTTTATATAGCAAGTTTATATAGCAAGTTTTGATGTTAAATCCATATCTATCAATATTCCCCTTGTTCAAACCTTTAATAACCTCAGCCTGCCAATGACAGGCGAGGATATTACCACTGAGGTAGCGAATAATGTGTGTGTGTGTGTGTGTGTGTGTGTGTGTGTTGTGTGTGTGTTGTGTGTGTGTTGTGTGTGTGTGTGTGTGTGTGTGTGTGTGTGTGTGTGTGTGTGCGTGCGTGTGCGTGCGTGTGCGTGCGTGCGAAAAAAAGGGGAACGTTATTTCAACAAAGTATTTTTTAGTCTGTTTTAGTGTATACCTTTTTTATTCATGTTTTTCAGTGTTGCATTATATTTGTTTATTTATCTGGCTGGGTGTGAATTTTGTATGTTTACTTGTGTGTGTGTGTGTGTGTGTGTGTGTGTGTGTGTGTGTGTGTGTGTGTGTGTGTGTGTGTGTGTGTGTGTGTGTGTGTGTGTGCATGTGTGTGTGCGTGCGTGCGTGTGTGTCTGCCCTCCAATTCAAAGAGTCCCCAAAATCATGATATTCTCTCTAACTTTCGAGAAAAAAACATAATTTTCATAACTCACTCACAACACTGAATAAAATCATACAGGTTTTCAGAAAATCAAACATTAATCATGCACTTTTTTTTTTTATCATGAAGAGTGCAATTTTCACTTCTGCTTGTGGCACGCATGTAATAGATGGATTGGGGCGTGCCACCCTCAAAGACACAATCATGCATGGAAGAAGAGGGTCAGTTAATTAGTGTTGACTGTTACGCATGACCACACTCTGCTCTATACTTGAATCTCACTACTTTAAGGGCAGAGAACAGTTCTGAATCACGTGTGGGATAAAATAATAGTGAAAATGGTGTAAATCTTGCAATATTTGAATCATTGTACATATTTGAGTTTGATTTTCTACATTATTCTGCCAATTTTCTGCTTTGATGTGTTTTCGTGATAAACATGTTCCACTTCTCTGATATTTCCAATATGTGTGTGCGTGGGTGTTTTTTGTGTTTGTGTGTGTGTGTGTGTGTGTGTGTGTGTGTGTGTGTGTGTGTGTGTGTGTGTGTGTGTGTGTGTGTATGTGTGTATGTGTATGTGTATGTGTGTGTGTGTGAACGAAATTTATGCATCACGGGTTTCTGGTAATGAACAACATCACATCACATTCCCACAATTCTGCGTCAGTGCCCATTCGTTGGTAGCTGAAACTAACCGGTGGAACGGGCGTGGCGTGGCGTGGCGTGGCGTGGCGTGGCGTTGCGTTGCGTTGCTCTGACCGCCTGCCACTGGAGGAGGGACTGTGTGTGTGGGTGTGGGGGCCGCCGTGCAGACACAGGTGGTGCACGCAGTAAAGGCTTGACCCTCTCACCACAACCTTTAAGACAGTGTTATAGTTTTAATAGTATGGAATATTTAGTGAATAGCCACGATAGTTATGATGTTGTGAAATCGTATGTAAAATTCTCGCCGTCTATAATTTTGCAACGAGCCAATAGTGGGACCAAAGCTTTATTATTTTTTCCATCCGTTATTTTTGTATTGAGTTAGTTTTTTTTTTAGACAGTTTGTGTGTGTTTTGAATATTCTACTTTGTACACTTGGTTTTTTCTTCTTCCCATTTTATGAATATTTTGCTTGATTGTATTTCGTTTGCTTACATATTTGTTTTTATATCTTATCATCTTTACTCTTTATTCATTATATATTTATGTAAGTATTATTTCATCGTACGTAATAGTATAGAAGCAGTTTATGTGTGTTTTTCACGGTCTTGTTTATGCAACTATTTATTCTCGCGTTTTAGCTTGTGTTTTACGAGTATGTTCTGTACGTTGAGTATGTAGGCAGTTTTGTGGTGTTTTTAAGTATATTGTGTGCTCCCTGCCATGCTTTTTTTGGTCTACTATACGAGTATGTAGTATGTAATTCCCTGTTTTATTAGTATGCTCAGTATATAGATGATTTTGTTTGCTCTTTTTGTTTTGTTATATTTGTTTTCCACTAGTGTTTCGCTTTTCATGTTGCACTTCAGTGTTATTCTATTGTGTGTTCCTTGTGTGTGTGTGTGTGTGTGTGTGTGTGTGTGTGTGTGTGTGTGTGTGTGTGTGTGTGTGTGTGACTGTCTGTTTCTGCGTCATTAATAAACATGATTTGTATGTAGTGTTGAACCATAAATATTACTGTTAGGTTTATTGTGTTGAATGTTTTTAGTTATATGCTTCTATAAACTTTACAAAATTGTCCCAATGAAATATCTATTCATTTATCTATCTACCTATATTTCTATATCTATCTATCTATCTATCTATCTATCTATCTATCTATCTATCTATCTGTCTGTCTGTCTGTCTGTCTGTCTGTCTATCTTTTATATCCATGTATGTGTGTGTGTGTGTGTGTGTGTGTGTGTGTGTGTGTGTGTGTGTGTGTGTGTGTGTGTGTGTGTGTGTGTGTGTGTGTGTGTGTGAAGGGTTCATGACATGCATCACACACCCACGTCCGTCCGTGCACCTGTTAGTTAATTGTTCAACTTTTTTTTTTTTAGTATATCCTGTAGTGATACATTCTTTGTTTTTATAGATTTGTGTTTACATCCTTAATCCTCTGTGTCAGTCTGGCTCTCTGTGTAACAATTATTCCCACGATCACTTTATTCTGCCTGCAACTCTGTACTACAAATAACATTCTCGTAACTCATTCACAAGACACACAATATATTCACAAAGATCCTAGATAAAAGTGGTGGTGGTTTCCAGAAAATTAAACATTAATCATGCACTTTTTTCTATCATGAAATATGTAATTTTCACCCCACCTTGTGACGTGCCATGCACTCACTGATGTCATGCATTTGGCTGACACGTCTTAGATACACAGTCATGCACACACAAGGAGGAGGAAGAGGAAGGACAGTTAACTAATGTTGACTGGTACGCATAGTCATTACCTGCTCCGCTGCCTTGTGCCTCAAACACGCTATTTGAACGAAAAGACGAGGTTTGGGTGGAATAAATGTAGGTACTGAACATAATTTTAAGAACAGAGGAAAAGTTCTGCAATAATTGAAATTTTTTTGACACATTTAATTAGAATTTCCTGCTTTTTACACTATTTTTTCCTGTCACACTCTTCATAGCAGGTGTGTGTGCCCTTGTTCTTTGGTAATCCTTAGTAGTAGTTGCTGTAGTAGTAGTTGCTGTATTATTATTATTATTATTATCATTATTATTATTAGTAGTAGTAGTAGTAAAGTAGTTGCAGTAGTAGAAATAGAAGTAGTAGTAGTAGCAGTAGCAATACTAGTAGCAGTTGTCATCGTAGTTTTAGTAATAGTAATAGTGATTGTGATAGTAATAGTAGTAGTAGTAGTAGTAATTGTTGTCATTGTAGTTTTAGTAATAGTAATAGTAATAATAGTAGTAGCAGTAGTAGTAGTAGTAGTAGTAGTAGTAGTAGTAGTAGTAGTAGTTGTTGTTATTATTGTAGTTGTAAAAGTAGCAGTAATAGTAGAAGTAGAAGTAATCCTCATCCAACGTTTACTTTTTTATATCTTACTTTGCGTGCAAGCATTGCTCATATACGTACAATACGTGTCATGACCTTAACCCATGGCGTGTGGGCGGCCATGAAGGTCAAGTGATGTGCTGTGCTGTTTCCTGGTGCCGGAGACATTTAAGAACAGTAGGAGAGAAAGGAAACAGGATCAATGAATAGGCATTATGAAATATCAAGAAGTAGGTGAGAACGCATACACGCACACACGCACATAAAGAGAGAGAGAGAGAGAGAGAGAGAGAGAGAGAGAGAGAGAGAGAGAGAGAGAGAGAGAGAGAGAGAGAGAGAGAGAGAGAGAGAGAGAGAGAGAGAGAGAGAGAGAGAGAGAGAGAGAGCGAGCTAATAGCCCATTACGTATAAAATAATACTTAATGCTCCCACGCCGTAATGTGCAATTAAAGCAAAGAATAAATGAACCATCGCTTACCGTTCATACAGAGCAACATTTACCCGCAGCAATAACACGCATGATTATCGTTAAACTCTCTGCCAACACTGAGTGAAAATTATACAACTTGGAATAGGCTGATTACTGTCTTTTATTTTATTTTTTTAAACCTCA
Organism: Metacarcinus magister; assembly: GCA_029783475.1. Classification (NCBI taxonomy): domain Eukaryota; kingdom Metazoa; phylum Arthropoda; class Malacostraca; order Decapoda; family Cancridae; genus Metacarcinus; species Metacarcinus magister. Next base: position 3,017,081 of record JAPQNM010000003.1, on the reverse strand, counting down.
AATCGAACTGTTTACACGTCTTCATACACACATACATACATACATACATACATACACATATATATACATGTACGCATATATATATCCCTTATATCTTATATGTTCCTTATTTATTTCTAGTTTTCCTCACATTTCACCCTCCATCTATTTTTCAATTTTCTGTTTCCTACTATCTGGAATGACCTGGAAAGCCTTTCTATCCTCACCCGTTGTCAGAGTAATGTTAACCTTCAGCCTTCACAATGATAAAGAAGCATGCATATACATTATATAATTTGTGTTGATGTGCGTTTTCTCTCTCTCTCTCTCTCTCTCTCTCTCTCTCTCTCTCTCTCTCTCTCTCTCTCTCTCTCTCTCTCTCTCTCTCTCTCTCTCTCTCTCTCTCTCTCTCTCTCTCTCTCTCTCTCTCTCGTTCATGAGTTAGCATCAACACGTATCACAAATCAAACAGTTCATCGACTCCATCAATACCAACCGCCACGTTAACCTTTTGCATCGACGCTTAAATAGACAACACTGTGCACTCCTGCCTGTCCTACGTGTCTGTTTGTCTGCCCGTCCCTTCTGTCTCTGCCTCTTCTGCCTGTCTGTCTCCCTACCGGCGTTGCTTTACTTGTTTTCCAGTTTCTCGACACATTCCCTCACTGAACATGGAGTCAAAAGCGCAGCAGAGAGTCAGTTCCAGGTGATGTGCTTCAGTGCCAGCATTGCTACTCCCGCTGCCTGTATGTTCCGTGTTAGGTTATAATGGCAGTGGACCGTCTAATATGCCTTGACATTAGGACGGCAAGTGTGTGCGAGTGTTGTTAGTGTATGTGTGTGTGTGTGTGTGTGTGTGTGTGTGTGTGTGTGTGAGAGAGAGAGAGAGCGAGAGAGAGAGAGAGAGTTGTTGTGGCATGGCTAGTGGCGACGGAGGGAAGCAGCGCAGGCCAATGTCAATGTTTCTCTATTTAGGAAGGTGCCGTTAGTGCTCACACCTAAATTCTCGTGTAACGTTATGGCTCATTGTGAAAATGTTCCTGTATCCACATATCATGGAGACTGTAATAGCGTGCCAGCGTGTTGTCGCCCCGTGAAGTGCTCTGTTGTCTCAAGTAGCCTGTTCTTCATTCTTCACACGTTCAAATGAGGCTAACCACACGTCCCACCTTTGCTCTCAAGTACTTATTATGTTTGTAATCATAATAACACGCTGTCCCATGATCAAGTACATGGAAGTTTATAGCCACAGTTTCATCACGAGTCCAAGTATTTCTTCGGTCAACCAGCCTTCAAGATCTACTCGCAACATACCAAGGGAACCTACGTGCATGTTAAAAGGAATGACCCTGATAACCAAAATAACGATCTATCTCCAGGAATCTAATATTCAGGGTCGACGTGGTGCTGTCTTTTTAGATCTCGTCAAAACCCGCGGGAGCCATCCTGCTGGGCCAGAAGAAAAATGTACCCTTTCCCCGCTGCTGCTCGGGACCTGGAAACGTTCAGCAAGAAATTTATGAGGAGGTTTTTCAGTGTGGCCACCTCCATATTTATAGTTATGGGCACACATGAGGCCACAGATGGAGCAAGAGTGCAATATTCCCATAAATACTCTGATGTCTGTTGACTGTAACGCAATCAAGCGGCAAACAAGCAAGCCTGAACTCAATCAGGCTCAATGATACACATTACGTCTAGTAGTAGTATTCTTTTATAATAGACCCAACCCATACGTATTTGAAGACTGTACAGCCACTAGGGTAAGTTAATTGATACAGGAATTGAAAAGTTTTCGAAATAAAAGTTTTCTCTTAATTTGCAAATATCGGCAGTTCTGCAAATATATCACTATAAAAGCAAGAAAACAACAATTATTCTCATTCGGATATATATATATATATATATATATATATATATATATATATATATATATATATATATAGAGAGAGAGAGAGAGAGAGAGAGAGAGAGAGAAAGAGAAAGAGAGATTCCATGTTGCGTGCTCACATTTGCATCACATTTGTAGTCATGATCCATTTGCAATCGTGCGTGGTGAAGTTAATAGGATCGTTGCATAGAGGCTGAAAATCTATCAGTACTTATCTAAAGGTTGGCTTACAACGCATCCATCCACTGGGCTTCAATTAAACTTTACATTTTTTCTCTAGTACAGTTTTACGACTTTTGAAGTTAATGTCTGATCTGGGATGAGTAAATCGCTCTCACATTTCTAGCTTCAGGTGTTTATTCATGATTTATAAGACGGGCTGATTGTTTGCGTGGTTAGAAGCATATTCTTTTTTGCTCTATTTATCCGCCAGCCAGAAAATAGTGACTACAACGAACTCAAGGTACATGAGGCAACACACCTGTGGGCGTCATTACACAGGTGAAACATAACACTACATAAACATAACATTTCTAAACACCTACACACAACAAAACAAAAAACATTATTTGCTCCACCAATTAAATTAGTCAGACTTTATCCGGTAACTTTGCTCATCAGGCCACTTACTATCCTCAAACTCTCATTATTTTACCTGTCTCCACTTTATCTCGCACACCTGACCTCATTGTGTTGGCTGTAAACCTTCCTTCACTCACAACCACGACGTGAAGCCTCCCACCTGCGTTAACTTTGTCTGTCAATGTTATCCTCCGTCCCTTTCACCTTCACTGTAAAAGAGAGAGAGAGAGAGAGAGAGAGAGAGAGAGAGAGAGAGAGAGAGGAGAGAGGAGAGAGGAGAGAGAGAG
>JAPQNM010000003.1:2999342-3009342 GCA_029783475.1 Metacarcinus magister | reverse complement strand
GGTAATGTATTTGGGTTCAGTTATAATGGCTTCCTGTTTTGACGTTATTGTTTTCGATTGATGACCACACCTTCCTGGCGCCTTATTGTTAAAAACTCTTCATCACATTCTTGCTGACCATTCCGTTTGTGTCTCCTTTCTCAAAATATCCATATGTTTATTTTCCATTTGCCTCCGAGCTCGAATTACCTCATCTGTTCTGGAAGTTTCCTTGTTTTTCCCTATTTATGTTTGCTTATGTTCACTCTCACATTCTCTCAGAGCTTGCACGCAATAGTTTTCCATCATCCTTTTTGGAAGCTGTTTTTGTGCGAATTTTCTCCATTCCAAAAATGACTCGTAAAAGCTTTTCGTTATCTCGTCAGAGTTTCTATATTTGATTGTCTTTCTTGTTTGTTATAAAGTGTTGTTGATAATGATAATAATGATAATGATAATGATAAGGATATCTGCGGCATCCTTTTTGAACTATTTCCAATAAGGATTTTTCCATATTCTTCGAAGTTTTTTTTTTTCTTTTTTTTCTTCTCCCGCATTCAATCTCGCAGTTTGTTTGTCAACAAAAACTGGATATTCTCTCTTTTTTTATATTTTTCGTGAATAGTTGAATTTTTTTTACATGATCTGCCTCCTTATGTTCAACCTTAGTCCTTAATTATTGGTCATTTCCAATAGATCGTTGTATTTGTGTTAAATTTCATCCACTTTCCGTACACTGACAAGGCTTTCTGTAGTGATTCCTTCTCTTCCGTCATTTAGATATATATTTGAATAGTGTTTCCTTGCACTTTTTCAACTATTCTTGAGTATCCCTTTAAAATATCGTGTCTGGTTTCAGTATAATTTCTCTAAGTACTAATAATCTTCCGTCAAACTCATTTTGGCATAGATAGGACCCATCTTCTCGGTCAACCTTACCCTAGGCCTAGAGACAAATACTCATCGCTAAGTTTTGTTAAGGATTCATGCAGTGTTAATTCTGCCCCGCATATTGATACTGTCCTTATAGTATTGATAAGCCAAGGGCAAGAGTGTGATCGTTGAAGACCTCACACAGCCTGGTACACAAGGCTTGCATGATCGTCACTACTGGTAACTTTGTCGCTGAGGTATCCTGACAGAAAGAAGAGACACAGGAACGTAAATTTTTTCCTGGACTAGGCTTAAGTTAAGGTTACTGTTTGCTTGGTATTTTGGTATTTGTTTTCATCGCAGTGGACCAAGTTTAGTCCCACGAAGTATTGTACATCAGGGTGTTTCTCCCTCGGCGCGGTGGTGATGCCTAGGAAGGGTGGTTACGATGTACGTGTGGGGTTGGCGGGGCTTTGGCTTCGGATCAGTGGTGTTGTGTGCCTCAGCTGCTAAGTACGTGTAAGTATTATTTGACCGAGAGCTGTATCAGAACCGTCATTGCGTTAATCACAGTCTCTAACTTTATGTTTTAGTTGACGATGTAATACGCATTATAAAGGCTTGTAGAGATCATGACGGTTACATTACTTTAATCCTTTGCATTATACAGTGCTCTCTAAGACATCCCGTGTTGATATGATAAGGAACATATTGTTGTTTTATCCATATTGTCATGATTATGACATGAACATAACCAGACTAAAATTAATATTCTTGTGTGTAATAAATATCAGAAGGTACTCCGAGGCTCTGGTGGTGAAGAGTTTGGTTGTAACGCTGTGACTTGTGTGCACACCCAGGAGTGTCCTTCACCGACGATGGTTCTCCGTCCGCTGTTAAGTCCTTTAAGGAATGTTATCATCACCCAAGACGGTGTAGAAAATTGTCATGCCTTGAAGAAGGAACCCTGGCAGGAAGACGTTTAATACAGATGTCAATGGAAGTAACAGGTGCACAGGTGACTAATAAATGTTTAGTCAATGCTAATAAAAAGACCATCTACAATTGAATGGACGCTCGCACGTGCTGGCACACTAAGGATAGGAATGGAATGGTGAAAAGTGTCCATTTATCACTGCTCTGTAAAGCAAAGTGACTCGCAATCAATAGCATGTTCGGCAAACCTCGTGTTCGGAGCAGCCCGTGACCACTTCTTTATTGTAAGAAAAGAAAATACACATTTTCTTGCGTGATGTACTACATGAATATCGAGTGGACATTGTGAGTGGTGTGATGATAGTAAGGTCATATTGAAGGGATTGCAACTGTCAACACACACACACACACACACACACACACACACACACACACACACACACACACACACACACACACACACACACACACACACACACACACACACACACAGTTTTTTCGTTAAAATGACAAAAAAAAATAGGTATAGAACTTCACATTCAATAAATGTTTTTTTTTCCACGGAATTTTTTTTAGCATCTTTCATTCTCTTTTCTTAGTATATTTCCTCATATTTTCCAATAAAGTTTTTCCTCTTTTTTGGATTACTTTTTTGGATTACTTTTTTGGATTACTGTCTATGGGTCGCAATCAGACAATCTCTAATAGTATCATTACTATTCATTTTTCTTTTTGACCTTTTATATCTCGACGTCCCTTTTCGTTTCTTAATTTTCTCGTTAAAAAAAAAGGACTCCTGATAAGATTATTGGTGTTCTTTTTATGTTTTTTCTTATAACCTCTACCTCGTAACACCTTTTTCACTTCTTTGAGCCTCATTTCCATGCCGCCCACCGCCGCCATAGCACCGGCTTGTCTTATACATCTTTCCCTTCCTTTCAACAAGCCTCGGTTTCAGCAGCATTTTCTTCCTCTCCTCTTCTTATCGCCTCTTTACCGTTGTATCATGATTACCCTCTCCCCACACACTGTTCACTGCCTCTTTCCCTTTCTCTCTTTCTCGTTCCCTTCTCCCTCCTTCTCTTTCCTTCCCTCCATCTCCCCCTCCTTGGTATTCTGTTAAGGGAACGAACATATGAATCACTTCGGGAGAAATGGATCCCACGGACAGGTTCGAGAGGCGGCTTCGGGCGGTGGTCGCCGGGGAAAGAAAGAGAACGAGGGAAAGAGAGTAAAAGAAGTCAATATTTCTCTGGGTTTTGGGGGGAGCGGGATTACCAGGAGCTCATTCTGCGTTGGGGTATTAGTGGACGGTGCCGCGGGGAAGGGAAGGTAAGGGGACTGGTCGGTGTAATTGTGTCCTGAAGGCATTCTGGACGAGAGAAAACGGTGGTGCCTTCTTGAAGAGGCTTGGAGGAGCAGCAGTTGTTGAGTGTTGATGGTGGTGGTGACGGTGGTGGTGATGACGCGCTAGTACCTCGTTTGTCATTGGTTATACTCACATACGTGGTGGTAGGAAGCTGCTTAAGGAGTCGACGATTGTGAGTGGAATGTGTGACGGGAGGAAAGTGGTGGTGGTTGTGGTGGATGGGAAGGGGCGGAGAAGGGCTTTTGATGGGTGTTGTGAAGGGGTGGATGATGCAGGAGTGATGGGATGAAGGGTGGTGTGGGGTGCGGTGGCAAAGGTGTTGTAGATAGACTATTATTAGTAGTATTACGACTTATGATGGTAACAGTAGTAGATGTAGTAGTAGTAGTAGTAGTAGTAGTAATAATAGTAGTAGTAGTAGTAGTGGTAATAATAATAATAATAACTGCAATGATGATAATAATAATAATAATAATGATAATAATAATAATTACAATAGTATCACCACTACCACCACCACCACCACCACCACCACCACCACCACCACCACCACCACCACCACCACCACCACCACTAATACTGCAAGCCCGAGCATAGGACTAAAGTGTTAGTTGATGTGATGAGCATGAGAGGTGTTAGGGAGATTTGAAGTGGTGTCCAGCTTCCCTCTTCTTCCCTTATGGTAATGGTGTTTAATGGTGTGCGAGGAAATGGTACAAGTTCTCCCGTAATGGTGATTGGACTTTCTCTCATTTCTCTTCCTCTTCGACCTCGTCCTCGTCCTCGTCCTCCTCGGCCTCCACCACTGCCACTCCCTTCAGTTGGAACTCGTGCTGTATTTGTGTTGTTTCCAGCGGGTTATGGGGCCGCAGCCTCACCTGCTGCAGGTGTTGTCGATACTTGTGGGTTTTTATTAGTGTTTCTCCTCCTCTCCTGTGTATTTCCTGGCCAGTTTTCTCTTCAGTGTGCCTTCCAGTTTTCCAGTGGGATTTATTTGTGTTATTATTTTTCACTCTGACGCGTCGTTCTTCATGGAAAGATATGAGCTACGTATTGAAGGTGATTGTTGTTGTTGTTGTTGTTGTTGTTGTTGTTTTGTTGTTGTTGTTGTTGTTGTTGTTGCTGTTGTTGCTGTTATTGTTGTTGATACTAGTGTGGGTTGTTGTAGTGGCGCAGTGGTAGTGATTCTCAGCGTTTCGTCATAAAATGAAATCATAAAAAATGAATTTCGGCCATAACCTTGAGGAGTCAACAGATGTGACAGGCACGGCAATCAGTCTCCTCGGCCGAGAGTTAATCATCACGTTGGTGACGGTGTTAGTGAAGCCGAAGCACAGATGAAGTATGCGGGTACATGGGTGGTGCTTCCTCACGTGTTCTACTCCCACACCACGCCACACCACACCACGCCACGCCACGCCACGCCACACCACGCCACGCCACCCTACGCCACTCCACACCACGCCACGCCACACCACGCCACGCCACACCACACCACACCACACCACACCACGCCACACCACGCCACGCCACGCCACGCCATGCCACGCCACGCCACGCCACGCCACGCCACGCCACGCCACGCCACGCCACACCACGCCACACCACACCACACCACGCCACACCACCCCACGCCACGCCACACCACGCCACGCCACGCCACGCCACACCACGCCACACAATGCAGCGAAACACAACGCCAAGCTGCCCTTCACTCCTCTTACTGCTGCCTCAGGTCCATTGTTTCATTTCCCTGTTAATGGTGCAGCTTCCGGGGCCTCAGAGAGAGAGAGAGAGAGAGAGAGAGAGAGAGAGAGAGAGAGAGAGAGAGAGAGAGAGAGAGAGAGAGAGAGAGAGAGAGAGAGAGAGAGAGAGAGAGAGAGAGAGAGAGAGAGAGAGAGAGGGAAGAAGAAGAACAGTAAGTGGCGAAGCACAGTTATAAGTAAGAAATGGTTCCCAATAGTCGTGCTGTTCTTGTATACAAAGTTTTCATCTCCCGGGGTATATAAAATTTAGTTCACATTCATACTATTGCACTCGTATAATACAGTTATATATCCTAGGAGATGTTTGTTCCTGGGAGATGTTTGTCCTCCTTGGAATGACTTACCTTGACTTTGCTTATCAGTAAATGTTGTAAATTATTGTAACTTGAATGTGTGGTCGTATTATGGAACCAAGCGTGATATGGTTACCAGTTCGTCAGTTGAGGTGCTACAGTAGAGGGTATATGTCAGTGAATTTGTATACCTTTTGTTCCTTGATGGTAGAGGCTATTTTCAATATGCATAGACACACACACACACACACACACACACACACACACACACACACACACACACACACACACACACACACACACACACACACACACACACACACACACACACACACATACACACAAACAAATGGAACGAGACTCATTTGTTCTAGTTAATAGTTATTATTCACGAAGTATTGCAAGCACTACATTATTTACAACTATAGAAAACTATGTAACACTGGAATAGACAAATTGTTAGTATTCACAGTAAGACTGAATAAAATTGCTACATATTTTAAATGTTTTGTCAGGTAAAACTTAAACTTGTCAACAAAAATCCTTCGGCGCTCACTGCCTCTCTCGGTGACGCCTTTCTCGGTGCCCTAAAAAACACCCACCACCACCACCACCACCACCACCCCCATTGACCGCGAGACATGAGCATCACCACACTTTGCACACCATCATCATCATCATCCCCGCATGGTGTGTCAGCCAGGTTAATAGCAGTGTGCGGCGGGCGCCCTTCAGAAGGCAGCCCATCATCCTTATAATGGTCCCACACCTGCCACGCCATAGACTGACGCATCCCACCTGTGACCTCCGCGATAGCCATTGACTGAACGTGGCGCCACAGGTGATACTCCAACACCTGTAGGATAATGAGAGAGAGAGAGAGAGAGAGAGAGAGAGAGAGAGAGAGAGAGAGAGAGAGAGAGAGAGAGAGAGAGAGAGAGAGAGAGAGAGAGAGAGAGAGAGAACTTCATAAAACATCTCTACAACTATAACATAATTACAGCTGCACTAGAACACAATTAGCAAGCTTACTTAATTTCACAATGATCCTAAATTCACAACCTTTTTTTAAACATGACCTTGTTCTTCCTCATCATCCTCCTACTCATTCTCCATCTCCTCCTCCTCTTCCTCCTCCTCCTTGTCATTTCATTCTTCCCGCCTTCACCCTCTTGCACGACCTCTTCTAGCTGAGCCATCCATATCCCGATAAAGATTTAGACGCAGGCCGAGGCAGCGAGGGGGAGAGTCACTCCTCTGCTTAACAATATTTACCGTGGCGCTGCTCACGATTTAGTATACACGTAAGGCTCGTCATTTGCATATAGATTGTTCCGACCGAGAGAGAGAGTGAAACTGAAATATTCGCAAGGACTGAATGAGAGAGAGAGAGAGAGAGAGAGAGAGAGAGAGAGAGAGAGAGAGAGAGAGAGAGAGAGAGAGAGAGAGAGAGAGAGAGAGAGAGAGAGAGAGAGAGAGAGAGAGAGAGAGAGAGTGTGATGTATGTGCACTAAGCGGTTAGTTTCATTGCACGTCATCAAGTATGGTCTTATTTCCCTCCCACAGTATCGTCGATGAAGTAACTTTTGGCCAACTCTCCATGTACCTGCCTCAACTTCATCCGTCTCTTGTTCTCTCTCTCTCTCTCTCTCTCTCTCTCTCTCTCTCTCTCTCTCTCTCTCTCTCTCTCTCTCTCTCTCTCTCTCTCTCTCTCTCTCTCTCTCTCTCTCCCACTGTTTCCTTTTGCTTTTCGCACCCCCCCCTCCTCCCCCCCCACACACACATACACATACACACACACACACACGTTACGTTAAGATAAGACCACTTGAAGGTTCCCGAATGAGGCACATTATTAGTCTCCGCGGTAGTAATGGTTTATTTATTTCACCCTCAGGCGATGTATGTATAATATAATGCGCCACACACCTACACTTTTCATCGGTGCTCGCCCTAACGCCCTCTAGGAGCCGTTTCAACAAGTTTACGGCGCGCATTACTTTCTTATCTGTATACTTTTTGCGCCAAGTTCAGGGAGTAGAGTTTTCTTTTTCTACCTCTTGACTCCTGGCGGTGAGTGTGTGTGTGTGTGTGGGGGGGGGGCGTGTGGGCGTGTAGTGCTGCTTACTTTGGTGGTGTTTGGATGTGTTTACTTTGGGTGTGGCTTAGTGAGGAGGTCCAGTTCGTGTGGTGTGTATTGTGCTTCGTTTGTGTTTGGTGGTGTGACGTGCGGCTTAGCTTAGTGTGGTACAGGACCCTCTGCAGAAATTCTCTTTAAGCATTGTTAGACAGACACGCGAACACTGATGCTTGGCGTAGATAATTATGTTCCTTAGTCTTGTGTTGTGTAATACTTGGGTTACATAGAGGCGTGAGCGAGTGAACGACAAAACCAAAATAAATAACCAAAATAGATATAAGTACACCTACTCTGTTGTTGTTGTACGTGTTTTCCTGCAGGTGTGAAAACTTCTAAGAATCCTCCGTGGCAACGTGGCTACGAACGTTCAAAAGTTATTATTTTTCCCCCTCGAACTTGATTAAAGAGTTACGTCTCAACTCATTACAATTTCAAAGTGTTTGGGAAGTTAGTGATTTGTTTTACGATCCCTTTCTCCAGGAAACATTAATTTCCCCTTAGCAATTATTATGCGAGTATCTATGTCTTTATGAATAACTTTCTTCCACTTAATAAACAAAAAACTAATACGTTAACTTGAAACACACAACTTTCATTATAAAAACAAAGAGGTGGAGGACGACGAGAGGCAGGAGTAGGAGTAATATGAGGAGGAAGGAAGGAAGGAGATGGTGATGAAAACTAAAACTTGTGAAGACGCACAGGATTACGTCTTTCTTGTCTTCCTTCATCAACAGACTCGTGAATCTGAAGCAGTGAATCATCCAATAAAGACTATTTCACTGTGTCTTTGATCCACAGCGGTGATAGGGAGTTTGGGCCAAGAAGGTACACGAAAGAGATTACCAATTAATAACACACATTTACCTGTTAACTATTTGATAGACCTTAATTTGGCATCAGACCAAAGTTTAATGCTGTGAAGGTTGGCCCAGATGCCAGCGACGTTGGCCTGCGTGTGAAGACCGAACTTCTCTCCCTAACTTGTGGTGCGTAACTTTGTAAGAGGCGGAGGAGGATGGGGAGTGAAGGGAGGAGTGGATGAAGTGAGGCGATGAGACGAGTGTGAGGAAGGTAGGGGAGGAGCAGCCAGGGAGTGCGGGGATTGGGCGAAGTAATGCATAAGGAAGAGAGGTGCTAGTGAAGAGTGTGGAAAGGTAACAAGATGAGTGAGCCGTAGAACTGAAGAAAAAAAGATGGGAGAGACGGGGAGTGTGTGTGAAGAACAGGGATGAGCGAACATGAAGGGAATGAACCTCAGTTAATGGAATACGGAAGTTAATGGAGGGTAATGTTTTTTTTCCCTAGGCAGCAAAGAGAGAGAGAGAGAGAGAGAGAGAGAGAGAGAGAGAGAGAGAGAGAGAGAGAGAGAGAGAGAGAGAGAGAGAGAGAGAGAGAGAGAGAGAGAGAGAGAGAGAGAGAGAGAGAGAGAGAGTAAATAAAAAAGTTCAAAGGAGGCAGATGAAGCAGTCCACTGCAATACAACTTGAGATCATCCCTGACTCTCGAACCAACTCCACTGGAATGGTTGTGTGCATAATAAACGTAGTGTGTAACCTGGTGTGTGTTTATCTCCACCATCCATCGAAGAAACCATTCCACATTTTTATTTTGGGATATTGTTGACTGCAATGTTGGGAAGTGAACTTTTCATTCGAGTCAAGATGATTAATTTAATTTGATTTTTTTTGTATTCCCCATAGGCGTGGTGTCGTCGGGGCGTCAAGCTGAGTGGAGCAAAACTAACGATTGGGTGAAGAACGTCCTTGAGGCAGCAGAGGCGGCAGAGGAGTCCAGCACGCGGCGGGACCTGCACGGGAAGCATGTGACTCCATCTAGGGCACGGCAGCCTACCACGACGGAACACTTGAGGCGGAGAAAACGCGAGGCCTTCAACAAGAGCCTGCACGAAGCCCCTCAAGCCTGTCGGGATCACCAATCATTCCCTGTACAGGCGAGGCTAAAGTGTGTCCTACTCCTGGGATCTCAGAATACCTACAGGGCACGTGACCACCACCACAAACACCACAAACACAACAAACACCACCACAGCCACAGCTACGGTTACCAGGAGCAGTTGGTGAAGCAGAGTAGTCGACGCCGCCTAAGGAAGCGTCACCAGAGCCCCGTTGAGGATCACTCCCTCGGCCGCCGGCAGCAACGTCCTCGCCTGCAGTTCTCTCAGCCGGAGTATCATATTACGCTGAGTGAGGACGTGCCTATCCACACTTCCATCCTGACGGTGAGGCTGACGGGGCTGTGTGTCCATTGTGTGTAATAACGGTGGCTTGTAATCATACACGCACACACACTTACACATACTCACACACACACTTACACACACACACACACACACACACACACACACACACACACACACACACACACACACACACACACACACACACACACACACACACACACACACACACAGAGGTCAATTACCTGCCGCCAAAGTTAATCTGCTGCTTCCAAATAAGTTACTTTCATTTGTTCGTCAGGTTTGTGTTTCCAGCTCATTTGAGGTGAATTACGGGTAGTTTAGACTAGACAGCCTTGGAGCCCCGAACACTGACCATCCCTTTAGGCTCTCCTTGTAATTGATTTTCTTAGAGGAAAGTTAGTGTTTTCTGGTGTGTGTGTG
>JAPQNM010000003.1:2979342-2981842 GCA_029783475.1 Metacarcinus magister | reverse complement strand
TCCAGAGTTTGTTTATGAAAGGGCTGGAAGAATGATGAGACTAGTTAATTACATAATTGTATGATTTCAAACAAAAATTAAAATCGTCTGTTTTATATTCTAATAATTTGTTTTGATTGTTGAATGAAAGCAATAATAGTTGTCACTTTGATATATAAATATTTCGCGGATGCGTTACTTGTGCAGGAATTTACCTAAGTGTTTGGCAGCTGCTGATAACTCTAGCTGATAAGAGTTGCCATCTTTGTGGATGAACAACCAATTTTATACTCACAAACTCTTACCCATAAACACAAAAAAAAGCGGCATTAAAGGCTCTATGCATCAATCTTTACCGACTTACAGTTCTTTAAGTCCACTCCCTCAAAGTGTTGAATGCCTTTGTGTATACCAGCCATGCAGTATTACTAAGACCCAAAAAAACCACACATATCGCTGCAATAACACAAAGACTCAATACGCCGCCAGCTTCCCACAAATACAGTCTTGGTAACATTACTCAGTCGCTCCCTCCTGCTGCCTGTCCCATGTCCTACACTGTTGCAGTAATATTAACACCGTAAGGCTAGGGTTGTCAGTCTGCCGGGCACCTGTTGGTCATCAAAGAGACACTGGCTTAGAGCTGGTCAGGGCTAGGGTTGGTAAGAGGTACACGTATCATTTATATTCCTAGTCTGACATGTCTCTTCACCCCTCACTCCCAAAAAGGTCCAATCTCCCCGACGCCCCCAACGTTTACTTCACTCTTCTCAACGGTGACACTCCGGAGACCAACTCTGACGGGACCTTCGCCCTCAGGTGAGGTTACGTTAGCGCAAGGCAATTCCGTCTGTTTATCTGTCTGTCTATATGTTTGTTGCCTGTCTGACTTAACCTTTCGATCCCGTTCTTTTTGTCATATCGTTGTTGTTTTTTTCCTAACTCATCTCACTGTGGTGTGTGTGTGTGTGTGTGTGTGTGTGTGTGTGTGTGTGTGTGTGTGTGTATTTTTTTTACTCTCTCTAATTTAATGTTTCCTTCTTCCACTTCATTTTGTCCCTCCTCGTTCCAATATTTTTCCTTTTCCTGATGCTACTCCTCCTCCTCCTCCTCCTCCTCCTCCTCCTCCTCCTCCTCCTCCTCCTCCTCCTCCTCCTCCTCCTCCTCCTCCTCCTCCTCCTCCTCCTCCTCCTCCTCCTCCTTTGTTTTCACCCTTGTTTTATTACCCCAACCCTCCTTTTCTCTCACCTAAAACCCTCTCACCCTCACCACCACCCCTCTCTGTTCCTCCGTCAGGCCAGTGCCGGACCACCAGGCAGGCTTGTGCGAGAGTAACTCCGGCGTTAGCATCTTCGTCGCCACCAGAAACCTTGACTTCGAGACCCTGCAGGCGTACAGACTCAACGTGCTGATGGTGGTGAGTACTTGGGAGGTGGTGGTGGTGGTGGTGGTGTTGTCATCGTTATATTCATTGTTATTATTTAGACTACGTTGCTCATCGTGTACAATTTCGTTCCTTCAGGGTATTAAGGGGAATGTTTGTATTTTTGTTTTCTTCCTCTCCTCTTACCGTGATGCATCAAGTTGTTTAGTCTTTTCTTTCTAACTTGGCCTCAATTTCTTTCTTCCTCCCCTTTTACGCGCTCTTTACCTTTTACGTGACTCCTTTTTCTCACTTTCTTCCTGACGTCTTATCCCTCTTCACCGCACTTCCTTGTCTCACCTCCAAGCCCCTCGCCTCGGCCTCTCTCCTTTCTTCTCATTTCCTCTCCCCGCTCTCCCTTCCCCCTTGGCCACTTCTTTTATGTTTCCTCTCCTCTCCTCTTTTACTTTCATCTCATCTCTTCTCATTTCCTCTCCCAATGCTCTCCTCTCCCCATTTTTTTTAACCTGCCTCGTTACGTTTGTTCTTCCTCTTCCCACATTTTCGTTTTTTCTACATTTCTTTCTTCTCCTTCTCTCTTACTCCATCCATTCCCTTCCCTCTTCCCTGTCTTCCTTCCTTCCTTCCACCCTCCCCTCCACCCTCATCCTCTCATAACCTCTTAAAATATTTCACTGCCTTTCCTCCTTTTTTTTTTGCTCTCGCTACATTCTTCTTCTCCTCCATTTTCCTTCCTTTTCATTACTCTTCCCATATCCTCCCTTCTTGACTCACAGACTCCTTCCTCATCTCTTTACGCAGAACGACAGAAACGGCCGCCTTGAGCATCAGATCGTGGTAGACATCGTGGACGTGAATGACAACGCGCCACTCCTGCAAACATGGGACGGGACGGTGCTGGAGAACGCAGGGAGCACACTCATCACTACCATTAGAGCCGTGGATAAGGACGCCTCCCCACAGTACCGGCAGGTGTGTGTGTGTGTGTGTGTGTGTGTGTGTGTGTGTGTGTGTGTGTGTGAAGAGGGGGATGTGAGTATAGGTGTGCGTACGTTCGCAAAAAGGTCACGTTTGTTTGTGCCCCGTGAAAGGAGGAAAATGCATACACGTAACCACAGGCTCTGGTCCGGGCCGCCG
>JAPQNM010000003.1:2971842-2976842 GCA_029783475.1 Metacarcinus magister | reverse complement strand
TTGTTTTCATCTACATGTTTCAAACACTATAACACTATAATACAGAACGTTGCCAAAAAAGCCCTCAATGTGCGTGTGCTGGCAGGACACGCGCGGGTCACCATGTACTGGATCACGGTGCAGGACGTCAATGATGTGCCGCCCGTGTTCGACCGTTCGCTGGGCGTGTACGAGGTGCAGCTGCCGGAGAACAGAGAAGTCGGCAAGCCCACGGGGATCCGCCTCGCTGTGGACGACGCCGACTTGGGTGTGTGTGTGTGTGTGTGTGTGTGTGTGTGTGTGTGTGTGTGTGTGTGTGTGTGTGTGTGTGCGTGTGCGTGCGTGCGTGTGTGTGTGTGCGAGGGCGTCGGCCTTCGTGTACGCATATATTTGTGCAGGTATCAGTATTAATAACATTCATGCATAATTATGAACAACCAGATCATCACTTAAAGATCAAAGCGTAAACAGTTATTGATTCCTGTTGAAGTTGTGTAAACAGCGACGCGTTGGCTGGACAACAGCAACTCGCTAGTGTTGTCTCGGTGCTAGTAATGTTCACTATTTACTAATGAATATCCACCGCCTTCCCCGCCAGTCAACCAGTTCACCTTCGACTTCATCAGCGGAAACGAGGAAGCAAAGTTTCGCATCGACGCCACCTCCAGAACCCTTGTGGTGGCGGCGCCCCTCGACTACGACAGCCCCGTCAACGACAGAAATGTAAGTACTGGTGGTGATAGTAATAGTAGTAGTAGTAGTAGTAGTAGTAGTAGTAGTAGTAGTAGTAGTAGCAGTAGCACCACCACCACCACCACCATCACCACGTCTTCCTGTCTGCCAGGTGTCTTCGTACTGCAGCCTCATTTGGACTCACTGTTGTTCTTTTCTTCCCTACCTTTGTGCTGCTGCTGTATCTCATTGCATTGGGATATATGTAACTATATAAAGATATTTTATGTATGATATACGGCAGAACTTGTGCCCTGCGCATTATTAATCAGAATCAGAATGTTTAGGCACGTGATAAAAAGGTCTGGTTTAGAACAAGTAACTCAAGCTTCTGATCGACGAATAGGAAAAACCAGAACCCTCCGCCAAGCTCCACTTCAGGAGGCAAAAAAATATGCATCTACTGATTTTGAGAGTAAAGTTTGGTTATTGAATTTAAACACTTCAAAAGCAACTCTCACGGAGATGATCCAATTTTCTTTCCTTTTTCTTTTTTATCTTTTCTCTTTCTTCTTTAAATATGCGTTACTTTTCCCAGATAAATTCGGATGCCGCCCGCCCCGTCCCACCCTTCCCCACCCAAACCTGAGAAAAATGGTAATAAATAGTTTGAAGTGTATTTTATAACGTCCTAAACTGTACCTGCATGTAGGTTACACGACAGGGCAGGACCTGAGCACAGGACACCTAGACTGGGAGGCGCGTGCTGAGCCAAAAACACCATTACTTTTCTCTTACGAGGTGGCGGCAGAGTGGCAGGCGCCCGGATGGCGGGACAACGTGCTGCCAGCGACGTAAAATGCCGCGTTAAGTTCCGTCGGGCTGGTGAAGAAGGTGGCACATGTCACAAGGACGGAGCAAACTTACCACTTTACGACCCTTGGCATATTGGAGATTCCTGGACGAGCAGGGCTGTAGCGCTGCGTTCCTGACTGTTGGGTGACATGTGCGGGCTGATGGCTGATGCTGCTTCTTGTACCTACATGACGTGGAACAAAAAACGTCGCTAGAAATGAAGAGTGATAGCGGAGAGAGAAAAGGCGAAGAGTAATGGGAACTGTAAACATCGTCGGATTGGTGGCTGATGGCGCATCCTGTCCACGACATCAGACGAGGACGAGAAATGGAAAATGTTAGCAAGGAAAGAATGCTGGAGAAGATATGAAAAAAAGTACTCGTAGGAAAAAAAAAATGGAATGTAGAAGAAAAAGGCAAAGGAAGAAAAGTAATGGAAAATACGCGTAGTTGTAATTGCTAGTGAAATGATAATCTTTGTCGTCAACATGTCAGTGTTAATAACCTAAGACTGACAGCACAACAAGCACGACTCCACTGCTACTTTAATGCTGTTGATTAGTGTCGTTGAAATTCAGTGATTTTATGAACTGAGAGCGGTTAACTATCTTCCACTAATAGTATTTTCATCCCATACAACATGAAGTGTCGGGTGAGGAAAAAAAAATCTATACTGACATATTGTTCGCTTCGCCTGTTTGACTGAGGTGGAAGTGACGTCAGGAGAACATTGTGTCATCTTAACGTTTACTCTTCTCACATGTTCCTCCCGCATAACAGAATAATGTGATATCCATAACTATAGAACTTGAACTACTGAGGCTTGTTTATGTTATTCACGTAAATTTGTTTTTGTTTTGCCCTGTTTTTCAGTGTTTATTTCTTTGCTATCCCTTATTTCCTTCTTCTTCCTTCTTTCCTTCCTTCCTTCCTTCCTTCCTTCCTTCCTTCTTTCCTTCCTTCCTTCCTTCCTTCCTTCCTTCCTTCCTTTAAGTAAGAGGTTTGCCATACTAAAAGGAGGCAGTAAACAGGTGGCAGAGGACAACAGGTGTGTGGCGTGCACGTTTGTGTGTGATTCATCTGTTGATTTGTTCTTCCTAAAAACATCAGTAACGTTTGTCTAGTCTTTCATACCACAATCAAATACCAGGCCTTTTGTTATTCCTCCTCCTCCTCCTCCTCCTCCTCCTCCTTAGTCCTCTTCCTCCTCTTCCTTTGCCCCAGTTCACGCTGCTGGTCCGAGTGAGTGACGGTGTCAACGCCCCAGCTGTGACGGACGTGGTGGTGGCGGTGGTGAACGTGAACGACCTGAAGCCAGTGTTCCAGCGCGACAACTACTCCTTCGTGGTGACCGAGAACACTGACTGTTCCGTGACCCTCGGCCAGGTGTGTGTGTGTGTGTGTGTGTGTGTGTGTGTGTGTGTGTGTGTGTGTGTGTGTGTGTGTGTGGTGTGTGGTGTGTGAAAGAGAGAGACTTGATAAGTTTTCAGCATATAAGAATGGTTTGGTAAATATTTCCTCTTTAATTCAATATCTGGTTACTGTCTTGCTCAAAGTAATGTACCTCTTTTAGCTCTTATACATGCGTGAGAAGAAGGTGCGTCTAACTTAGTGCATTACTAATAGTGTTTCCAGTGGTTGGGTGGAAGTATGCGAATAATTTCCACTACTCAGCCTCCTAAATTCCCTTTCACCCCGCACGCGCCGTCTCATTCACTAATGCAACGTTAGTTTTGTTGTTCTGTTATAAGTGACATAATTAAATACTTCTCTTTTTGCTCCCTCTCCTTTGTGGTTTCTGTTTTGCAGGAAAGTTATCTAAGTATTGAATTCAGTCCAGCAGGAGTGTGGCAAAGTTAATGTGAAATGTCCTCAGTTAATGTGAAACTGCACTTAGGGTCTGAAGGCTGGGAAGGTTGTCACAGCAGGCGTGGTGGTATGTGCTGGCGCCCACACACACAGACCACCACCTCATGCACATTAGTACTACTTCTCGATATTTGTTTGCCTCGCTCTGTCCACTGTGCCAGATACGCTGTAGTTCACATCTTTTTTCCAATGTAAACAAGGCTGTTCACTTTTCCACGATGACCATAAGAGTTCTGTCATATTGATTATTTCGTTCAGTTGTTGTTGATTATATTTCACGTCAATGGACACGACTGTTGATACGCTGACCGCTTGTTGGAGCAGCCGTTCTTTCCTTCACTAATGTCCTTTGGTATTGGTTTGCCGCCACACAGCCTAGTAGCAGCAGCTGAAGAAACACAAGGAAGGTTTGTGAGGACGTCTATCTGTCCCCGACAGTGGCATGACGGAGGCGTGTTGCGTGATATGCACTAGAACTGTTGCTCTACGCATTATTGATCAGAATCAGGCGTCGCTCGCTTCCTTGTGCGTACCTGCAAATTTTATTGTTATTACAGTGTCATTCAAGGATGTGTGTGTGTGTGTGTGTGTGTGTGTGTGTGTGTGTGTGTGTGTGTGTGTGTGTGTGTGTGTGTGTGTGTGTGTGTGTGTGTGTGTGTGCGTGTGTGTGTGCGCGCGCGTGTGGGTGGGTGATTGCGTGCGTGTGTGCGTGGGTGGGTGGGTGGGTGGGTGCGCGTGCGTGCGTGTGTGTGTGTGTGTGTGTGTGTGTGTGTGTGTGTGTGTGTGTGTGTGTGTGTCCCAGTCTAAATGTGTTGAAAAGTTTTGGTAATGATGCAAAAAAATATATTTTTGCCCAATAGATTCCTCCTCTTCGCTTTTATTCCTCTCGCTTTCCTTCCACCCAACCCCTACTGTGTCTTTCTCATATACATAGCTTTTTTCGACTTTTTAGTGATGCAAAACTAGATAGATATTATAGATAAACACATATGTACAGTTTATGCATACATGCACATTATCGAGCTCGTGTGATAAGTTTTCCCTTGAATAGAGAAATACATTTTCGGGATATTTTCCTTTCCTTTACGTTTAGGGATACATCTGTCGAATTACTCATTTCCTATTTCACGAGTGAGATGAAAATTTCGATGCGGAGGCGAGGGGAGCGGGAGTCACTGATTAGCAAGGCGAGAAATTAGGACGAGGAGAGAGGCCTTCGTTGAGGGGACGACTATCGCGAACATTAGTGAGAGGCAGGTGTAGGAGAGTGAGAGAGTGAGAAGCGAGGAGATGACTTGGTGAGAGGGTTTGAAAATAGCAGATGAGTGTTGGGGATGGATTTTGGTTTCCCGTGTACCAGCTAAATTAACGGGGATGAAAGGCTTGAGAGCTGAACCGAGGCGGGAACAGACCTCGTGCAGCCACTCACTCTCCGGGATCAGAGGAAACACATCTGTAACGAGTATTCGAGCTCTTTCACCTCATCCAAAACTGAATTTTCCACCACCCACAAACACCTTTATCATGCTGCTCGTCATTACAGTCACCACTATTATCATTATCAGCATATCAGTATCACCACCACTGGCAGCTACTAGTTTTCAGTGTGGTATGGATCGAGTGTG
>JAPQNM010000003.1:2954342-2964342 GCA_029783475.1 Metacarcinus magister | reverse complement strand
TGAGGGGAGGAGGAGCAACACGATTCGAAGGAGGAGGAGGAGGAAGAAGAAGGGTCAAAGAAGATGACATTATATATCTAGATCACAATATATTATTCATATTATTACCATTTTCTTCTTCGATTGTCCCAACGTCATTTTCTCAATGAATTTCTTAATACCTATACGGTGTTCTCGAACTCTTTTCACATTCTCGTTCTAAGTTAAATTTTGTGATAGTTTCGTGATACTTTCAGGTGCACGACAGCTTCCGCGGGGAGGAAGCCGTCGGGAAAACGACCATCAGTGTGGTGGAGCTGACGCAGGAAGCCCTCACGCATTCTGGCTCCCTCAGGCTGGCCAACACTTCTGCCAAGGCTATGCTGCAGCAGAACACGGTGAGAGAGAGAGAGAGAGAGAGAGAGAGAGAGAGAGAGAGCGAGCGAGAGAGAGAGAGAGAGAGAGAGAGAGAGAGAGAGAGAGAGAGAGAGAGAGAGAGAGAGAGAGAGAGAGAGAGAGAGAGAGAGAGAGAGAGAGTATTGATAAACTACATGGACGCTAGCTATAAAGTAGATCTCAATGAAGCTGTAAACTATATCAATCTTGAGAGGAATGGAACAACAAAAAGGCAGTGGGAGGGCATGGGTGACACGCAAGATAGCAGGTGTCCTAGTGAAAAGTGGTGATGGTGTTGGAGGGAATAAGATGAGGTGCCAGGCAGGCAGATCGTGTAATGAATCCCATGAACAGTGGCAGAATTATAAGGAGCATTTAGGCGAAGGTTGTGTGGAAAGGAAAATGTGACTGTGGAAAGAATCAATACTACCAATAACAGGGTGGAATATAAGGAGTCACAATATCAAGTTACTATAATTTCACATCAGATAATCTATTACACTTGCAAGTTTCTCGTGCGGGGGCGTGGTAGGAACGGCCTTCATCCGCTCCGACGTTTACACTTGATCTCTTCCTTTCCTCCAACAGCCAGGCGACGTAAGAACCAGTCTTTACGAGCAGCTCAGGAAAGAAATCGCCAGCATCCACCAGATCTCTGAGGATAAGGTTGACGTGTTCTTGCTGAGGGATGCCCCGGGAGACCTCGGTGTGGACGTGCGTTACAGCTATCGAGGGTCATCCTTCTGCAGCGCTGCCCGCCTCAACGGACTCATGCTGGGGAGGAGGCAGCAGGTAATGCCCAGACAGGTCCCGGAAGATGAGGTGGAGGAGGAGGAGGATTAAGAAGAGGGAAAAAAGAGGAAGGAAGACGAGGAGGTAGAGGAAAAAGAAAAGGAGGAGGAAAGAGTGAGATAGGAAAGGGTTAAGGTAAAGGATAAAGAGATGGAAGAGGAAGAAGAGAAGAAGGGAAGGAGAGGAAGGGAGAAGGTAGAGGAGTAAGAGGATTATAGGAAGAGGAGAAGGAAAAGGAAGGAACTAGAGGAGAAAAATGAAGAGTATGATACGGGGAGAGAAGGGAAAAGACGCGAAGGAAGATGGTTACACTGGCTTTACAGGAAACAGTGAAAGGATGAAGGAGAAACAAAGAAGAAAAACGATAAAGAAAGACAAGAGCAGAATGGTAGAAGGAATGAAGTGGTGAATGAATGTAGCAGGAAAGGGGAAGAAAGGCTTCAGTGTGGACGAGAGAAAAGAGAGAATGGAAAGATAGGAAAACGAGGTACGAAAAATAGAAGCAAAGGAATAGCTAAAACGAGTAACAGGAAGGTGCACTAATGGCCCTCACACCAGGGATCAATGACACTTCGGGCTCACTTAATTTACGTGTGTACGACACTCTGCCACCCGCACCTGTACGTACTGTGTGTGTGTGTGTGTGTGTGTGTGTGTGTGTGTGTGTGTGTGTGTGCGTGCGTGCGTGCGTGCGTGCGTGCGTGCGTGTGTGTGTGTGTGTGTGTGTGTGTGTGTGTGTGTGTGTGTGTGTGTGTGTGTGTGTGTGTGTGTGTGTGTGTGTGTGTGTGTGTGTGTGTGTTTTAGTTGTCATACATAAGGTGGTTCAACTCTTGCCAGATTAAACGCTACACGATCGTGATGAAGTCTGTGGGCCGGGTGGCTCTGTGGTACTGTGCTCGGCTTGTGACCTAAAGGTTGCGTGTTCAATCCTGCCTCACGGTAGCTTAACTTGGTGAGAGAGGTTGCGTGCGCTCTCTCGTTAAATAATTTGCATATGTTTTTTGAGGTATTGAAGGAAACACCTGGAATGATAAATTTACTTTTATCCGTTTTAACGAAGCTTCGTCTTCCTTCCTCTTTGATGCTTTTAGGTGTCGGCTGCCCTTGGTGTGGACATCTCCCTCGTGGACATCAACGCATGCCTTTACGAAGCCACATCCCCTTGCAGCGGCCGCAGCTGCCAACACACTCTCCGCCCCAACCTCACCGCTCCACTCGTAGTCTCTGATGTCTCTGCCTCCCTTGTCGGTTTGGACGTCGTCGACGACTACGCCTGCAGCTGCGGGGCGCTGGAGCCTCCCCCGTCCGTGTGCTACCCGGGCTTCTGCTTCAATGAAGGAGTTTGCCTCGTCAGGAACCACACCCTCACTTGCCACTGCCCTGACGCTGACAACTACGGCCCACGATGTGAGCTCCTGACAGCTAGGTTCGAGAGTAGCTTCGCGTGGTACGAGCCACTTACGGTGTGCGAACGCTCTTCCCTCTCATTCATCTTTGAAAGTCACGACAAGAACGGCGTCCTGCTGTACACGGGGCCGACAGTTCCTTCTCCTTGGCCGGACTATCCCAGAGACTTTTTGTACATCATCTTGCGTGACTGGATGGTTGAGACTTTCCTAGACCTTGGAACGGGAACCATGAAC
The DNA here is from genome assembly GCA_029783475.1 of Metacarcinus magister. Lineage (NCBI taxonomy): Eukaryota > Metazoa > Arthropoda > Malacostraca > Decapoda > Cancridae > Metacarcinus > Metacarcinus magister. The sequence continues at coordinate 2,961,532 of JAPQNM010000003.1, read as the reverse complement.
ATGTCAATCCCCGTCGAGGCAAACACCTTCAAGTCCTTCCAGTACGTGCTCACGTGGGGCGAAGGAGGCGTGATGGTCGAGGTGGTCAACTGTGGCATCAATGCTACCAGACACACTAGCCGTGAGCCATGCAAGAAAACCATGCCCTTGGCAATGTTGTCCAACAGCAGCCCCAGCCATCTGCTTAACGCCCAAGGACCTATGCAGGTGGGAGGAGTCGCGTCCACAGTCAGCTTCCTCCAGTTAGCAGATTCTTATGGCTGGACCCTCACTCCGCCCAGCACCTCCCCCTTCAGCGGCTGTGTGCTGGAGCTAAAACACAACGACCACCTTTACGACTTCAATGCCACGGACTTCAGTAAGCATGCCATCCAGCCCTGCGACGCTCCCAGGACATCGCGGGTGGTGCTCGGCCGACACTCCATCATCATCATCCTCGCCAGCCTCTTCAGCCTCCTGCGTAAGGCCTTCTGTTGTTATTTATTTAATTCTTTCCGTATGCACGGACGGTGCGCCGTCAAGCTAAATATTTATTGCGCGACCTGTTCAAGTATAGGCAAGAGAAATGTTGTCATGTTAGCTTTGTACCTGTAGAAAGCCTTTCCTGCTCTTTGGGTGGCGAGTGTACAAAGTGAGGTTATTGGGAGGCATGTTGTAGATCATTTATTCAATTAATATTGCAGAAAACAACAAAACTTTCAATATTATACCATTCAGTAAATTATAGGGAAGTGAGAGAAAGTAAAATGTCAGTCACGGGACAAAAACATCTCAAATATAATTAACATCATCTCAGTTTTGTGGTAGATAAAAGTCATGTTTATTAAAAACTCATTCAACTAGAGCTATACACTCGTACATGCCATCCAAGACCTTAAAACTCACAAATCCCTCACAAAGTCCAGTGCAGACGATCCTTTTGAGTGATTGCAAGGAAGACAACTAAGAGTAAGAGTGCATCCCTCACCGTGGCAGTGCTGGTGGTGGTGATCCTGTGTCTGGCACGGCGCGGCAGAAAGACCCTGTCATACCCCGACTTGGACCGCGAGCTGGTCAAGGAGACGATGGGCGGCACCGACTTGGAGGGTTTCGGGGAGAAGGACGTGACCCACTTCGATCTCAAGTTCCTACAAGTGACCCCGGACGGCTACCTGGTGGGCGGTGAGTGGTGGAGGGGCGGCGGCCACGGCAGCGGGTCCCTAGGTGGGGAAGGAAGGATGGGAAAGGGTAGGAGGGAAATGGTAAGTAATAGTAGTTGTGGCGATGATGATGGTAATGGTGGTAGTAGTAGTATTTGTAGCAGTAATAGTTGTTGTTGTAGTAGTAGTAGTAGTAGTAGTAGTAGTAGTAGTAGTAGTAGTAGTAGTAGTACTAGTAGTAGTACTAGTAGTAGTAGTACTAGTAGTAGTAGTAGTAGTAATAGAATTAGAAGTACGAATAATAGTAATTTAGTTGAAGACATTCATAGTTTCTTAATGTTCACTGTGTAGATGAAAACGAGAGGCCGTTGCCGGACGTGGCCCAGGACGCCTGTCTCAGGGACACTATCGCCCCGCCCCCACAGTTACCAGAAGGCCTCACCGTCGAGGACTTTATCAAGGAGAACATTGTGAAGGTGAGAGATAAAGGGGAGAGAGAGAGAGAGAGAGAGAGAGAGAGATATTCATCATATATATATATATATATATATATATATATATATATATATATATATATATATATATGGATGTGTGTGTGTGTGTGTGTGTGTGTGTGTGTGTGTGTGTGTGTGTGTGTGTGTGTGTGTGTGTGTGTGTGTGTGTGTGTGTGTGTGTAAGTATGTATGTATGTATGTATAAGCAAAACACAGCAAACCCCTCTGTGGCATGTAACGAAACGCTACCTGAGACTCCTGAACTCCAGTACTCCTTGAATACTGGGCAAGGTATGAAGGCGTTCCGGTGCTTCTTTAACACACTAATTTTCGAAGCTTTTTGAACGCTATCTGCACATTTCATATTCACTGAGTATCAAAAGCAACAACCAAGGTAGTAGCTGCAGATCACCTCGTGTAGGCGTAAGGGTCTGTTTTGAAGAATATGTATGTGTCGGTCAGTGGTATTGTGTGTAATGACGTGTTGATACAGTGTGACTCGCCCAACCTCATCTGAGTGTTGTCTTCTATCTCAGGTAAACCAGCAGCACCAAGAGCTGGAGGACGTGCGGCACTACTGTGCGGAGGGAGACGAGATGTCGGCCGCCTCCCTCTCCTCCCTGACCTCCGGTGGGTGCTGCGGGTGGGGGGGGGGAGGAGAGAGAGAGAGAGAGAGAGAGAGAGAGAGAGGAGAGAGAGAGAGAGGAGAGAGAGAGAGAGAGAGAGAGAGAGAGAGAGAGAGAGAGAGAGAGAGAGCGCGCGACGTGCATTTGTTGATATTAGAAAGAATCTTATCAGTTTGTTTTGAATTTACATGAAACACTTCCTTTTCTTTCTCTTGGAGCTCCTCACAGCCTAGTACAGTGTATGTATTATCATCAACCAGTATTTACACGACGATGGATGGAAGCAGAAATTGCAATATTGTTGTTATGCCTCAAATATGGAAAGCAAGACATGATCACATTTTTTGTTTGCTCTAAAAATGTGACTCATTTCCAGGGTCCTCGCGGAGTGACATGATCTTCAACTGTCGGTCAGACTGGAATCAAAGGTTCGAAAAACTCGCGCAGATCTACCGCTCAGGGACGGAGAGGGACGAGGACAGTGGGGACGAATCCCTAAACATCCAAAGCAAGCCATCCAAAAGCCCAGCATTCATGCCTCATAGTTCCACCAGCATAACGAGCAAGAATGAGGCTCGCCATTCTCCTCCCCCTCCTGCTCCTTCCTCCCCGATATCTTCCGTGGCAGCAGATAGCTGTTCCTCCAACAGGAGTAAGTCCCATCCTGACTCGTCACACGTGCCCGTCCTCGTCACCAAGAGCACCGCCAGTGAGTCTTTAACTTTTGTCCCGCAAAGTAAGTCTAATGGAAATGTCCACGCGTCTTCGGACCATTCTATAGAAAAAACAAATGCGTCTTCGCACTCCTCTTCATCCAAGCCGAACCACCACAAAATTGATCCTCCGTTAGTATCCAGCAGTCAGGTGATACAAGCGCCTCTCTCCTCCTTTCTTCACAAACAGCAGCAGAACGCACAGACGCCAATTACAAGTAAGCACAAGCCCGGCTCGGTAGTCACCATCATCAACAACCTGTACACCAACCCCGCCCATCGCTCCTCCGCAGTTATCAAGCCACCTGGCGTCCCTCCTGTCAGTCCCAGGGAGATTGCAGTGGAACCTGTCGTGAATGGACACTTAATTAGTAACTCAAGCCCCCTTCAGTGCTCAGCCAAGTCCGTGTCACAGTTAAGTTCCTCAGGTACCAATACGTGTGACAACCAGAAAGCCTCCAAGTCAGCGAAATCAGTGAAAGGTGTGGAAACGTGGTGCTGATGAGACGTGAGGTTAGAGGAAAGAAAATTTGTGGTTAAAAACATTGGTGAGCCTCGTCCTACCTTTTGCTCAACTGAAGCTTAATATAGACATTTTGTTCTCCCAATGGGTGACGAGCGAACTGTATCAATAGATGGATGGTGCGAGTAAGTTCAAAGCCTGTTGGGACCGCCAGCAATCATATACTATTCTTTTATTTCACAATTAAAATACGTATTACATCGCTGACGGGGAGTTTAATTTCAACCCTGCTTATGTACTTTTATTGCTTGGAGATGAACTATTAATTGAAACCCATGATCAAAAGATGTATAAGGTAACAGTAACAACCCACAATGCAGCGATCGTTCTTTAGAAAACTAAAACATATTATTTGCATTGTCTGGAGAAAATTTGGTAGTAACTTAAAATTACATCTTGGCAACGTCGACGATTAAGTTGCCAGCGACCAACCATTCCAACGCCAGTCTGCTACTGGTTGTAAGGAAGTAAGTATCTGCGCATTGAAGAGGATCATGATAACGCTTGAATCGGGAAAGTAATGAAGTGAGCTGTAGGGGAGAGACTATAAAATTATACGTGCATGGGAGACATAAATAAGGGAAACATGATGAGTTGAGAAGGAAGGAAGTTAGGAAGGGAACTAGGCCGATTTGATGGTACCGTACCAGCAATGTACCAACAATGGTTAGAATCTAATCATTTCTGGTACACGATCTAACCGTTAGATGGAGGTCGTGTCAGACTGTGCATATAGACTGTGAATATATGACACGTATCATAAGAAAAAAAAATATGTCAATTGGTTACACTCTTGCAGTGTTGCAAAAATGTCAATATTTTTGTTATGCGACAGGATTATTTTTAATAATAATAATAATAATAATAGTAATAATAATAATAACAATAACAATGATAATAATAATAATAATAGTAATAAGTTATTATTATTATTATTATTATTATGATAATAATAATAATAATAGTAATAATAATAATAACACTAAAGTAATAGTAATAATGTGGCAAGAGTGACAATGTAATATTCCATCATGAAAGGCATTCAAAGAAATATTTTGATTCGATTGATTGATTGCTAAAGAATTTAATTCTTAAAAATATGAACATGTTTTTTTTCTCGTTGATATCATTATCGCAGAAAGCTACTTATTTTTCTTAGCACTAAAATGTAGAAATGATAGCAATATATTATATTTTGTAATCACTTTATTATAAAACTGCATGTGCAGCGCACTGTAAATATACTCTTTCTATTCATTTCATAATAACAACATTGTCATGACTACAGCTCCTCCTATATATACTCCCACATAACGTGAAGTCATGTTATACTGGATATCTTCTCGGACAGGTATGTGCGTGTCACTATCGCAAGACTTGTAGTGTGTGAAACTACATTGAGGTTAAGTCATACCGACAGTCTTATTAGACCCAGTTACGCAGTGACCCTTTATCTTTTGCTCTCTTCGAGGAGCAAGTTTATAGTACGCAACGCTTGCCCTGATCCTGTACCTTTTCTGGCATCTATGACTACTTCAACCAACTAATGTCATAAACAGAATTTTTGCAATGAGTTTTTTTTTTTTTTCCAGATAGAGACTACAGCAGGAGTCCAATACAACGCTACCGATCTTAAAAACACAAGTTTTCTCATCCCAACCCAAAAAGAAAGAAAAATATATAAAAGAAAATCTGATGGACGCAGTGTTGTTCACCGAAAATATTCTGTGTTCCTCAAACAGGACCACCAAGTAGAAAGACAGTGATGTGGGTGTAACAACCTTCGCAACACACGCCGTGGAGGATCGCACACCAGTACATCTGAGCATCTTGATGTGATTCTGCATATATAAGTAAATTAATCTGATTATTCTAAATGTCAGTCAGATCTGGAATTAAAGTTGTAACACAATATATGGAAACTGGTGGGTGGTAGTTCATCCTCTAAACGAAATCGCGGCTTGTAACGTTTATAAGTGGCTGTGAGGTGCGCTGAAGACAGCAGAAGATGGACAAAAGATATTCCCAAACTAAAGAACGGAGGAAGAACAGCACTAACAATGAAAGCCATGCACGTGGCTCACTGCCCCTGGCCAGTGATTCTGTACGGCACCATTCCCACCAGCGTAACCCAAGCTCTATGAATGAAGTACATAAATGCATTGATCACCTTATGTCAGTAATGGCCGAAGTGTTTGATCTTCCCCGGCATAACCAACACCAAAAGTCAAACGGTCAATCAACGGCTAAGCACCAGTCATCCAGCAATATGGTCCAAGAGGACCAACGTAATGAATCTCAAAGAACAAATGATACCCGATAACAATCTGGGTCTCGGAAGGTGTTGGCGAGTCCATGGCAGCAATGTAAAATAGATGAATTAATTAATTGATTAATAGATAAGTAAATGGATACATAAAAAACTAATACAAAACAATGTATGGCTGAGTACCATACCTGGTCCCCTTTAACGAACACTACCTTGACGTGGTGAAGGGGCTTATCATTTCCAAGAATCAGTGGAGCTAAACTAGACAGGTGCAACCAAACTAGGTAGGCTCACTGTGAAGAAAAAAATTAACATGTTCCCACGTCAAGCCACCCAAAGCCAGCGTGGCGTATTATCTGGCTTACCCTCCCCAACATGATACTGACCTGTATGACAGGTCTTAATCGAAGTGGGTGACTTTCTCCTCACAAACATTAATTTGTGCGTCAGTCTAGTACAGTGGTTCTCAACCTTTTCTACTCAATTCCTCCCGTCAGGAATTCTTAATATCCTTGTAGCCCTCCTTCATTTTTCTCCCAAACCTCACCCCGAAAAAAAATATTTGGAGAAAAAAAATGCAGATGAAGATATATATATATATATATATATATATATATATATATATATATATATATATATATATATATATATATATATATATATATAAACGACACATGGACACGTACTGAACCAAGGCTTGATTGAACACGTCTGGCCAGCAGCTCAGTCCAGTGCTTGTCACACGGACAGGGACTAAACGTGTAAAATCTTAAATTATCCATTTGACAGAGAAAAAGATGCAAATTTTTTTCTTTAAGATTTCTAACGTTATTTAGAAATCGTAATTTGTGACAGCCCGCCATGGCCCCCCTAAATTATTGCCATGGCCCCCAGGTTGAGAACCACTGGTCTAGTAAGACACCCACACTTTGATAGGTGCTGACCTTACATTGCAAAGTGCATTATATTCAGCCTTATGGCCATCTTCCCTTTGATTGTAGGTGTTAATCAATGTATCCCCACTTTGGTGGGTTTGGTAATACTGCATCTTATGACGGCGTGTCCTGCGTGTCACGAATCAATTGCACATAGACAGGATTTTATATATCAGGTCTGTCGCTCATTGTGTAATGCCCGAAATCTTTATGTCTTGTACAGTACCCCCCTACCGTTCTTTAAATCAGTTTTCTATGAAAAGAAAATTATTTCCTTATATTAGCTTAAGTAACATTCATTTCCAATTAAAATCAAACTCTATATCTTAAAGTAATTAACTTAACTAGATTTCCTTTCACCAGTTTCTATTAAGAAACATGATGAAATACATTATTAAATTTTCCCCAAACACAGCTTTCGCGCCAAATCCCAGCTGAGTTATCAAGTGATCACAATTTCTCTCATGTATTATTTGAAATCAAATTCATTA
>JAPQNM010000003.1:2941842-2949342 GCA_029783475.1 Metacarcinus magister | reverse complement strand
AGAGAGAGAGAGAGAGAGAGAGAGAGAGAGAGAGAGAGAGAGAGAGAGAGAGAGAGAGAGAGAGAGGAGAGAGAGAGAGAGAGAGAGAGAGAGAGAGAGAGAGAGAGAGAGAGGAGAGAGAGAGAGAGGAGAGAGAGAGAGAGAGAGAGAGAGAGAGAGAGAGAGAGAGAGAGTATATATGGATTATGGATCCGAGGAAAAAGTAAGTGTGTGTGTGTGTGTGTTGTGTGTGTGTGTGTGTGTGTGTATTAACAATAACAATCGGCAATAACATCAATTGCAAACACATACAAACACACACACACACACACACACACACACACACACACACACACACACACACACACACACACACACCTGGTGGTCATATACTCCTGCAGGAGGGCGTCGAGGATGAAGGTGACGGCCACAGAGGCGTAGGGAAGGAGCCGGCGTGTGGGAGTGCCGCTGTTGTTGGTGAGGATAGGAACACCGAAGAGGTTGTTAATGGTGAGGGTCGGGAGTGTGAAGAGGCCAGGGTTAGCGGCTCCCATAGTAGTAGTAGTAGTTGTTGTTGTTGTTGTTGTTGTTGTTGTTGTTGTGGTGGTGGTGGTGGTGGTGGTTGTGGTAACACTGGTAGTGACTGAGGTGGTAGTAGTGATGATAGCTATGAAGTTATTGCTTTGTTAAGTTAAATAGTTTTCGGTGTGACTGAAATCAATACAAAAAGATGAAGGTGGATGTACTGAAGTATGTAATAGCAGGTACCTTCTTTTTATACACTAATATGGAATGGAAGAACAAGGGGTTTGTGGTGTGATTCTTCTTTCTTCTGCTTTTTCTTCTTTTTTCTTCTGTTTCTTCTTCTTCAGTGAACATGAAAGACGGAAAAAAAAGAGCAATGGTACCATTTAGTGAGCAAAAAGTAATAATAAGTAATAATAAGTAATAATAGGAATAATAATAAGAAGAACAAGAACATTAACACGAACAAGAAGAACAAGAACAAGAACAATAATAATTACTATTATTATTATTATTATTATTATTATTATCATTATTATTATTATTATTATTCTTAGTAGTAGTAGTAGTAGTAGTAGTAGTAGTAGTAGTAGTAGTAGTAGTAGTAGTAGTAGTAGTAGTAGTAGTAGTATAGTAGTAGTAGTAATAATAGTAGCATTAGTGTTGCAGCAACAACAACAATAGCAGCAGAAGCATCAGTAACAGTAGAAATTAAAATTCAACTCGTCTCACCAGCTTTCCCTTGATCCTATCCTCTTATTCCCTCTGCAATGAGTCAAGCCAAATCAAGCCGAGCAAGCGGGAATAGACGGGCTGGGAGGTGTATGCAGGACAGGACGATCACGGCAACTGAATGACTCAAGGTGGTGAAGGCTGCGTGGGAGGAGATTCAACGGGCGTGCTAGAGAAGAGAAGGAAGAGAAGGAGGAGCTGGTTCTGAAGGATAGATGAAGGAAAAGGTGTACGTGTAGATAAGGAAGGAGGGAAGCAGACGGTCATCAGGACGAAATTCGAGGAGGAGGAGAAAGAAGAAGAGTTGCAGAGGAGGAGGAGGAAGAGGAGGAGGAGGAGGAGCAGAGGCAATAAGGAAACGTAAATGGAAGTGACATTAAGGTTTGTATTCTCCGCCTTTTCTTTCTCCTCTTTCTCCTCTTCCTCCTTTATTGTATTCATGCCTACTAACACTTCTATAAAACCAACGACTATAACTTATGTTACTACTACTTCCACCTATACTACTACTTTTTCTACTACTATTACTATGCAGGGAGAAGAGGCGTGGATTCATGCATTTGGTTAAGTAGTATGCGTGTAGTTCCTGTCTGGAGATTGCCACGTCATGGTCCAGAGTACAAGTGTAGTATTCCATGTTTTCTTAGCATTCTTAGCATTCAAGCAGCTGCAGGCATTCGTGAAGGTGAGGGTGAGGGTGAAGGTCATGAAAAAAGTGTCTGAGCGTTAGAGAGACGTTGAATGCCTTAAGTAAATAACAAAATAAAGGAGAAATGCATCAGAGTGCCAAGCGCCGACTACCTCGCCTCAGAATGGAACACAGACAGACCTGCATGTTGGGCGCTCGCTCCTGTATGGTAACTGAAGCATAGTTCAAGCACTTACTCAAGAGAGGAGAGGCTACCAAGTTACCAACCTATTTTGCCATTTTGAGCTACAGGCACCAACATGCTCTCCAAGGTGTAGACTATGCAATGTTGATTGTAAAGGTAAACTAGACCACATTAGGACTACAATGACGACGATGATGACAACCACGACAACCAAGACCACAATGATGATGACGACGACGAGGAAAAGGAGGATGAAGAGGAGGAGGAGAAGGAGGATATTACGATGCTAGCGGTAAGACGGTGTTGACACAAGGAAGGCCGAAAGGTGAAGCACGGATGTGTATTGTCGTGTGTGTGTCGCGAGGAGAGTGAGTGAGTGTGCATAAAGGTGACAACCGTGAAGAAGTGCTTTTGTGTGTCTCCGTTACCTGTGTGTGTGTGTGTGTGTGTGTGTGTGTGTGTGTGTGTGTATGTCTGTGTGTGTGTGTGTGTGTGTGTGTGTGTGTGTGTGTGTGTGTGTGTGTGTGTGTGTGTGTGTGTGTGTGTGTGTGTGTGTGTGTGTGTGTGTGTGTGTGTGACCTACACGTAGTACACAGCAGCTTTTTAAGGCAACTTATTGGTAAATCTAAAGGAGTGATTAACCATTTTTTCTCTTCTGTGGCTCCTTGGTAAAATATGCTTCGCTCTGTGGCCTCCATCATATGTAATGTTTATATGTTTGATTATTACTCCCCCTTGAGCAAGAAAATTTTGAGGGGTTGGGGAGTGTGATGTGGAAGACCTCAGTCTTACCTATAGATCCGCCGTCTCTATGAGCTCTGAGCTCTTTCGGGGAGGGTAAAGGCTGACGATCACCAGTCTCTCTCACACACACACACACACACACACACACACACACACACACACACACACACACACACACACACACACACACACACACACACACACACACACACACACACATACACACACACACACACACACACACACACACACACACACACACACACTCAGTAACTCCATAACTCATGTTTTTTACTATCTTTTAATTAATTCATTTCTTTCCGAGTCGTACTACCAAAACCTGCCTCTTTTTATGCCGTTGGAGGAAGCTTGATCTCTCTCTCTCTCTCTCTCTCTCTCTCTCTCTCTCTCTCTCTCTCTCTCTCTCTCTCTCTCTCTCTCTCTCTCTCTCTCTCTCTCTCTCTCTCTCTCTCTCTCTCTCTCTCTCTCTCTCTCTCTCTCTCTCTCTCTCTCTCTCTATCTATCTATCTATCTATCTATCTATCTATCTATCTCTCTGTCATAAATAAGAAGCATAAATAATGATGTCAATCTGATAAACACATTCGCCTTGTTTTTGTAATAAGTAGATATACAGTTAGGCTAAATAGGTACTTAATGGAACCTTCCAATGTTCGAATCTGAATAGAAAATACCTCTGTAAACAACAACAGCATTAACAGCTGCGACAAGAAGGAAAACAATAGCATCACCAACACCATCATCAACAAAACTACAAACAATAACAACAACGATGACAATAACAGCATCATTGACAACAATTGCAGCAGCAGCAGTAGGAGGAGACCGCTTACGTACCAAAGCTATGAAATGAGTGAAACTTTCAAGTGACTCCCATTAGTTCCGGCCTCGAAGAGACGAAAGCATACCCTCCCTCTATTCTCTCCCTTTACTACCATTCTCTCTCTCTCTCTCTCTCTCTCTCTCTCTCTCTCTCTCTCTCTCTCTCTCTCTCTCTCTCTCTCTCTCTCTCTCTCCGTCATAAATAAGAAGCAGAAATGATAATGTCAATCTGATAAACACATTCGCCTTGTTTTTGTAAATTTCCTTCCTGGTGTCATAATCTTAATTAGTCAGACGTGAAAACGCATGCCAGTTGCTTACAATCAGTATAGAATATTCACATTATTTAAACAATACTAGAATGCTGAGTTTAAGATAAATTTCCAGGCTATAGGGAAAAGTTATATCTTTATGATTTCAGTCAGATATAGTTAGCCTATGACAGAAAGAAGTATGAAAGGTATACATTATTGTTTATACATAATGACTTCCATCATCACTCATATCATTGGAAAAATAAGGTCACACTTCAGCTCCCTATCGCCTGCATTCTGTTCAGCCTTTTGTTCAATATGGGAAGAGAGAGAGAGAGAGAGAGAGAGAGAGAGAGAGAGAGAGAGAGAGAGAGAGAGAGAGAGAGAGAGAGAGAGAGAGAGAGAGAGAGAGAGAGAGAAAAAAAAAGTGGTGTTGGTGGACAAAATAGATGTTTATTCACATAGGTTACAACGTCATCCACTCCTACATATGAACGACAAAAGATGTGAGTGTGTGTGTGTGGCTTTTCCGGGGCATCATGACATCACACACACACACACACACACACACACACACACACACACACACACACACACACACACACACACACACACACACACACACACACACACACACACACACACACATGAACAATCCTACTTTTCTTCTGCTTTCATTATTATTCATGTTCAACGAGGCGTCACTATATCTAAAACCCGCGCTACTAACGGGCGGAGGCCGAACATCTAAGGCCTCCAGTAAGCCTACCGGCGCCAAGGCTTAAAAGGATATAAAAAAAAAAAAGCTTTCATATATGTATTTAGGAATTATTTTGCTAACTATCAATAAACACATATATCTATTCGTTGTGAATATAATGCTAACGATATTCCATTTCATTATTATCTATATATATAATTCTCGCATAATACGGCCCTCCTAAAATTATACATCTTATACATTCTCTTTTCATTTAGTGTCCTCCCAGAATTAAATAAAATTCCGTGTTGAAATTCATCGTTTTATCTCTATCAGTTACCTTTTCTTCTTAGCTTGATCGATGTACTCAAGTTTCTGATATATACTACCACTGTTATAAATCAAAATCATCGTCTGCTGCTGAGCTGGGAAATAAGGTTGTACTGTTTGATATTTTCTACTTTTCCAGGTGTTATCATAGTCTCGGCCATCCTGTACTCCCGTGGCTCTCTGTTATATAAGGAATAGGGAAGTGTGACACGTTGTCCCTATCAAAACACTCTTCTCACAACACACTGGTGACACGGATGCCTTTTAAAATACGTGTCATCATCGTTGGAGTGTGAAAAGGAAGAAAAAAGTAATGTGAGTAACCATGCAGAGCCTACTCACCACTCGTCAGGTCAGCTGCCCGGATGGATAAGCGTGACCCCTGTGTAGAAGGAGTGTGGCCGTACAGAGATGTACAGAGGCGTTGGCGTGGCGGGCGGCAAGGAAAGAATGTAATGTTGCAGTGGTGTGATACGGGACGGAATCGTAGTCGGAGATGGTGAGAGGGGGAAATATAGCGTGTGTGCGTGTGTGTGGGTGTGGTGGGAGGCTGGTGGGGCAGGAGGGGTGGGAGGCTGGTGGGGCAGGAGGGGCGGGAGGATGGCGGGGCAGGAGGGGCGGGAGGCGTGTCGGAACTTAGGATTCGATGATTCGAAAGTTAGACTCCTCAGTGTGGTTCTGTCTGTCGAGGATTTTGGTGCCGAGTGCTGCCGCTCTGGCCTGCGACTCTCCATACACACTCAAGGTACTGTACACAACACATGATTTGGAATAATAATGTTAATAACTTTTAAGAGATATTTGTTATGCAATTTTTCTTTATAACAATATATATATGTTGTGTGTGTATGTATGTGTGTGTGTGTGTGTGTGTGTGTGTGTGTGTGTGTGTGTGTGTGTGTGTCTGTGTTTGTGTCTGTGTCTGTGTCTGGGTGTGTGTGTGTGTGTGTGTGTATGTGTATGTGTATGTGTGTGTGTGTGTGTGTGTGTGTGTGTGTGTGTGTGTGTGTGTGTGTGTGTGTGTGTGTGTGTGTGTGTGTGTGTGTGTGTGTGTGTGTGTGTATATGTGTGTGTGTGTGTGTGTGTGTGTGTGTGTGTGTGTGTGTGTGTGTGTGTGTGTGTGTGTGTTCTAGTAGTAGTAGTAGTAGTAGTATAATAGTATTTGTAGTAGTAATAGTAGTAGCAGCAGTAGTAAAATAATAGTAGTAGTAGTAGTAGTAGTAGTAGTACTAGTAGTAGTAGTAGTAGTAGTAGTAGTAGTAGTAGAAGTAGTAGTAGTAGTAGTAGTAGAAGTAGTAGTAGTAATATTATTATTATTATTATTATTAGTAGTAGTAGTAGTAGTAGTAGCAGTAGTAGTAGTAGTAGTAGTAGTAGTAGTAATAGTGATAACAGCATCAACAACAAAATAAGTAATGGTAATATTACTAGTAATATTGCTAGAAGTAGTGCAAGTAGTAATGGTAATATTAATGATAGTAATTATAGTAATAATAATAATAATAATAATGACTTGGCGGTACTTGGCCCTCTAGTTATTACTATTATCATTATGATCATTAGCATCTATATTATAATCAATATTATTGCTTTTTTCATTATTGTAAATATCATCATATTATAGCAATTATAACATTTAGCTGTTTTACTTCGGGTAATGGTCTACACATATATTTAAGTCCAAAAACATTATATGCACGAACGAATACATAGTTTTTGATCATATTCATTTACAAATATTCATTGGACGTTATGAATATTCATTGAACGTATTGATTGTAATAGTTGTTAATCTAATGAAGGAACTCAGCAATTTCTGTACTTAAAATCAAACTGTAAGGTCAGCCTTGCATTTACCGCTAAGTCGACGGATATTTAGCATACAAAGCATATCTACTATTTGGGTTTCACCGGTCATTCTTTAAACTTCAGATCCACATCATCTAAAAAGGGTTAAATATATGTGGGTAACGATTCCCTTCATCCCAACCCATAAGAGAAAAATAATCACGTTTTAAAGTCGCTTGATCTGGGATTTCTTTAACGGAGAAAAGAGACGAGAATGACGTGAGGGTTAAGAGAGGAGGGAGAGGAAAAGTACCATGAATTTCTTTGCATTTAATATTGATTTTTATAAAATTCGTTATTCATTCTTCAGAGGTGCAGAAAAAAAAGTCCAGGAAGCAGTTATATTTCCTTTTTTTGTATCTTCCCCCTTCCTTCAGGCGCGAGACTACAGTGGCGTGTGTATAGATAAGGGGAGAGAGATAAAGAGGGAAGCAATGAAGGAAGGAAGGATAAGAAGGAAAGAAAGATAAGGGGAAAAACAGTTTTATCTCGCCCTCTCCCTCCGTCACTCCCTCTCACTCTCTCTCATCTCTTCCACCCACGCACGCCACTCCGAACTCTCTTCTGTTGGTGGTCATGACGTTCGACATTCTCCTGAACCCTTCGTCGGTGGTTCAGCCGTTGAGACCAGTGTGGATCTTCTTGCTCCAGCTGTCCATTCCGCTCGGCGACAGGGACATTGACGCCTTCCAGTTCGCCTTCGCTGTCCTCT